>JZKD02S1699238.1:375532-423194 GCA_000966675.3 Picea glauca
AAATATGCCTCGAACAATGTACCATGACATCACCAAGATGTGTCTCAACATGTACCAACATCACCAAGACATGCCTCAAGCATGTACCATAACATCACCAAACATAACCCTCAAACATGCATATAGACATACCTTTAAACCTGTAGTCACCCTGTTGTATCAAATCTTAGACATACATACCTTTTTGGGCATCAACAACCTGGTACAAGCATCATTCCTCAAAGATGCCTTAGCCTCACTAGGCAAAGACTGTCCTCACACAGGGCCTCGTGTGACGGGCACTAACTGACCCATGGGGGTGCCTTATAGGACATCTATAGTCTGAACCGCGGGGATCAACCAAACTAGGGTTTCTTAGATACCCTCACTTTCCTCTGCAACTCCGAGACGTTCACCTTTGTACTTCCTTCACCACTTCAGACTCACTACCACAAACTCACCAATAGATCACTTGCTCACATAGAAGATATTCAATAAACTTGTGTATATAAATGTACTTATGGAAGACTTCTTGAAGTGTATTTATACTTTTTGAAAATAACTTCTTTCCTTAGGGGCAACCTATGTTTTCTTGTCACAACCACTTTACCCTTTAATTAATGACTTGCAACCGTTTAGGGCTTCTTAAAATTGTTTGGGACTTCCAACTTCAGGAGAGCATATTTCCTCAACCATGAGGAACTATGGGACGTACCACCTACTGTTGGAAACGACACAACGAGGACTATCCATCTATGAGGGTGTTACCTACATTTGTACTATCCTTCATGTCCTTATTCCTTAAAAACTTCGGGCTTCATGACCACACCTCTAGGGCTTCTTGTAGAATTCTTCAAATGCACCCATCACATCTGTTGACATCAATTACAACCACTACTATTGACATCAATGACAACCAACTTACCAACAGTCTCCCCCTTTGGCATTGATGGAAACACTCATACTCCCCTCATGACCATTGCTCCTCATCTATCTCTTCCAATGTTTCTCTCCTCGTATTTCTCTCCCTCTTTAACATCAATGGAAAAAGGTATCTCTCTTTGGGGCTGCTCCTCCTGTCTTCATGCTTCTGATCTTTCCTTTTATCCCCCTTTGAAATCATGAGAGAAAAGGGTAATTCCCCTTGTCGATATGTCTCCCCATGTCTTCACGCTTATGATATTTCTTTCATGATCTCTTTCTCTAACGATTTCTCTCCCTTGACTTCTTTGCAAGATGTTGTATAGAAAAATGTGAGGATTCTTGTACTTGCTTCCTTTCCTCTCTTCTGGTGCTTCTTGTCCATTGGTTCTTCCTCTTGTAATTCAATGACATATATAAAAAAAATTCAAAGTTACTTGAATTCAAATCTCCATAGCTTATCATGTTTAATTATTAGATATCAGTCACCATATCATTCAACAAATTCCTTCTAACGATATAGCTTTTGTTGACAGTTTCTCTTCCCCTGTTATGCTTTGTCTTTCACTGCTTGTCTTTTTGTGACTGACTGATTCCACCTGTCAATATGCTTTCATCCACTATTATGCATCTTTTATGACTCATGTCTTTTGTACCTTCCAAGTGTCCCATGAATTCATCTTTGTCCATATGTCATAAAACTGTCCATGACTCTGCTACTCAACTGCACATAATGTTGACCCATTTTTTACCACTGATTACAACATATTCTTTCTCTTCAAACTGAATCAAATATGTCCACTGGTCTTCTCTATATTTAACACATCCTCAAGTATGTATGTCATTTCTTGGAATATTCTATACGATCATGAACCTATGCCTAAAAAGTGTGCCAATGATATTCTTCATAACTGTCAGCTGATACTTGAAAGTTGCTCCTCAAACAATCAAACTGTCACAACACATTCTACACTTCTGTCATCAAACCACTCTGCAAACAATTCAGACTACTTGAAATATAGTTCTCTGATCTATAGAGCTACTGCTTAGACTCCCCCTCTTCAATATTCATATTTATTGGGACTCTCCAAGTTGGATGGCTCATAAAGGTGGAGGAATTCTCCCTAATGCAGAGTAATATTCCTCTTCACCATTGTCCTTAATTCTGACATCTTCCTCTTTTACTGTAGATTCATCATGATCTCGTACCACTATAAATTCTGAGAGTATGACTTTTGAAAGTACTTCATTAATCTGTTCTTCATTCACCTTCTCTTCATTTTCATGTTTTTGTTTTCTTTTCCAAACCTTCTTAGATCTAATATCAATGTTCTCTTTCATAGAAGTATCCACCATGCTTCTACAGTCACAAGCTATGTGTCCATAGATATGGAATTTGTAACATTCAATATGGTATGGGGTCACAAGCATCTCTTGCTTGAACATTTCTTCCATAAGATCTACAATCTATAACTTTATGTCCAAAGTTATTACAAGTAAAACAATAACCATAAAATAAACTTTGATACCTGGAAGTAAATGATCTTCTTTGTGATGTAGTCCTTATGAATTCATGTCTTGGTTGATCACAATATTCTCTTATGTTGTTTCCTTCACAATAATTGAAGTTTCTTTGATACTTGAAAGTGGAGGGTCTTCTTTGATATCCATCTCTTCTGTAATCTTTTTCATTTCTATAATATTCTCCTTTGAGGGATCACATACTTCCTTCTTGGTAGGGCCTCTGATGACTTCTGTATAACTCTTAGCCTTCTCTCCATTCTTCCTTTCTAGTAACTTGTAACATTTCTCTTCAACTTTCTCTATTGATGGCGTGGAGCTTCCTCTCTCTTCAATGTTCTTATTACGCTTGTAAACTTTGATTCTTAAGGTAACAACTTCTTCTTCAAGCTTCTCACAATATTCTTATTTCTTCATCATCTGGATCTTCATGACTTCTTCTATTCTCTTTGATTCTTCAAGTTAGGTCTTCAAGGTGATGATTTCTTCTTCAAGTTTTCTTTTTTGTTGACTGAATTCTTCTTCAAACTTGTTTAAGTCCTCTGAAATTTCCTTAATATGTCTTGTCAATATTTCTTCTCTCTTTTCTATGTGATATTATTTCGGCTTCCAAACATTGTTTCTCTTTTAACTGATCCTTGAATTTTTTTTCAATCACTTTGGCTTCATCCAGATGATCTTTTATATTTAAAACAACCTGCCCGACTTCTCCATAACCTTTCTTTAGCTTGATCAATTCTTCCTTGAGGAACTCATTTTCTCTTCTTTCTTTATTTAGCTCACCTAAAGCGTTGATTAGTGCACTCTTAAAGTCCATTACGCCTGCTTCACAATCTTCTTCTTTTGAATTTGTCTGACATGATGAGCATATTTCTTCTCGTTCAGCTTCAACATTTTCTTTATTTTGATTAGTTGGCTTTGTGATAAGATGCGATTATTTAAAGTAGATATTATGTAGCTTATCCCAAAGTTTTTTGGTTGATGAACATTTTCCCACTTTATCTTTAACCGAATCACATAATCCTTCCATAATGAAATCCATTACTACTTTGTTGTTCATTTTCAATTCCTTCTTGGTTGCAGTCTTTGGTTTCTTTGAAGTGGTGTATCTTGTAGCAACTGATTTCCAAACGTCAAATCCATGTGTCTGTAAAAATGGTTTCATTCTTATGCTCTGTATTTCATAATTCAGAGCATTTTGACCATCAAACATTGGCATTCCATTCTTAGTGCAATCCATGATCTACCTTCCAATGATTACACTGATTCTTGAAGGACCTTCTTTGATACCAATTGTTGGAATACTGAGGGGGGGGGGGTGAATCGGTATGAACACTTTTTACCACTTTCAATAACAATATATAAACTTCAACTTTATCAACAATATTAAATAGTTTATCACTTATGCATTCAATATATTATTGCATCATAAACAATATCATTCATTAGTGCATAATAAACAACCTCAGATACACAATACACTAGAATTTGTGTGGGAACCCAAATGGGAGAAAACCATGAAATGAGTTTTATATATATCAAGAATACATTCATAGGAAGCACTAAATTCCAAATTCTCTAGCATCAACTAGAAGGAGGCTCCAAGCCCCTATTTATAGGCTCCAACATGAAGGAATCTACAATTCTTTGAATTCTCTAGCTACAACTGGAAGGAGGCTCCAACCCCCTAGTTTATAGGCTCCAACTCCCTATGTTCTCTAACTCCAACCAGAAGGAGGCTATGACCCCCAAATTTATAGGCTCTAACCTGAAGGAATATCCAACTCCCTCTATACTCTGGCACCAACCAGAAGGAGGTTACGCCCCCCTTTCCTTGCCTCATCATGCCTCCTTGAAATATAAGTGTAGACTCAAATTGTCACTATCACTGATACTTTCACTGCCACTATCTCTGAAACATCAATAAACATGTCACTGCCAATGTCACATCAACTTGTTACTGTCACTGTCACATCAACCTATCATTGTCAATCTATCACTGATATACCATCATCAACATGTGTGTCTCAACATGTACCAAAGACTTGTACCACATCATGCATCAACCATGTACCAAAAACTGTATCATATCATGCATTAACCATGTACCAAAACTTGTCCCATATCAACCATGTACCAATATATACCATAAACCATGTACCATGAGATGTGCCTCATCCATATACCATATCAATCATGATATGTCTCAATCATCATGTACCATAGGTGATCCAGGTGGATATTGGTGGCCACCCACCTATTCCAACTAGCTCCTCTTGACAGTTGTTAGAAAAACACGTTCTTTTGTAATTCTTTGGAATTATGGGTTCTACACTTCTAGGGTTGTCTAAATCCCTACACAGCTTCCAGGTGGAGATTGGTGGCCACCCACCTAATCCAACTGGTTTATTTTGGAAGTTTGCATGTCAGTACATATTTATGTACTTCTAGGGCCGTTTTAGGTCCCTAAACAATGTTTTTTTGGCTTGCCACAGTCAAACCATAGACGAAGTCAAAGTTTGATGATATAATGTGTAGTTCTCAAAAAGAAATTTTCAATGGGCTATCATGTTCCTAAAACATAGGTCGTATGCAAAATTTATGACCTCGGGAAGTTCAGGTACCAACTTACTCATTGGGGCCCACATAAATTTTGGCGTTTCATCTCCTATGGTTAGGTTTTTGGATGTCTATGGTTTTGGCATTCATGAGTAATGTTAAAAAGACATATGGAGCCTCATTGTAATCATTATGCTCAGACAGATGCAAGTAGCAGCTGCATCTCTTCTCAGAGATAAATACCACCATTCAAGCAAATTGTTTTCGGCTCTACAGTTTTAGCCTATTTTATTTATTCAATAGAAGTTATTGTTCACTGGATATTTGTTGTTGTTCTTTGTATCTCTATGTTATTGTATTCAGTCTGTTATTCATTTTGTTCCACTCATAAATCCGGATCAGTGGTATCATAACGGTCTACTCTTCATTTATTTTTCTTCATGCATGTCCCTGACAATATCTAGGTACGAGAAGTTGGGACTTGAACCAGTCGAGCCTTTGCAAGATCGGCTACGCTGATCCTGACAACAACCCATAGGGGACGAGAAGAAATATGATGGAGCAGGAGATCCTTTTAAAATGTTTCTCAAGGAAGCCCTTGCGCGACAAATGAACGAAATGATGGACAACTTTGCACAGATCCTTCGGCGACTACCCATAGGAGACACATCTTCATCAAGAGACCATGCAACCCCCTTCAAGATTCACGTAAATTTTGATATTCCATTATTTGAATACTGATAGATGTGGATGCTATAGATAAATGGTTGAATATACTTGAAGCATATTTTTCGGTCCACAATTTTTCCAACAAGGAAAATATTACTTTTACACTCCTCAAGGTCATCCCCCATGTTAAGGACTAGTGGGATACTTACTATAAGCAAAGGGCCATAGAGGAATCTGCAATATTTCCAGTCTCCCCCAGATGGGATTCCTTCAGGGATGTCATTAAAGAATAATAATACCCTATTGGAAGCTACGAGGAATAGTACACAATATGGACTGCGCTACATTAGGAAATAGACCAGACAGTACCAGATTTCACCAATATTTTCCATACCCTGCACACAAAATTGGGTATCAAAGAATTTGAATGACATCTGGTGCTTAAATACCACGGTTTTCTGCATAGATACATTCAAACAGAAAAGGAGTTTCTGGACATCACATCATTAGGTGTGTCTTATAGATATGTTGTCAAGATCAAGCAAAAATTTAAGCAGAAGAGGAGAGATTTTGTATCTTCAAACTCCTCACAACCGAAGCAGGGAAAAGGCAGCCCCAACCCACAAAACAAGGGGCAGAGAAAAGATGGTTTCTCTTAGGAAAACTATTCCAAGCCGCAACCCAAGAAGGGTAATGAGAAGTCGAAGAAGGAAATGGGAAAATGGCGTGAATAACATAAAATCCCTTGGCACAACACTGAAGAATTTCACTTCAAGAAGTCATTGTTGGCCGAGCTGAAAGCTTCTGAGTCAGAGGTAGATTCTGACTCCAAATCAAATCTAGAAAGTAGGAAGTGGATCATTGATGCCGAAACCAGTGCCATTGTCGCTACCACCAACGTCCAACCAAGCAAACAAGAAGAACAGAGGAAGGAGAACGCCTTTTTCACTCACAAATGTGGGTAAAGGGGACTCCGTTGAATTTCATTTTTGATAGCGACAACCAAAAGAACCTTATTTTAGCATAGGTCATCAATCATTTTTACCTGCCAATAGCACCACACCCGCAACCCTACACCATTGGTTGGCTTCACCAAGGATGAGATCTCTGCGTCAACCGGCAGTGTCATCTTCCCTACAACATCAAGCCCTTCAAAGACGAGGTATTGTGTGATATTTCTCCCCTTGAATTTTGTGATGTTATTTTAGGCCAACCATATTTGTGGAAGTGACATGTTGTGTATGATTCTAGACCTCACAATGTTATTATTACTTTGGGTAAACAATTGTACAAGATACCAGAGGTAGCGTCGCCCACCACTGTTTCTTTAATCTTTGCTAAGAAATGCAACAAGGTCATTTCATAAACTGAGAAGTTCGTCTTCTTTGTGATCCATGCTCACAGTAAGTAGAAGGTCGTCACCACATCCATGACCTCTACAAAGAGCCTCTCTTTGCAGCAGAAGCAAGTGGACGAGATCGTGGAAGAGTACAAAGATATCTTCTCCTCACCCACCAGGGTACTGATGCACTGTCAAGTCAAGCATCCAATTGATCTAACCCCCAGTGCACCATTGTCTAATGGACCAGTCTATCATCGCTCACTAATGGAAAAGGACGAAATCAAGCATCAAATCCAAGAGATGCTTCAAAAGGGGCACATATGAACCAACTCCTCCCCTTGCGGAAGCCTGATTGTGCTGGTGCAGAAGAAATATGGAACCTGGAAACTCTGCATTGATTACAAAGCATTAAAAAAAATCACAGTCCAGAACCGATACCCAATTCCTCGAATTGATGACCTTCTTTACCAACTCAAGGGGGAAAATTTCTTCAACAAGATTGACCTAAATTTTGGCTACCACCAGGTTCCCATCGAACCGAATGATGTATGGAAGACAACTTTCAAATCTAAAGAAGGTCTCTTCAAATGGTTGGTCATGCCCTTTGGCAAAACAAATGCACCATCAACTTTTATGAGATTTATGGATGATGTATTGAGACACTTCACCAAATATTTTGAGGTGGTATATCTGGATGACATCCTCATCTTCATAAGAACTTGGGAGGACCACATGCAACATATTCAATATATTTTGGGCACTGTGTGGTAGCACAAGCTATATGCCAACTTGGAAAAATGATCCTTTGGCATGAACAGGGTCCAATACTTGAGATAGATTGTTGATGAGCATGGAGTACATGTGGATCCAACTAAGATCCAAGTCATTCATGACTGGCCAACCCCGACCAGACTAACTGAGCTTCAAAGCTTTTTGAGACTTTCCAACTTCTACTGAAGGTTCGTGTTGGGACTCTCCGATATTGCATTGACCCTCAACCAAGTAAACAAGGGTGGTGTCAAGGAAAAGTTCACATGGGGGAAAGCACAACAACAAGCATTTGATGATCTGAAGCATCGCTTGTGCTAAGCTTCAGTACTCTCCTTACCTAATCTGCAATAATTGTTCTAGATTGAGACTGATGCCTCCGACTATGATGTAGGCATAGTTCTCACTCAACATGGTCATCTAGTAGCATACCATAGTGAGAAAATCTCAGATATTGTCTGGAAATACCCCACCTATGACAAATAAATGTATTCCATTGTGCAAGTCTGTCATCAATGGAAACATTACATTCTGGGAAATGAGACAATCATCCACACTGATCACAATCCTCTGTAGTTCATATAGACATAGGGGAAGTTGCAGAATGACCTCCATCAAAAGTGGTTTGCATACCTACAACAGTTCCATCTCAGCATCAAGTATAAAACATGGAGCACAAATTTTGTCGTTGACTTCCTTAGTCCCCTCCCATTGATGCACTCACCATAGTGCTCCATTCCTGTGAGCATGATGCATCTGAGTTGACCCAACTTTATGAGCGTGAGCTTGAATTTTCCACCACCTATAATCTCTTGGGTACATGAGCGAATGTCACCAATTTTCACATCCAGGATGGACCATTATGCCATCTGTTCCACCTCTGTGCTCCCACAAGTGAGCGTGAAAAGATGATTTTGGAGGCTCACTACAATCAGATGGAAGGACATTTTGGCATGGAGAAAACCGTGGTCGTTCTATGGAAATATTTACATTGGCCAAAACTTCAACAAGACGTTAGCAAGTATATCATATCTTTCACTTCCCGTGCCACTACCAAGCCATCCATCAAGAAGAAAGGCTTATACATGTCTCTTTCTACTCCTGAGAGTCCTTGGGAATCCATCTCGATGGATTACATGTTTGACCTTCAATCCATGAAACACAACAATGATTGTGTATTTGTGGTGGTTGATCGATTTTCAAAGATGGCCATTATCACAACCTGCAAGAAGAGCATCACAATGACAGATACTACCAAGATCTTCTTCGAACGAGTGTGGGTCCATTTTTGGATACCACATACCATCGCTTCAGATTAGGATAACATGTTCCTCAACACATTTTAGTCGAGTCTCTGGTCATTGTTGGACACCAAGCTCACTAAATCCACTTCTTTCCACCCCCAAACCGATGTCAAGACAGAGTTAGCCAATCAAATGATTGTGCACATCATGCACATGTACAACTCTAAGCATCCACATACATGGGATGAGAGTCTTCCCTATGTTCAACACAACTACAACAGGGCTCTCCATAGCTCCACCAACCATAGCCCATTTCAGGTGGGGATGTGATTCCAACCCTTAGGTCCCATTGATGTTGCACTACCTCTTGCAACCACACAAGCATAATATTCCCTTGTTCAGTCTGAGGTCGACAAATCCACCAGATTCATTGAGCAGATTCAACACATCCTCCAATAGGTCCATGATATTTTGCAAGAAGCCAATGCTAAGTACAAGCAGTTCCATGATCAACACCGAGTACTGCACCAGTTTCGGGTGGGATACAAGGTCTGGTTACATTTGCAGAAAGAATGCCTTACAGGGCCCCATCGGAAGCTCTGCCCACTTCGCTATGGGACTTACACTATCACCAAGGTTGTGGGTAACAATGATTTTGAGCTCAACACTCCACCCTTCCTTGGCTTGCACCCAATGTTCAATGTGGACCTCCTTCGACCATATTTTACACCATTATTGGACACCTCAGAGATTGCAGAACAATTGAAACCAACAGAGATCAACCCCGACTGCATGGAACATGCATCCACTGATCAGATAGTGGAAACATAGGTCAAGGGCACTTACCAATAGAGGATCCAAATTTATCTGGTTGTCAAGGCATGGAAACTCCTACACCAAGGCAAGTGGCTCACCTAGGTCCAAATTCAAAAGAATTTTCCTCACCTGATGGGGGAACTCAACAGAATGGAGGAAATTTCTTCCTAAGGGGGGAGGACTGATCTAGGTGGATACTGGTGGCCACCCACCTATTCCAACTGGCTCCTATTGATAGTTGTTAGTTTAACACGTTCTTCTATAATTCTTTGTAATTGTGGGTTCTACACTTCTAGGGTTGTCTGAAGCCCTACACAACTTACAGGTGGAGATTGGTGGCCGCCCACCTAATCCAACTGGCTTATTTTGGAATTTTTCATGTCAGTACATCTTATTGTACTTCCAGGGTTGTTTTGGGCCCTAAACAATGTTTTTTTGGCTTGTCATAGTCAAAATGTAGACATAATCAAATTTTGATGGGTGTAGTTCTCAAAAATATCTTTCCAATGGGCTATTACGCACCTAAAACGAAGATCATATGCAAAATTTATGACCCCAGGAAGTTGAGGTACCAACTTACCCATCAAGGCCCACATAACGTTTGGTGTTTCATCTCCTAGGCTTAGGTTTTTGGATGTCTAGGGTTTTGGAATTCATGAGTAATGTTAAAAAGGCCTCTGGAGCCTCATTTTAATCATTCTACTCAGACGGATGCGCATAGAAGCCACATCTTTTCTCATATATAGCTACCACCATTCGAGCAAGTTGTTTCCAGTTATGCAATTTTTTGTTTCAACCTATTTTATTTATTCAATAGAAGTTATTGTTCACTGGATATTTGTTGTTGTTCTCTATATCTCTTTGTTATTGTATTCAGTCTGTTATTTCTTTCATTTCTCTCATAAATCTGGATCAATATGATATGTCTCAACCATATACCATATTACTTATGATATGTCTCAATCAAGTAACAAAAGATGTGCATCATACATATGCCAAACAATTGTCTTAAGCATGTGCCAACATCACCATGACATATACCAAACCAGATACCAAGATAGCCAAGATATGCCTCTAACAATGTACCATGACATCACCAAGATGTGTCTCAACATGTACCGACATCACCAAGATACGCCTCAAGCATGTACCATAACATCACCAAACATAACCCTCAAACATGCATATAGGCATACCTTTAAACCTGTAGTTACCCTGTTGTATCAAATCTCAAAGAGACATACCTTTGTGGGCATCAACAACTTGGTACAAGCATCATTCCTCATATCTTCCTTATCCTCACTAGACAAATACTGTCCTCATGCAGGGCCTTGGGTGATGAGAACTAACTGACCTATGGGGGTGCCTCACAGGACGCTAATAGTCTGAACCGCAGGGGTTAGCCAAACTAGGTTTTCTCAGAAACCCTCACTCTTCTCTGCAAATTCGATATGTTGACCTTCTCACTTCATTCGTTGCCTCAAACTCACTACCACAGACTCACAAATAGATCACTTGCTCACATAGAATATATTCAATAAACTTGTGTATGTAAATGTACTTATGAAAGACTTCTTGAAGTGTATTTATACTTTTTCAAAATAAATTATTTCCTTAACTTTAGGGGAAACATGTGCTTTCTTCTTATAGCCACTTTACCCTTTAATTAATGACTTGCAACCGTTTAGGGCTTCTTAACCATTGTTCAGGGCTTCCAACTTCAAGAGATCATATCTCCTCAACCGTGAGGAACTATGGGGCATACCACCTACTGTTGGACAGGAAATGACAAGTACTATCCATATAGGAGGGTGTTACCTTGATTTTCACTTTCCTTCATGTCCTTATTCCTCAAACAACTTCAAGACCCATGGCCACACCTGTGGGTCTTCTTGTAGAATTCTTTAAATGCACCTATCACATCTGTTGACATTAAAGAAAACCAACTTACCAACATCATCTTCAAGGAATTGATAACCCAAATAAATGTTGGGAAAATATTGAAGCCGTGTTTGGTAAACAAAATATTATTCAATCCCACTAGATAAAAAATCATTTAATGACTTTAAGTCCCAATGATTTTCCTTGCATTCAAGACTATTTATCTAAGTTCAAAACACTTAGAATTTTATGTATAGACTGAAAAATATATATGAAGGAGGATTGATGCATCTATATCATTCTTCCTAAGATTGGTAGTGCATATTTTGTGTTTGTATCTACCTTTTATGCCACCAGAGAAGCTCTAGGGAGTGCTTGCCAAAATCCCTTTCTTGAATATTTTTGTGATGCTTTGATCAGAGAGAAAGATAAACTTATGAAACTTGGAGTGATGAGAATTGCAAGTACCTCCAACAAATCCTTAGTGGCTCAGCAGAAAGATAAATCCAAGAATCCCAAGAAGCAACATCCTTTCCACAACAAAAAACAAAACAAGGGTCTCAAACCCTCTCAGTCAACTTCCACTCCTAATGGTGACAAAGAAGAAAAATCTAAAAGTAAGAAGATTGATTGAGATTGCAACTTTTGTGGGAAATATGGTTACGTGGATTCCAAATATTTTAAGAATATGGAAGCTTTAGAAGCAACGATGAAGAAACACAACATCAATATTGATTCTTCTTCTTCTAACTCTTATTCTCATGGACATGCACTTTCTTCTTTTGGTTTCACCTTCAATGCAACTTCTACTTCTTCTTCTAATGAGTGGCTTAGTGATTTTTGAGCATCTTATCATATGGCTAAGGATAAATCCATCTTTTCTTCTCTAAATGAATGTAACACCAAGATAATGTTTGTTGGTGATGATAGATCTCTTAATGTTGTAGGATATGGAACAATTCAAGTAGATAATGGTCATTTAAATGATGTATTATGTGTTCCAAGTCTTTCCCACAACCTTCTATCAGTGTATCAAATAACTCATTTAGGTAGAGGTAAAACCATAGAGTTTTCACCTCACCAAGTTGTAATCAAGGATTTAAAATATCCTATGCATGTTCTTGCAACTGGAATTGTTGATGATATTACCGAGCTGTACAATTTTGACAACTTTGGGTCATAATATTTTCCATTATCTTTTGTTTCTCATATAAATGAATTGAGAAAACTTTGGCATGAATAGTTTGGTCATATAAACTATTGCTCATTGCAACAACTATGTAAAAAACATATGGTGATTTATATTCATCTTTTTTCTTGCAAAGATGGTGTTTGTGTTGGTTGTGTTCTCAACAAACATCATCAAGACAATTTTGAAAAACACGCATCTTGGCATGCCTCGACCCATTTTCAACTTGTTCATAGTGACTTGTGTGGTCCTCTTTCTTCTCCTTCTTTTACTAGGTGCAAGTATTTTTTAACTTTCATTGATGACTTCTCTAGACGCACTTGGGTTTACTTATTGTTTTGACCAAGTTTTGAGGAAACATTGGTTAGGTTTGACCACTTTTTGGACTTCGACAGGATGGTCGAAAATGGAGCGCCCAGGCAGAGCTGAGATCGTGGGATCTCACTTGTTTTGTGGACCCAACAAGGGGTTCATTAGGGTTTTTGTATTAGGGTTTATGGGATGTCGACCCATGGGTTTACCCATGATTAAACCTTTTTGTAAGTGAATGTAATAGTATAAATAAGAAAATATTGTAAGGTAGAATTAGCTTAGTGAGGATAGTGTAATTGGCTAAGTGCAAGAGGCAAGTAGTTCTGAGTTGCTTTGTGCAACAAAACATATATGTAAGGATCCGTTCTTGTTAGAGGAGTTGGCTCTAGGCCTTGACCTGGTTTTGGGAAGGTGGATCTGGTGCTTAGTGTGTAGATCACCCGTCTGGTGCGAATCTTGGCTCTGTGGCTTACTGCACTGGAGCAGATGAATGTAAGAGATTGAAGCCAACAAAGAAGAAGAAGAAGTTGGTGGATGTAGCCCCACACTGGGGTGAACCACATATATCTTATGTTGATGGTTTTATTTGTTCTTTTTGTCCCTTGACCAAGTTTTGGAGATCCTTGGTTAGGTTTGACCTATTTTGGGACTTCAACATGTTGTCGAAGGCAGAGCGCAAGTCGAAGCAGAGATTGCGGGATCTCGACCCTTTTTAGGGAATTTTTGGGTTTTGGTCTTATGTAACGAGTATGGGGATGTCGACCCATGGGTTTACCCATGTTTAGGCCCATTTTGTAATGTATAAATAGAGAGATAGGCAATGTAAGTAGGAGCGCAAGGGTGTAATGCTAAGTGCTAAGAGCAAGTGAAGGCCAATGTGCTAAGTGCAAGTGATAGTTGTAAATTCTGTGTGCATACTGTTTGAGACTTGCAAGGCTAAGTGCAAGTGACTGTAAGAAACTGTGTAAAGGCTTTGTGCTGTAACCTAGCTCAGGGAAGGAGGATCTGGCGAGGTGTGTGCAGACCTCCTGCCCTATGCGAAGTAGGACTTTATGGATCTCTACACGTAGATGATTGACAAAATATAATTAATAAGATGAAGAGTTGGTGGACGTAGCCCTAGGCTGGGGGTGAACCACGTATATCCTGTGTTGTGTTTGCTTTGTGCATTATGGTTTCATTATGGTTCATATGATTAATGATTAGTGCAATGACATATGCTTAGATGAATATGATAGATTAGTGTCTAATAATGTGAATAAGATGCTAGATATGATCTATGTTAACGTGCTTAGTGCTTGAATGTGTTGAATCTCATTGAATACTACACTACGCTATAATTAGGGTTTATCTGCGTTGTATACAAAGGCTAAGTACTAATGAATGATAACTTCTAAGTTCTCTGTTAAGGCATTGTAATCACAAATCTGTGTCCCAGCTAAGGTTGCAGACACTGGAGTCCTGCAACCACCCCTGCCTCTACATCGGGTGAGACTTCATCTTCTTCATAGGTGTTGCCGAAAGGGTCGATAATTAGGGTTTTGTTGGTGTGATGTTGAAGTGTTGAACCCTGGGTCTGCCCCTGTTCCAACAAATGGTTCCATTTCTGGGACCTGAAACTCTGATTGCTGGGAACTGAGGAAAAGAAAGAAATTTTTGTGCGTAGATCTGTTGCTTTAAGTGAGCAGTATTCTACTTGACTTGTGAATCTCTATGCTAAGAAAGGAGGCATAGAAATAATGTTTGGACTAACAAATGGATGCAGGATCCTAGGAAGAATTTTCTACAGGTTAGTTACTATGATCCTCGTGTGCAGTACCAGAAAGGTTGGGGATCATTTAAGAGGAAGAGAGGATTGACCCTTTGTTATAGCTGCAGAAGGCCGAACCATATTGATAAGGATTGCCCTGATAAAAAACCTATTTGTCTTTGTTGTAAAACTATGGATCATGAAGTTCTGGATTTCCCTAGAATGATTGCTAAGGTTGAAAGAATGAATATGAGACAAGAAAACCATGAGAAAGGCCAAGAAACTGAGACCATGGCAGAACCCCAGAAAGAATCAGAGACTATATTATTACAAATGAAAGAAACCCTGAATGACCACAAAGATATCAACTTATCAAAGATCTTCAAAGAAACAGAGTGCATAGAAACAAGAATAGGAGACTTCGACATAGACTGTGTTCTGGATGAGGAAACACAGGTGAATATTATGACAGAAAGAACTTGGGAAATTTTAGGAAAGCATGCTATGATTCCTTCATTGGGAGGAATAGGATTATTTAGAGGAAATATGATAACCCTATGTGGAAAACTTACCCAAACATATATGAAATCTCATGGAACTTCGAGAGAAGAAGAATTTGAGGTTGTTACATTTATTGAGAACAACGCCCCATTTTCTATGTTACTAGGAAAACCTTAGATTGAGAAAGATCAGATCCAAAGAAAACAAGAAGAGGAAGCTCTAGAATAGAAAAATCAAGAACTAAGAGACTTCATCGCTAAGAGAATAAAACACTTACTGGAAGAACAAGAAAACCAGTCGAAGCTACTGAGGACCAAAAATCTAGATGTCAAAGTTGGAAGAACACAAGCAAACATGAAACACCTGTCTATACAAGAGAGTAGAGCACCTACCCCAGACAGAGAAGAAGTATTGGCCTTGAACCCTATGAAAGACCATCAATAGCATAAAGTTACTATGCCAAGAGGAGATAAGAATCAGAATGGGAAGGGGAACCCAGTAACGCAGATCACAAGGAAGAAGGCTAGAAAGATCAACAAGAAGAAATAAAAGTTGGAGAAATTATAGGAAGTTTCAGAGAAGACTTCGCAGAAGGAAGGTCTCCATAATTTGAACTTTGTCGAAATATCAGACCAACTTAGATTGGCACTTCACCATGGTGGAACGATATGACCATTGGAGGCATTATAACTGTTATATTGACGTTCCCGAATGGTTAGAACAACAATTATGATCAAAAATCTTGACATCAAACCGTTGGGACTGCTCCATAATGAACAAAACTACATTGATGAAGGATTCTTATCCATTGGAAGGATCTGTTACATCGCTATCTACTTATCCCATCAACTGTTGCGTCAAGCACACTTTCACGAATTGTATCCGAGACAACAAGAGAACTCATTGTTACTGTGTTGTGCTTATTGAGACATTGCCATCCATTCTATTGCATTAAGAAATTGTTCATCAGCATGAGATATCTGATATCAAGTGTGCATGTCAGACAAGCTCAACGCTGTGGAAAAGCCAGTAGAGGAAATTTTAATCGATCTAATGGAAGAGAGAGTGATGTCCACAAGACTTCAATCCTCATCGACATGAGGAGTGCAAGCCTCCCCGTCGACTGCTCGCGGATCCATACCATCTCGAGATGCAGATGAGAAAAGAACCAAACATTGAGATGACTTGGTGAACGTGAAGTTAATCCCATCCATCCTGCCCAACTACATCCCGCCTCTGGGCGGCGCTATGAATCATGACAGTGTCCCCAGGGACTTCAACTACACCTTGGTTACTGCGTACCTCCTGAAAGGGATACACACAGGCAAGCCTCGGCCGGATAATATTATGACACTAAAGATCAACGACTTTAACCTAGGGGACCACAAGAACTTCAACATGCTCACTCCTCATAGGTATTTGACTAGGATGAAGGGGAAGAAGTCGAGGATAATCCCCCAACCATGGACTATGGACCTTGCGCAGTCCATGATCCTGAACGTGATGAAAATACCCCATTTTGGAAGGCACCAGGAGGTTAACGCGTGTGTTAAGCTCCTATTGTCGAGCTTCCATGGCGGTTACTTCTGGCTAGACAGATACATCACCGTCGATCTGACGTTGATCCATTGGATCATCAGATTGAGCATGTAGGGACTAGACCCGCAAGACTTTTACCCAGGGAAGGTTGTAGACTGCACCCACACATAAGATTAAAGATACATACAACGATGTGGAGAAGGGGAAGCGAGGCTACAAGGTAGAATCCATCCAGAATGGAGCAATGTGCTTTTCTTTCCAATTGATTTCTAGTAAGCTAGTCCAGAAGCATAGACCCACGCAGGTCACAGGGTTTGTTGTTGACCTTGTAGGAAAATGTGTGGAGGGGCTATAGATGAATTAGGCAAATTACTTAGTGAACTAGCTAGACCAAGACTACCGCGAAGCTCAGGATCATGGCTATGGGTTCCATTTTAGTTGGTTGTTGATCCTCATCGCGCTCATAGCTTGGGAGATGCTGAAAGGTGTGACCTTCCCTGAACTAGAGCCACCTGAACCCTTAGCCGTGAAGTTCACTTCACTATGGTATTCAAGAGATATGGGAAAAAAATGACAATCAAACGTTGTGTTCCACACCTACTACCTGAAATTAAAGAGGGCTATTGAGGTTGTCCCTCATATAACGCTGAACACCCTGCATAGGTTCAAGCCATTTGTGAAGTTCCACACAGATAGACATTTTATCTACATCACTGCACATTGAGATGAACATAAAGAAGTACTACAGAGTTACTACAAACTCATAGAGGAGGACCTAGAAGAAATCACTAAGGAGTGGCCTGTAGAGCTCCTTATCCCTTCTGACCCCGCAGAATATTTCGATCCCGAACTAATCAGAAGCCCAATGATCACTCTTGAAGGGCATGATACACCTAGAACTAGCAGAAGGAAGAAGACAGAAGAAGTCCAACAGGTGAGCAGTGCATCAAAATAAATTGCTTCAGAATCACCTGGAGGAGGAGGTGATGACGAAGTAGATAAAGAAGAGAACAATGGAAAATAAGATCAACAGAAGCAAGGCAAAGTAACACCGCCAAAGAATCCCCTTGATGACGCAAATCCATCTTACAAAATAAAGGTTTCTCCCATGAAACCCACATCGCGGAAGAAGTCAAAAGCTAGTAAGACCAAGCTGCAGACTGTGCTCACGCTCGATGACTTTGACTTCATCATCGTAGCTGTATCAAACGCCTCAGAAGAACTTTTCAAGAGGAATGAAGATAAGTAAGAGACCATGTATGAAAGGCTTGAAGTAGAATTGCGAGGGGTACAATAGGCCCTTCACTCCAACCGCGCAGTGTCCAATGTGCCTACTCCATTAGAAGAAACAGAGTTGGGAGATGAGCCTACCCAACTTTGCAGATTAGCCGATGCGATCAAATCTTGCCTTCGATGTGAACAGGAAGAAATAGAACATGCCACAATGGCCCTGAGGCAAGCACAAGAGGAAGTGATAGAGAAATGTCGAGTTGCGCAGCAAGAAAATGATGAACTACAAGCAAAGCTCGAAGAGGAGAAAGCGCATATCCAACATGAGAAATAACAACTGCTCACAAAGTAGGTTGGAGTAAAAGAAGCAATCAACAGAGCACTTTGCTTTGTGATGGGCTTAGAGAAAAAAGATGAAGACCTAGTGGAGCATCAAGTATCATAGCTTGCTGAAGCCATCCAACATCTTCAACAAAGAATAGCAGATCTAGAGCTACAAACAATACCAAGTACTCCACAGGACATGCAAGACCAAAGAGAAGCCACTGCCCGGAGCACAATTGAGAGGATCAGAGGATTATCTTTGGAGTGTCAACATCTTAGAAGTATAAGTTCATAGACTTATGAGTGACTTACTGAGAACCCTGAACTGAAGACATTGGATTCACAGCTCTAGGAGGAAAATCAAAAAGCAATGATGGTACATGCACAACTAAATATCTTGTCAGTAGTTGAGAGAATGAAACGATCCCAGGAACATCACACTGTTCAACATCACATCCATGCCATACAGAGAAAATTCATGGAAGTGACTCAGAGGCTCCAACCAGTCCAGGATGCAGCTTTCCAATTGCTCGAAGAGATTGAAGGACGAGGAGCAAAGCTGGAACAAGTAGTCACTTCAGTTAAACAACACTTAGAGGGACCTGTGAACGAGGAAGTTATTCATGAGTTCACCAAGTAGGATGCCCTGGTGCAACAATAGGTCGAAGTAGCTCGAGCCATGCTTGAGTCTTTTGAAGCAGAGATACCCAAATCAGAGTGACTCGGGACGAGTCACATGTGAGTGTTGGGGGAATCTTGGCCCTTGACCAAGTTTTGGAGATCCTTGGTTAGGTTTGACCTATTTTGGGACTTCGATAAGCTGTCAAAGGTGGAGTGCAAGTCGAAGCAAATATCGTGGGATATCGATCCCTTTTAGGGCATTTTTGGGTTTTGGGCTTATGTAACGGGTATGGGGATGTCGACCCATGGGCTTACCCATGTTTAGGCCCATTTTGTAATGTATAAATAGAAAGCTAGGTGGTGTAAGTAGGAGCACAAGGGTGTGACGCTAAGTGCTAAGAGAAAGTGAAGGCCAATGTGCTATGTGCAAGTGATAGTTGTAAATGCTTTGTGCATACTATGTGAGACTTGCAATGCTAAGTGAAAGTGATTGTAAGAAACTATGTAAAGGCTTTGTGCTGTAACCTAGCTCAGGGAAGGAGGATCTGGCAAGGTGCACGCAGATCTCCTGTCCTATGAAGAGTAGGACTTTATGGCTCTGTGCATGTAGATGATTGACAAAAGATAATAAAGAATAAGAAGAGTTGGTGGATGTAGCCCCAGGCTGGGGGTGAACCACACATATCCTGTGTTGTGTTTGATTTGTGCATTATGGTTTCTTTATGGTTCATATGATTAATTCTTAGTGAAATGATGTATGCTTAGATGAATATGATAGCTTAGTGCCTAATAATGTGAATAAGATGCTAGATCTAATCTATGTTAATGTGCTTAGTGCTTGAATGTGTTGAATCTCGTTGAATATTGCGTTGCACTGTAATTAGGGTTTATCTGCACTATAGACAAAGGATAATTACTAATGAATGATAACCGCTAAGTTCTCTGTTAAGGTATTGTAATCACAGATCTGTGTCCCGACAAAGGTTGCAGACACTAGAGTCCTACAACCACCCCTGCCTCTACCTCGGGCAAGACTTCATCTGCTTCACACATGTTGACGAAAGGGCAGGTAGTTAGGGTTTTGTTGGTGCACTGTTGAAGCGTTGAACCATGGGTTTGCCCCTGTGCCAATAGTGCTATAATGTTTATGCTGTGAATTTTCTTAATGCATTTATTGTTATATATGATAGATAGATCTATGAATTCTTAGTGCTTTACTTATGCTAAATGTGTTAGATCTAACTTGTGATGCTAAATGCGATGTGTATTCTGTCATTATTACTGTGATGATCTATTATTAGGGTCTACTCTGCGATGTGAACAAAGTTGATAAGATAATGCATGTTGTTCTTAAGTATTTTGTGAAGTAAGTGTAATCATAGATCTGTGTCCCATCTTGGTTACAGACACTTGAGTCCTGTAACCCCCCTGCCTCTACCTCGGGTGAGACTTCGCCTGCTTCGTAGGTGTTTCCGAAAGGGCTGGTTGTTAGGGTTTTGTTGGTGCGTTGTTGAAGCGTTGAACCGTCTTCCCCTGTGAGAGAAAATGGTTCTGTTTCTGAGACTTGAAACTATGATTGTTGGGAACTGAAGTAAAGAAAAGAGAAGCTTTGTGCGTAGATCTGCTGCTGTAGTGTGCAATATTCTACTTGACTTGTGAAGCTCTGTGCTAAGAAAGAAACCCAATCTGAAGAAAAGAGATAAGATCTTGAAAAAGGTAAATCTTTGTACTTTGATAGAGTAAGATAAGTGGAATTTTTTGTTTCGAAAGCATGAATTTAGGTATTTTTGATAGATTTTGTTCTAGTCTAAAAGCTAGGGCACAATTAGAAGAACACGTTTATCTAAGTAAAGATAATAGAAATAGAGAAAGATATGTTATTCCTATGCATAGAAAGAATTTTTGGACTAATGAATGGATGTAGGAACCTAGAAAGAATTTTTGCAGATTGTAGGTCCAACACTGTGATTCTAGTGGGCAGTACAAGATAAGTTGGGGAACTTACAAGAGAAAGAGAGAATTGACATTATGTTATAACTACAGAAGACTGGGACATCTTGCTCGGGAATTCCTTGGTATAGGTCCTATTTGTCTTTATTATAAAATTGTTATCCATGAGGTTGAGGATTGCCCAAGGATGATTGCTAAAGTTGAAAGGATGAACATAAGACAAGAAAACTATCAAGAGACTAAGATCATATTAGAAAATCAGAAAGAGAAAGATTCAAAGAATGTTCAGACTACATTATAACAATTGAAAGAAATGATGAATGATCACAAAGATGTTAGTTTATTAGAGATCTTGAAAGTAAAACAATGCATATATACAAGAATAGGCGACTTCGATATAGATTGTGTCTTGGATGAGGAGACACAAGTAAACATTGTGACAGAAGACACTTGCAAATTTTTGGGAAAGCCCACTATGGTACCTTCATTGGGAAGGATAGTCTTGTTTAAAGGAAAAATGCTAACCATATGTGGAAGAGTTACTAATGTACCTGTTATCATCCATGGAACATCGACAGAAGCAGAATTTGAAGCCATTAAGCTTGTCGAGAACAACACCCCGTTCCCTCTTTTGTTAGAAAAGACTTGGATCGAGAAGGATTAGATTATAAGGAAAGAAGACGAAGAAGCTATAGAAAATAAAAAGAAGGAACTAATGGATTTCATAGCTAAAAAAATGGGTCGACTAATAGAAGAACAAGAAGTTGAATCGAAGCAACAAAGGGAAAGAGAATTAGCTGTCGAGGTTGAAAGAACGCAAGAAGGTTTGAATGAAATTTCCATGCAAGGGAGAAGAATACCCACCCTGGAGTTAATAAGAAAAAAGGTATTACCTTTGAACCCTACAAGAACACATCAACAATGCGAAGCTACCACGCTAGGAGAAGATAAGAATAAGAATAGAAAGAGAAATATAGAAATAGTTAGAGAGGGTCAAATCACAACAAATAAGGCAAGGAAGCTCAGTAAGAAGAAATCAAAGTTATAAAATCTACAAGAAGTTACAGAGAAGACTTTGCAGGAGGTAGGTTGGCAGTCTCTGAACCTCGCTGGAACAACTGAACCATGCAGAATGGGACTTCACCCTGACGAAGCTATATGATCGTTGGAGGTACCCCGACCATTAGAAGGATGCTCCATAAAGGATAGGAATTTTATTCATGGGAGGATAGACCGTCGTTGGACATTGAGATCACACAATAATGGAAAAATTTGATTTAATGGAAGAAGCCCCACCCATTGGAAGAATTTGTTATGATGTTCACTTATTGAACCCATCCGACGCTGCGCTAGTACCACTTTTTTCCACTCGTAATTATCTGAGCTAAAAAAGAAGTGATTGTGTGTGCTATCAGACATTTTTGTCTGTTTCTATACCCATCTATCCGTTCACCTACCCCGACCTATTTGTTAATAGTGAGAATGTCAGTTGAGCACACCGAACTAGAGAAATCCGTCGAAGAGGTTCTGAAGAAGTTTATGGCTGATAAACCTATGTCTGAAGGAGTACATGCATCATCGACTAGGGGACTGCAAGATTCCCATTTTATTGGATGTCGTTCGGATCGTTCCAACCCCACTACTAAGAAGTGAAGTAAGCATCGCGATGATTTGGCTAATGTGAAGCAGATCCCGTCGGTCTTACCAGATTATATCCTGCCTTTGGTTGGTGTGGTTAACCACAACAATATTCCACAGGACTTCGAATACACATTGATCACTACATACATTTCGAAGGGAATACATGTAGTGGGAACTCAGTTAGGACATATCCCAACAATGAAGAACAATGACTTTAACCTCAGAGACAGAAAGAACCACACCATGCTCACACCCCATAGATATTTGATGAAGATGACTAGGAAGAAGCCTCACATAGTCTCTTAGCCTTGGATAAAGGAGATGGTGCAGTCCATGATACTGAATTTCATGAAGATTCCTCATTTTTTCTGACATCAGGAGGTTAACGCTTGCATTAAACTCCTCTTGTTGTTCTATCATGGTGGACACCTGTGGCTCGATAGGCAGATTACTGTGGATCTGACATTGACATCAATGACAATATGTCCAACAATCTCCCCCTTTTTCATTGAGGGAAACACACTAACTTCATATAAAAAACTCCCCTTGTGATGATTCTTTCCTCTTATGAAGTTTTATCTCCCCCTTTGACATCAATGGCAAAGGGTTTCTCTCCTTATAATCAACATTTGTCTATTTGCATGTTGTTGACCAGAATATGAACTTGGGAAAATCACCCTGGAATCATGTTCTTCCTGCTATAACTGAATGACTCCCCCTGTCAATATGTTCTCTCTCTGCTTCTGACTACTCTCCCCCTTTATTTCTGAAAAAGGTAGCTCTTCCTGACAAGGTTTCTTCCCCTGTTAATTTACTAACTTCTTATCTTAGTTGATTGGGATTTTGTGTTTCAAATGAGTAGTCTTCTTGATACCAATTTTTGTAGTGATCAAGTCTTTTCAAAACTTAATCTAATTAATTTCTTATTTACTAACCAAAATACTTCCCCTGAGTTTTTACTGACTATTCTCCCCCTTTGTTTCTAAAAGGGTAGTTTTTTTTTTCTAACAAGGTCTCTCCTCTTGTTATCTCTACAGGATGTCATGTACATCATTTTGTACATCAGAATGATGCTTCTGCAGATGTCATTGTCCTACTGGAACACTCCGCAATTGTAGCTCATATTTTTCAAACAACCCTTGGATCTGCCCATTGATTCTCATCGATTTATAACCATATGTATCCATATTTATCCAAGATGCTTCTTCACTATACACTACTCTAAAGTTATTTGAGAAAGTTTATACTATGCTTGTCACACGACTGACATTCTTTTTGCAACAATCAACTTCACTCTTGTTCACCTGTTCAGTCTTTTCTATCCACATCTGTGACTGTCTTGGTTTCTTGAACTTTGTTCACTGATCATATATTAGTGCAACTTCATTTTTCTTCCATATTCCTTTTACTCTTTTTGTCATATTGTATAAAGCATTTCTCATTGACTGTTTTCTTGAGTTCCAACAATTATGGGCTTTGTGTCCATGTCCACCACAACTATAGCATCTCATAGTGTAACAATGTGTAGCAATATGTCCAACATGATTGCAGTTCCAACATCTTATACTGTTGTTGAACTTACCAACTTGTTTTCTTCCATGATGCCTACAATCCAAAGATTTATGGCCATATTCATTACAAGAGAAGCAATAACCATTAAAAAGACTCTCATACCTTCTTTGATTCATCCATGAAGGTGTCTCTCTTCTAAAATTGCTTTGAGGTGTATGAGTAGCTTTTGGATGTCTTCCTTGATCCGATCTTATAAATTTTGTAGTGTTGCTTTTATTTCTTGAACATGAAGAACCTGAGTCATACCTGCTTTCACTTTTTACAAATGAAGGAGTTGTGTCAGATCTATCTTCATTATTTACAAATGAAGGACCTGTGTCATACCTGCTTTCACCTTTCACAAATGAAGGACCTGCATTAGATTTCTTACGAGTATCGATTTCTTCCTTGTTGTATCCAAGACCAGATTTGTCATTTGGTGATCTCTGATTATCCAAGATCTCATCTAGGGTCATGGAGCTATTCAAGAACTTGATTTGGGTTTTTGAATTCTCAACCTTCTTTCTAAGATGCACAACTTCTGCTTCCAGGTTATGACATGATTCTTCCTTTTTGTTCAGCTGGTTCCTCACTACCTCATCCCTTCTTTTGTATTCTTCAAGTTGTATTTTAAGATTGACATAGCTTTCCCTTAGTTCTTTTAGATCTGCAAGTCTTTTGCTTGGTTCATCATCTTCCTTCTTTTCTTCTTTTGCTTGACTGATTTCATTTTTCAATCTCTCGATTTCTTCTTCCTTTGCTTGACTGATTTCATTTTTCAGTCTCTCGATCTCCTCTTACTTTTCTTTTGTTAGATCATCAACTTTTGTTTTCAATCTTTTGATCTCTTCTTCTTTGTTTTCTAACTGAATATTTTGCTTAGATATGATTTCTTCATTGTCTTTGATATTTTCTTTTATTTCCAGGACATTCCTTTGATTGCTAATCTGATCATCTTCCTTCTTCTTTTCTTTTGCATGACTGATTTATTTCTTCATCTTCTCGATCTCCTCTTATTTTTCTTCTAACTGATTATCCTGCTCATATATTATCTTTTCATTGTCCTTGAGCATTTCCTTTATTTCCAAGATATGTTTTTGACTCTTTTCAAGAAATTCTTTAGTGTAGTCATGAAGATAGCTATAGTCTGAATCATTATGGTCATAGTGGTATTCACAGAGACTCCAATCAACCTTTTGTTTGGCCTTTGATAGTTCTTCTTCTACATCTTCCATGGGATAAATGCTAACATAACATTCTTTCATTGTATCCAAGTCTTCTTCTTTACTTGCAAGGGAGGATTCAATATCAACATTATTGCAATCGAAATATTGTGGAGAGTTTTTACCTTTATTGATGACTGAGTATTCCTCTTCATTCTTGATAGGAATGTCTTCTATGTCTTGTCTTTTGATTTGATGCATCTCTTCTAACTTCAACCATAAGTCCTTGGCGGATGTGCATAGTCCTATGCTTTCCTGGATGGTATTTGATAATCCATTGAGAAGAATCTTCAATGCCACTTCATTGTTCTTCCTTAGTCTTCTTTGGACTGTAATCTTGGATAGATTCTTTGATGTAGTTAAATCCCAAGGCTTTCTTACTACTGGATTCAAAAAGTTAGATCCTTTTGACTTCAAATACTATTTCATATTTTCTCTCCATGAGGAATAATCCGTTCCATCAAATAAGGGAGCTTTAATTGTGGAGAGAGCCATCTGTCCACCCATTTCTTCAGAATCTACCTTATAGTGTTTAAACTGTGTTGAAGGAACCCGCTCTGATACCAATTTTTGAACATATCACCCACACTAAGAGGGGGGGGTGAATTAGTGTGTGGAATTTTCTAACTTTTCCTTTTGAAACTTATCATTTAAAACATAATTGTACAAATTAAGAACATTCAAATAATAATCACAATGGATACAAGAGATACCCAATGTTTGTGTAAGATTTTGTATAATTGATATGTATATATATATATGAATATAGTAATATGAATTTTCCTAGAAACAACTATTTTGTATCAGCACCAACTGAAGTAAGGAGCAACAACTCCTCGGAGAGCACCAACTCTCAAGAAAGACCCAGCTTGCTGATTGAACGTAGTCTATCGAACTAGAGGTCATATAGTAGTTCAACCAACTCTAGTAGTAGTGATCCATTATTGAACCAACTCTATTTCATGATTAGAGGTATACCTTAAAATATCATCACTACACTTTATCTCCTCTCCAAAATTTGCGCCATCTTCACTTTATCTTTCCTTTGATATTCGCGCCTTCTTCACTTCTTATTCCCTCTGATATTCGCATGGACCTCAAGTATGCACCCCCTTCATTTTTCTCCGTAGGCCGCTCTTTCTCAGTGAGCCTATATTTTCCACAAGCTCGTATACTTCTTGCACTCTCACACCATCCAATGAACCAATCATGGTTGTATTTATACTTGTTTACGCTCAAAACTTGTTTAAGTTATTGAGACGACTTGTGCAACAAGTTATAACTAACTTGTTCATTTACAACAACTTTTGTGACCACCAGAGATCATCATTCCAGGTCTTCAACTTTACACCTGACATCCCCTTCACTTTCATAAATCGATCACAGGTATGGATCGATTTCCTTCATTTCTGTGATTACAAAAATCAACTCTTCCTTCAAACCATGTTCATATGAACATTGGTGTAGAACCACAAGCTTATCAATTTAAGTGATGCATTACATTATAGCCTTTAAATATCTTTACCATATGACCAACGATGGTGACCTCACATGAGGCTAGATGAGCACTTGAACGCTTATCAATTCAATGGTCACGATTCAATCTCCTGATGAGATGGACAATTGTCAGAACTTCGGGACTTCGCCCTTCAGGTCTTTGGGACTTCCAACCTTTCAAATCTCCTGAATACGATTTCACCGAATATATCGGATGGTTCAAATTTATATCACAAGACCATATCAATGGTCATATGCGATCCTTACATCTATCCTTTCATTTCTTAATCCGACGGCCAAGACTTAATCAAACAATGAGATGGATGGCCACCATTTACTTTGGGACTTTAGATATTATGCTTACGCTATCCTTCCACTGTATTTTGATAAATGGTTGAGAGTGCACTTGAAGTATTCATAAGATCGAATGACCCATGTCCACTTCAGGACTTCAACATTCGGGACTTCGGAGGTTTCAAATAAACACTGCTCCATTTTCCTCCAGAGTGATAACCTGTTGAATAAGTCATAACATGGTGAAGACCGCTTGCTGTCGGTTAAATCTTCCACTTACACTATCCTTCCACTCTAGTAGATCGACAGATGAGAATTCTCTCGAAGTGATATTTAGATCAGACGTCTCGTGTCCACTTCGGGACTTCAGGACTTTGGGCAAGTGTTGGTGGTAAAACTCCTGAAGAAAAACTCTCATAGTGACATAACTTACTTATGTCACTTGATGACATGTCATGAGCCGAGTAGCTTCCATGTGTCACTCAGATTTGTGATTTGCACGTACCTAAAATATCGATTCAACTTGACACTTGTCTTTGTATGATTGCGCCATGTGTCCTTGCTGATGTAGTCTTGCTGACGTGGATCTCCTCATGTGGCAGATGTTCATCTCCTTGATCTAATGGTCAGAATAGTATCCAAAGGGTATCTCAGATTGACGACTGAGAGTGACTTCGAAACTTTGTCCTTCGGGACTTTTGACATTTCTTGGTGGTGAAACTCTCGAAGTAATTCTCCCCAAGTGACGTAACTTATTGATGTCACATGTTGACATGGCACGAGCCAATTTCCTCTTGAAACATGTCATCATCCGATTATTCCATGTGTATTTGCTGACATGATCTGCTGACATGGTTGGCCACATGTCCTTGCTAATGTGGTCTGCTGACGTGGTCTGCCACATGTCCTTGTAGATGTGGTCTTCCACATGTCCTTGTAGATGTGGTATGCTAACGTAGATCTACCTAATCTAGTGATCATCGTATGTTCTCCATATCCAATGGTCCTTATTCATTTCAGATTTTCGTCTCTCCGGGGTTCAAGTTTTTCAAATCTCAAACTGAAAAATATGAAGTGAGATTTTTTCGGAGCTTAACCTCCTCGCATATTTATACCTGAACTAAATGTTGTTCGTCGATGATGATCCTATATCGATGGCTTGATCTGTCTGCGATGCAACTCTTCTGGTTTATCTCGTCCTTCCACTTAGAATGATCCAATGACTGACGAAAATTTTCATAAATGAGATCTCAAATATTTTATCTCTCCTATCCTATCCTTCCAATAAAAAATGATTCGATGACTGATGAGAATTCATGTTTGATCCGATGGCTGACAGGTATTCGGATAATCAAATTCTCAACCCTTTGAGCTTATCCTGTCCTTCCACTAAAATGTGATCCAACGGTCATGAAGAATCTTGAAGAAGATCAACATTCAAGGATGGTTGCAGAACCACAACTTGCGAGTGATTTAACTTGTCACCAAAACTATGCAATTTGAAGTTGTGCGTTGTTGGTGAGTTAACCAAAATTGCCAATATTTGAGGCTATAAGATCTGACGGCCCAAACTAATTGTGGGATTGGAAATAACACGATATTTAATTCTCCTTTTGATCTCTGCAATTCATCCTTGCCGTTGATCTGGCGATTGCGCATCCGACGGTCACAACTTAATCTGACTTAAACTGATAATTTGTTAGATCAACCACAATCATCGATATTCGAGTCTATGATATCTAACAATATAGAGCAATTGTGGGATTGGAACTAGTGAGTCGTTTAATTCTCCTTCCGATCTCCGCAATCTATCCTCGTCGTTGATATGGAAATTGCGCATTCGATGGTCACAACTCAATTTGAATTAATCTGATCTCTTGTTGGATCAACCACAGTCATCAATATCCGAGTCTATGAGATCTAATGATCTAGACCAATTGTGGGGTTAGAAATAGCGAGTTTTTTAATTCTTCTTTCGCTCTCTGCAATTCATCCCTGCCATTGATCTGACTTGCAGATCTGATGGTCACAATCCTCCAACGGTCCTCAAGCCCATGGTCACTCATATGATCAATGTCCATTATATGAGACGATCAACACCATCAATTTCTTGATTGAATGACTTCTGAGGCTTCTCACCCTGAGCTTATGCTTTTCCTTCCGAGCTTTGATCTCTCCATACTGTTCCTTACTCCTACTGAGCTTACGCTTTCAATCTCTTCATACTTTTTGACATCTTCTGCTAACTGATATACTGTTGACATCAATGACAATCTCATATGTGGTAATTTATCATTAACAACAAATCATCACATCGACTGTTGACATCAATGACAATATGTCCAACAATTTCCTTTTTTCACGATCTCTTTTAATATCCATTCCCATAATGAAGTTAGCAACACCAACATCCTTCATGTCAAATTTGGAGGATAACTGTGATTTCACCTCCTTGATAAAATCCATGTTTTTTCCTACCAGCAACATGTCATCAACATAAAACACTACATGAATGAAGTGATTACCAACCTACTTGGAATATATAGAGTGATCAACCCTACTTCTCACAAATCCCAATCCAAGGATGTATGTGTCAAACTTTTTGTACCACATCCTAAGTGATTGCTTCAGATCGTATAGTGACTTCTTTAGCTTACAAACCAACTCTTTCTTTCCCTTCACTACAAATCCTTCTGGCTACTTCATGTAGATTTCTTCTTCGAGATCCCCATGTAGGAATGTTGTCTTCACATCCATATGTTCCACTTCAAGATCAAAAGCAACAACAATAGATAAAATAAATCTAATAGAATTTAACTTGGCAATAAGAGAAAAAATCTCACCAAAGTCAATTCCCTCTACCTGGGAATAACCTTTTGCTACTAACCGAGCTTTGTATTTCTCCACTTTTCCTTCTGCATTAAACTTCTTCTTAAACAATCATTTGCTACCAACAAATTTTATTCTAGCTAGAAAATAAACTATATCCCATGCCTCATTCTTATCCAAGGAATCCATTTCTTCAACCATGGCCTTCTTCCAGAGTTTACTATCCTTTAAATTCACTGCTTCCCTAATAGTTATGGGATCATCATCAGCAATAGATAAAGAAAAATTAGAACAAAAATCAAGTGGACTATACATTTTTGGTTTCCTTCTTTCCCTCACCGATCTCCTCAATATTGGTGTATGAGGTTCTTCTTCTTCTGCTTCATCTTCTTCAGATGATTCAGATTTTGCATCATCCAAATCAACCTCTATTTTCTCAGGTTCTTCTTGCCTTGGTAGGAATTCCTGTTTGGAAACATCTTTTACCTCTCTAAAAACAACATCCCGATTGTAAACAATCTTCTTAGTTTCTGCGTTCCAAATATTATAACCTTTCACACCATGTTTATAACCCATAAATATACACTTTTTAGCTTTATTATCCAACTTACTCCTATTTTCCTTTGGAACATGTACATGAGCATCACAACCAAACACTTTGAGATGTTCAAGAGAGGGTTTCTTACCAGTCCATACCTTGCGTGGATTTTTATCATCCAACACTGATGAGGGTGATTGATTGACCAGGTAACATGTTGTACCACTTCCTCTGCCGAGAATTCCTGTCCTATCTCGACACCACTAAGCATGCTCCTTTATTTTTCCATCAATGTCCTATTCATCCTTTCTGCAACTCCATTCTGTTGAGGTGAGTATGGAGTAGTCTTCTGCCTTGCTATACCACACTTCTTACAGAATTGTTTCAATTCATTTATGCAGAATTCTCCACCATTATCTATCCTCAATAACTTTATTTTCTTCTCTATCCGATTTTATACTAGAGCCTTAAACTCTTTAAATTTATCAAATACCTCAGATTTCTTTCTAAGAAAATAAATCCACGTGTTCCTTGAGAAATCATATATGAATGAAACATAATACACAGATTTACCTAGTGATGGAACATGCACAGGTCCAAACACATCATTGTGCATCAACTCTAAGATCCCCTTTGCTCTTGTAGCACCGGATGGGAATCTTACTCGATTTTGTTTACCATATATGAAATGTTAACAGAAATCAAAATCCAGATTGAAATTAGACATGCCTTCAACCACACCTTTACCGTGTAGTGTTCGAAGGCCCTTTTCTCTAATATGCCCTGTTATTTGATGCCACACCATGGTCTTCTTTCTAGGGACAATATTGGTCTTGTCTTCTTTATTTCTCTGCTCAGGGACAACAGAATTGTTACACCTATTAGTATAAGTGATTCCCAACAACTTGTACAGAGTTCCACACTGAACTCCCCTCATCAACACCATTTATCCTCATACCATCTTGCAAGTTCCCTTTCCCAATATAGTATCCACTCCTGCATCATCCAACTTGCTTACATATATTAGGCTCCTGGATAGTTTTGGAATGTGTAGAACCCCAGGGAGAGTTCTGATCCTTCCATCTTTTAGTAACAAGTTAACCCTTCCACGTCCCATGATTTTGGTTGTTGATTTATCTCCTAGGAATACATCACCATGATCATATTTTTCATATTCACAGAACCACTCCCTGTGAGGAGTCATATGATATGATGCACCTGAGTCAATTAACCATACACCATGGTCTGCATGTGTACTTGTAGATTCCAGGTAAACATCACCTCCTTCAGTGGAGGTTTTCACCTTTGTGGAAGAGGTATTATCAGATCCCTTTGGTTTATAAACCTTCTTAGACCTGCAATCTTTCTTATAATTCCCTGTTTTATCACACTTCCAACATTTCCTCAAATATTTTCCTGGAGACTTAGATCTACCTATATATTTAGATTTCCCCACCGAAGACTTACGAGGATTCCTGTCTTGGGTATGACCTCTTACAAATAAAACATATGTGCTCTGACTATCCATGCTTTTCTGCCTCATCTCTTCATATAACAAGGATGCAACTACATCCTCATACTTCAATGTAGATTGAGAGGTACTACCAATTGCTACAACCAGATTATCCCAAGATTTTGGCAAAGAACATAACAAAGTAATACAATTATATTCTTCTACAATCATAATATTAATAGATACCAGTTGACTTAACAGCGTATTAAAGGCATTTAGATGTTTTGTCATAGAATCTCCATCTTCTATGCTAAGATGATACAACTTCTTTCGAAGAAACAACTTGTTTACCAGGGAGTTTGATTGATACAAATTTCCTAACTTATCCTATAGTTCCTTGGCTGTAGATTATCCCGAGGCATTCAACAACACCGAATCTTCCAGGTAGAGTTGAATAGTACTCCTTGCTCTTATGTCCAACTTCTCCCAATCTTCCTTCGGCATACCAGTAGGTGGTGTACTATTAGTTTGTGCACTAGTAGGTTGTGTACCAGTAGACTGTGTGCCAGTAGACTGCGTACTAGTAGGCTGTGTACCAGGATCCACAACAATCCATTCTTCTTTGTCTACAAGAAGGTCCTCCATCTTGAGCTTCCATAGCTCAAATTTTTTACCGTTGAACTTATCTATCTATATTCTAGAAGAGCTCGCCATTCCTCTTTCTACACTCGAATCACCACTGCAAAATATCCCACTCAACCCAAATTTATCACAGACCCAAGATAAAATTTATCTATCAAGATTGAGCCAAACCCTCAGCAACAAAGGCATCCCCCTAAAGCCAAAAATGAGTTTTGATACCACATGTGAGTTTTAAACCTATGAAGTAAAGACATGTATACAAATTCTTAAGAAAACAAAAATTAATCAATGGCTCATACACATAGTACACAAAGATTTATGCTGGAAACCCTTAACCAGGAGAAAAATCAGCCTTCCTTGGTGACACACCTTTCAACTCTTCATTGTATTAATTTCACCATTCACAATACAATATATACAATATTTTAGGTATTTTGTAGCTACCAAAACCCTAATCCCTTAATCCAGGATTAATTTAGAAAATCGCTAAAAATAGCAAAATCCGCTAAAATAGAAAAAACCGCTAAAATAGCAAAAAACACCCAAATATTTTTTTTCGGGGCACTGCCCCGAACCCTGTCGACTCCAGAATACCACCTAGAGCCAAAACCTATGAGTAAATAGGGGGGGGAGAAGCCTATTCCCCCTAGGAAAGAGCCCGCCGCACATGGCACAAAGATTGAAGGAAGTTGGGATCATCAGACACAGTTGTCGAATCTGACACGCCCACACACATGCAAAGAATATAACACATACCCAACATTAGTATTCATTTTAGTTAAGTAATCCTATGGTCACCATATGTTATCAACATAGAGTGATCTGATGGTTCATATTCTCCTCGATATTAATGACTACATTGATTCATGGCTTAAAACCCAATTGGTCCATGATCTATATTTAAAAAGCATGGAGGGTAATTTTTCGATGATCGATTGTGATAAAATCTCTTGTAACTCTATTTGTAATATTTTCTTTGACATTAATAATTTTATCCAAGTGTCCACATTTGTTGGGGCTGTGGATGTTTCCCCATAGGGGTTTTACCACGTAAAAATATTGGTGTGTTGATCTTTGATTTGGTTGTGTGAGTGGCTACTGAAGGTGTTCATCATTTGTTGGAATAATTGTGTTGTCGAACATTGCAAGGATGAGGCTCAAAGTGTTGTTGGTTCATCCAAAGGCGGGGGTTAGTGGTTGTCGAAAGCGTTGAAGAGTCATAAAGAAAAAAGAGACAAGAGTTAAAATGGTGGTCGATGAAGATATTAGGGTTGAACAAATCATGCATCTGTTGGGTAAAACCCTAATTGGGAGAATTTTTGGGAGGTAGATAGCTATGGATACTTTAAATGAATGGTTACAAAAGCATTGGAACCTAAAGTTATTCAATATGGTATCTAATTTAACATTTTGAGAAAATGATGGATTAGCTTCTCCTTTCATTGTGAAAGGGATGGTAAGGTCATACTTGAGGGTAATTGTTTCTAGGTATCAACATATCTTTCATTAAAGTTGTGGCACCCTATATTTGATCCTCAAACAGATATGGATCTAGGATCCCAATTTGAGTAAAATTTCCTAGGATACCACTTGAAATTTTGGTCCCATATTTTTCTATTAGGAGTTGGAAATAATTTGGGGAAGACAATTAAGGTGGATAATTATTTCAAGGATAACATTTGTTGCACAGTAGCAAGGGTACTAGTTGAAATAGGTGTCATAGATGGTCTCATGGAGAGCATGGATATTGAGGTGGGAGGAGAGATCCACACACAATTGTTGGGCTACATCAATGTACATGTTCATTGTCTAATATACCATCATCGTGGTCATCTTGCATTGGATTATTATTGACATTTTTTTCAACAATTTTGAAAGAGGAAGTTTGGTTCCTTCGAAGATAAGAAGAATTAGGAGAACATGAAATGAAATGAAGGACTTGTTAGGGACAACAAAAAAAATGGGCTGAATTTGGGAGATTTTTTTTTTAATCTTGATGCGTCTTGAGTTTTGGAGAATAAGAGGGAGAGGAGGGGAAGTGTTGAGGATGTCAAGGAATATTTTGACCTAGTGGAAAAAAAATATGAGGGTATGGTCCTTTCGACGCAATGTGAAAATCACATACAATACAATACAATGTTAGACAAGGAGACAAGGGGAGAATCATGCACAAAGGAGGTAGGCTCAAGTTGAAATTATAGATAGCAATGAATTGGGTAAGTTTCCTTCTCTCAATGGAAATACTAATATTGTATAGGATTACATTCCTTTAGAAAATGGCCTACCCCTATCGAGGTAACCAAGAATGTCAAGAAGGGAAATTTTTTCAAAAGAAATACTATTCCTACTCCTTTTGTGACAATTTTTATAGGAGGTCGGTTATGTCTGGAGGTATCTAATTTTGACTCTAGCCGATATTATGGTATCTCTTTTGGGGAGGAATTGAATTCTTAGGGGATTGATGTTGGATTATTGGATAATATGGGAAGGGTAGATATTCTTTGAAATATAATAAATTGGAACACAATATCAAGGGATAGTTTCTATGGGTTTTAGGTTGGATAAGATAAAGGGAGAAAATTCGACTTTCGTAGGTAGAAAATATTATCTTCAACATGCTCAGGAAAATGATGTACTTGAGGTATAACAAGGTAAGCATAGTTTATTTTTTGGGTACTTAGAGAAAGTCAACCCAATAAAAATGGTTTATAATGATTATACTCCCATTAAATATTAGGGGATTGGGTAGCCAGATTAAGAGGATAGCCCATTCAAGTTCAAATGAGAAAGATAAACCTAAGATAATTCTACTTCAAGAGATGATGGGTAGTGGAGATTGTTTAGTTAGCGGTCTTAGGAAATTGTTAAAGGATTGATATTTTCTTGTTGTGGACTCAATGGGACTCTCTATAGGTCTAATTATAGGTGGGTTATCTATCCTTTCTCTAACAATCCCTTTTTCTATTTCTTCAGTACTATGCATGGTCTATGCACATAATTCATTTGGTAAAGGACTTGGATAACCTATTTTTGTGATGAACATGTCATGGTCCATATGAGGAGAAGAAAACATATTGGGAAAAAATGTTTTCTCTTTATGTGTTAAGGGAAGTGGGGGTGTGTCGATGGGTGGAAATTCCCTGCAACAGTAAGGGGTACTCCCTGGTACATGGTCCCAATTATAATATGCACCGCTTGGTTTAGGAGACAATTTCCATCTTCTAAGATGAATCATATGAAATGGTACCTAAGTTTTATATTCTTAGTATTTGAATTGAAGGTTTATTTATTTGCAATATGAATAGCACTCTTGCTGTCATAGTACAATTTACTATTATCCTGCTTCTTTCCCGATTCCTCCATAAACCTCTGTAACCAAATCATCTCTTTACTAGCCTCTGTAGCAACAACATACTCTGCTTCCACTGTGTTGAGCACTCAACACACCCTAAAAAAACCTTTGTCAAATTTTTACATTTTTGGGTACCACTTGATCTTCTGCACTTTCTCATTCGATTTCATTTTTTTTTATAAATTGTTTTGTCTCTGCTTATTCCCATGATTCTCATCACCTATTCAGGTTTTCTTGAAATTTTGAAACTTTACGACTAAAAATACCTTAAACACTTGAATAAAGAATCAACAACCAAACACTTCACCAAACGCGATCAGGGTCGGCATCGAAAGTAATTCAAAGAAGGAAAAGAACCACTCGGAAAACCTCAGTCCCCAAGCACCGATCTCCATCGACATCGAAAAAAAGAAGTTTTTGTTTGCGACAAGTCTTGCATAGGGATATCGCTGATAGTCGATTCCCCTTCAACATCGGTAAAATACGAGGGGGACAGAAGTTAACAAAGAGCGAAAATTTATTGTCGATGGTCGATGCCCCGATGCACTTCATTGGTACAGGGGAAAACCTAGAAGGATCATCGCCAACATTTTGACCACGATAAAAGTTATCTCCGATCACCGATCCCTGATGCTTTTTTGACATCAGGACCTTTTCAAGGGATCTGATTCGAAAGCACTTTGATAGGTTTTTTGTCGATCATTGATCCTGGACACTTTTTCGGCATCGACATGCTAAGGGAAGTCTCAAATCCAATTAATATAAGCGAATTGAGTCATTGGTCTTCAATGCCATGTGCCTTTATCAAGTAAGAGGGCCGCATGGTCTAGTGTTATCCCAAGTTATCCTTGGCCCCCTAAGTCTGAGTCACACCTCTGAGTAAGAGTTGTCGCGTGAGCAATGTATGGTAAAATCGATCTGTGTCAGAACTTTTTTGCAGGAGGTTATCAATGAAAATGTTCATAGCACACCCCCAATCCCCAATCCACCCACTGAGAAAAAGACATGATGGGATGTTTTAGCATTAGATACGATCAGATTTTGAGCATTTGAGGAGCTAATTAATACCCAATCCCGCATTAGTTGCTTCCTCATGCACCAATCAAAACAACCATTTAAAATCACCGATAGACCACATCACCACCCATGCCTCCACCGTTAACCCACGATGAGTTTAATTTATAGATATTCGACAAAAGATTTGTTAAAATTTCACTCATAACTCGAATTGAATGGCTGATGCGACATGGTAAGATCTTCCCTGTTTAAATTCTCTTGATCCATTGTAAATGAAATATTTCTGCGCATAAGAGAATTCCAGAGCATCAGAAGGAGAAATATGAGCGACTCAAAGGCTATATCAACTCTGTGATTATCAAAATAACCAAGTTTTAACAAGCTTTAGAGGTATGTATCCAAGTCTGTAAATTTTACATGGTTATAATTTATATGTTTTTATCCAATTTTTGTTTTTACACAATCTCTAAAATTTTATTTTAAGTTGTAGGAACAATGCCACAAAGAAATCCAACCACTATATGATTGTCGAGGGCACCGAAGCTGAAATAAACAGAGGTAGGCGAAGGCTCTTATCCAGGGATCACAAAATAATTGGAATATGCCTTGAGGCCAGAACTTGTCATTAAGACAACAATGAAGAAGGTTTTCATCTAGCCTTCAACCTTTGGTGATACAGAGGCAAGAACAGGGTCCAAGGTGGTGCTCCCACATTGGGGGGATATATTTAACAGGATTATTCGAGAAGAGTACCTGGAATATGTCCCAGACAGTGATCCAGATGTAAGGGTGCTCGATGACCAAGTGTTCCCGAACATTCAACGGTCATGTCTATGTATGGTAGCAAGCAAAACCCCCATTTTCCCCTACACAGAGGTTCTTAAATGGCTCATAAACCACACAGACACACAAAAGTGTCTAATCAATGATGAAAATGGTGGGTGTGTCAGATTTTTCCTCCCAGTAGAAGTTCAGAAGTATTACAAACTCAGAGACCTTGAGGAGCGTCTAAACACAGACTTCGTGGTGAAGATCTATGAACACCATGATACCAGTCAGGTGATGGCCTCATGGTGGAGGGAGGACAATAAGTTCACCAACCAAATAACTAGATGGTATGGGACATCAAATTTAAGGGAGCCATACGTCTATTTGATGGATCTCATCTGTCGATTGTATGAAGATAAATATTTCTCTAGGTTTTCAGAGGCATGGATGCCTTTGGCATACACAGTTGTGATCGTTGGATGAAAATTCAACTGGGGAGAAATAATCTCCAAGAAACTGAGCATCTGTGTGCAGCATGCCTAGGCGTTGAAGGAATGGGAAGCACCAACGTTGTACATGGATTCATAATTTCTCAATGTCATGTGCACCAGAAACGTCTTCGCCAACATGAATATGAGATGACATGTTGAATAACTCCCGGTCCATGTCTACTTCAGCGTGTTATGGGAAAATAGGTATAATAAATCCTACTCTCTCATCTGCGATGAATTCATCACTCGAATTTATTTTATTATTTTTAAGAAGGAATGCCTAATGCTATCAATGACAACCAAAAGTATGATATCCAAGGTAGGTCATTGGTATTTGGATGAGTGCACCACCTACATCAGGGTGTTTGGGGCCACCATAGCACTACATATCCTACTAGCTCATGTCCTAGATTGACTTGTCGTAGGAGAAATATGCTATCAAACCATCTTGCAAGGATACAAGGCCACCCTGGTCAATGAAAAGAAACATGAGTTCATACCCTATGGTTTCCATGTAGGTTTCTACTTGGTAAAGGATACTGCTCAATCCAAACAAGAAGGGTTGAGCCAACTCGAGTTCAGAATCTCGACGAGCTAATTCTGCAAGCAAAATCCAAAGGGACTGGTCTTGCAACATGCTTCACAGGTGTCGTTCTGTTGGTCGTACACCCATGAAAAATTCAAAGACGAGGTCTTCACAGAAAATGCCCAGGACTGGGGCGAGGTGGTACAAAGGATGGTCAACCCAAAAATGGCTAGGTTTAGGGCCATGAGCCTAGATGAATATGCAATGAAAATATAAAAATCGGTTCAAGAGGCCCTCAGAGCCAGGGAAGAAATTAGGGCAACAGAGGCAACAAAGGTTCCCATGGTGGCTATGGTACAAAACAAGGGACTGTATATGACACCAAATGCATAGGAAAGGGGATTTCTCCTAATAGAATAGGCACAACGAGTAACTGATCAGCTACAAAATGACAAGGACCTTGTAGGAATGATGAGGGTCCCTGACGACAACCCAATCGAAAGTCGATTAGGTCCAAGTGGCCCAGAGATAATACAAATTGTTGAAATCACTAGGTTAGATAACCATGAAGTTACAACACCACAGGCCAGATCACCAGGGGATGTTTAAGCTCAGCCAAAGATAGCAAGGACATCAGGGAAAGAAAGTGCACCAAACCCCTCCATGATTTAATAAAAATCTATGACGATGAGGAGAGTTTGGAGGCGTCCTTGGTGAATCCAGTGCAGATCACAGAGGAAAAGGAACCTGAGAAGGCATCTTCCCCAGCTCCCGATGCTCAAATTAAAAGCCTTCCACAGAATGACCAGGAGGTAGAAAGGGTCTGAGACACTGAGCTACTCGAGGTACTGGAGACCTTGGTAGATATCCAGAAGGAAGAGCCAGGGTTGGGCAAACAAGAAGAAAAAGTTCCACAACAGGAAATCGACATCTCAATAGTCGATTATCAAGTAAGTACCGAGCTTTCCCCTAATGCTTCAATTTTAGTCGGTACTTTACTTCCCAATGAGAAACATATGGAGCTTGGACCTTCAGAACACACAGAAGAGGTTCAAGAACCCAGTCTTGAAAAAATATACATTGTCGGGAGCTTGGGAAATATGCTTACCTGGGGAGATCAACAAATCCCCAAACTCGTGGATGAGGTTGCTGATATACAAGCCATCTCCTATGACTGGAAGAGGAAATCCATCATGAAGAGAACTACCAAGAAGAGGAGGCTTACTCTGGATGGCTCGATCCTCATCACCACAAAGGAAAAATTGATTAGCATGGAGCATGACAAGATGTACGAGCTTATCGACACAGGGAGGGAAATCATAGATGCCACCCTAGATAGGGAGAAACAGGATAAAGAGGAGATAGACACTGTGCTGAAGGATTTGGAACATCTATGCCATTTGGAGAAATATTATCAGGACTCCACACAGACCATAGTGTTCTTAAGAAGCAAATTCCAAGACGCCTACAGTAAATTCATAAATGAGCAACACCTGTTCACTACAGGAATAGTTGATTTCCAAGAAGACACCCTCATGGCACTGATGAAGTGAAAATATATGGAAATATGGTATGAGAAAGAACACCAAGCAGTGGAAAGGATCGAATACATTGTTAATATTATGGTAGCTTCAGGAGGTGTGAACCTCTATTGTGACCTATAACGAGATTAGAATATTCCGGAAGGAAGAAAAGAAGTAAAGGAAACCCTAGACAAGATGTCAGCTGCAGAAATATATTTAATATGAATTAATTAGTACCCAGAAGGAGAATTCGACCCCAGTAATCCTGCCATATTACTATAAATATAGGGCACCAGTTTCTCATTATACACATTCTCAGAATTGCAGAGAGTTGGTTGTGTGCATTGCGGTTGGCAGTTTTGTGCGCAAGTTTCTGGGGAAGAGTGTTGCGCCAGTTTCTGGGTGGGACTATCTGATCAGCTTTGGTTACTTTTCTTTCTTGGTGCATTAGCCTCACTTGGCAATTGATTAGAATATATGATTAGAATATTGATTGCAACCAATATTCTTCTCTGTCAAGGTCAAGGTGTTCGGAGGGTGGCTTCGGCCTATGGTTGGGTGACAAGGGTATTGTCAATGGTAAAATGAGCACAATCTTTCATATTATAACAGGTTATGGGCCCACACCTCCTTCATTCAGTCTAAACTTTGGAAGGAAGCATAACCACTAGGATATTAAGCTCGTTGAGGAACTATCGCTAGGGTTACTAGCAAGAGTATCTTCCAAAGACAATGCCGCTAGGGTTACTAGCAGAAGTAGCTGCAGAAACCCTAATCTCAAATCCAACACCTTGCGATGGAGCATCTTGCTCAAAAAGAATATATTCAAATGCGCCCTAACTCAACACACCTCTTGGATCTCTCAAAATATAGAAATGACAAAGTTGAAGTTTTGGATCAAGGCATTACCAGTTACCGGTCAACCGAAGACATGAGTGAAACGATCAATCTTTTACACTACTCAACACTTACTGGAATGATTGAAGATGACATGTGGATAATCGATAGTGGAGCTTCTTGGCACATGATGGGAGATCAAGCTAGACTCTCAAATCTAAATGAGAAGAAGACCTCGTACAAGGTAGAGCTTGGAGACAAAACCACTTACCCCATGGAAGGATTTGGACAAGCCTCCATCAAAATGAAAACAGGTAACTATCTTCAGTTAAGCAATGTTTTATATGTACCTAGTTTAGAAAAGAAACTTGTATCTATATCTTGCATAGAAGACAAAGGAAACATAATAGCTTTCGTGGATGGAAAAGTGTTATCTTGGCATAAAGACTCCAACATAGAGAATGCTAGGGTTATTGGAAGTAGGGATGATTTTAAGGATGGAAATTTATTTTAAAATTTAGAAACCTTGGCGAATATTACCAATCCTTCATATGACAACGATAAATGTTTGGCGATATTTTTGTAAAAATATTCAAATTTCTAAGGATTTTATATATTTTTTATAAAATTCTAGCGATTTTTAAGGCAAAATAATTTCATCCTATAGAATTTGGGTGAATCATTTTTAAAATAACGAATCTCTTTTTTGGAAAAAAACATGGAAAATTAGCCCATGAGAAAAATTTAGCCCCTAAAATCATCCATGATTGGAAGTCGTGAAGGAAATCTGTATAGACTACTAGAACATAATGAAGAAGCTCTCGTACATATTGAAGTCAACCCTAATGAGATTTGGCATAGAAGGTACGCTCACATCAACTATCAAGCATTACCTTTTCTCAGAAATATGGTTGAAGGAATACCAGAATTGAAATCTACACATGAAGGAATCTGCAAGGGATGTGCCCTTGGGAAGAATATCAAGAAACCATTCCCAAGTAGAAACAACAAAACTAAGGAGATTCTAGATCTAATACACTTAGATGTTTGCGGTCCGATGCCAGTGAAATCTCTAGGAGGATCTTATTACTATGCAATCTTCATAGACGACTATTCAAGAAATACTTGGTTATATCTACTCAAGACAAAAGATGAAGTATTCAACACGTTTCAAGATTTCCAAGCAGAAACACAAAATCTCACGAATAAGAAGATCAAGACGCTAAGAACCGATAATGGTGGAGAATACACATCAAAGGAATTCATTGCATTTTGCAAATTGACATGGATTAGGAGGGAGATGACTATTCCTCATAGTCCTCAACAAAATGGTGTAGCAGAAAGAAAGAACATATCTATCAAAGAAACCATAAAAGCCTTACTAAATGATCAAGGTCTATCCATGTTCTTATGGGGAGAAGCATCAATGACAACAACGTATGTGCATAATAGAAGTCCTCATCGTATATTGAAGGACATGACACGAGAAGAAGCTTTCTAGGGTAAGAAACCTAATGTGGAAAATCTATGAATATTTGGATGTCCTGTTTACTCTCACATTCCCAAGGACAAGAGGAATAAACTAGAACCTTCAGGAAAGAAAGGGATATTCGTGGGATATAGTGATTCATCCAAAGCTTATAGAATATATATTCCATAACAACACAAGATCAAAGTCAGAAGAGACATAACATTCAATGAGAAGATGGCCTTCACTAAATCCATAGAAGAAAATATAGAAGAAGAAGAGATTGAAGAACTTAACAAAGAAAGCACAAAAAACATAAATGACGAAAAGGAACTACCTGATCATCCTATGGAGCCATGTGAAAATATTGATTCAGATATCGTACCCAAGACCAAGAAAATACCAAATTGGCTTGAAGCTACCTTAAAAGACACAGAAAGACTCAAGGTTCTAGAAGGAACATTCAGAAAGATTAAAAGACCTAAAAGATTCTCAAGTTATGCAACATACATGATGAAGCTTCTAGATGAAGAACCTACCACATTTGAAGAAGCAGTTCAAAAGGAACAATGGAAAGAAGCTATGACGAAAGAGCATCAATCCATTATAAAAATGAAGTATGAGAAATCATACCAAGACCTAAATAAAAATCAGTGGTAACCTCAAAATGGGTGTACAAGATCAAACATACAACAGACGAAAGTGTGGATAAATACAAGGCAAGATTCGTAGCTAGAGGGTTCTCCCAGAAGGAGGGAGAAGATTATGACAAAACCATTACTCCAGTGGCTAGATATACTTCCATCAGAGCTATCATATCTCTTGTCGCTTCCATGGGATGGAACTTACATCAGATGGATGTAAAGACAACTTTTCTCAATGGAGCTATTGAAGAAGTATATATTGAACAACCTCAAGGGTTTGAGGTACATTCCATAGAAACTCACGTTTGCAGATTGAATAAATCTCTATATGGACTCAAGAAAGCTCCAAGGGCTTGGTATGCCATAATGGACAACTATCTAATGAGACTTGGTTTCTCCAAGAGTCATGCAGATCCAAACCTTTACTATAAAGTCGTAGACAATGCACCTATAATCCTACTACTATATGTTGACGATCTATTCATAACAGGTGAAGAATATCTCATTATCTAGTGCAAGAAGGAATTAGCTTCTGAATTTAATATGAAATATCTAGGTCTCATGCATTACTACTTGGGACTAGAGGTATGGCAGAAGCCTGGTGAAGTATTCCTTGGACAAGGAAAGTACGCAATAAAGATCCTTCAGAAATTTGGAATGATGGATTGTAAGTCCATAGACACTCCTATGAATGCAAATATAAGAAAAGTGAAAGTTCCAAATTTTGATCCAATAGATCCATCTCCATATCGACAACTAATTGGGTCATTGATGTATTTGGTAAATACTCGACCAGACATTTGTTTTTCCGTGAATACACTAAGCCAGTTCCAGGTGGAACCAAGACATGAGCATTGGATAGTTGCAAAGCATGTATAAAGATATATTCATGGAACAATAAAATATGGTTTGAGATATACCACATCCAACAATATACAACTTCATGGATTCATAGACTTAGATTGAGCAGGAAGTGCAGAAGACAGAAAGAGAAATTCAGGTATGTGTTTCAGCTTGGGCTCTGCTATGATATCTTGGGGCAGCAGGAAACAAAATTCTGTCATACTCAGCACAATAGAAGAAGAGTATATGGCAGCATGTGAAGCATGCACTGAAGCAATATGGTTAAGGAAGTTAATCTATGATTTATTTGATCAGATTCCATAATCGACCATAATATATTGTGATGATCAGAGTTGTATAAGATTATTAGAACAACCCGTGTTTCATGAAAGGTCAAAACACATTGAGATCAAATACTAATTTATTCGAGATATAGTTCAGGAAGGATAGGTAAAGCTCGAATATATCCCCACTGAAGAGAAGACAATAGACAATCTGACAAAACCTCTATCCAGAATAAAGTTTGCATATTTCCGAGAGAAGATGGGGATCATGGGAATAACTCCCTTAGCTGAAAGGGAAGACTCTCTAGGTTAGGAGGGAGCACTTAAAAATATTATTGAAACATTTATCTTTGTGATTGAAAAATAGTCCACATTGGACAGATTCTTTCCTGTTCGGAAAGTGGATTGAGATTTCTGACGGACAACAATTTTCCATTGTCATTAACATGGGAAATGGTCCAGATTGCTGATGTATCATAGACAGTGACTTCCCATTGTGGTTAACATGGGGAGTGGTATAGGGCAATCTCTCTTCTTGAGGGTTACTCGAGAAGATTGTCTCGCCTCGCCAGACAGTGATTTGTCATTGTGGTTAACATGAGGAATGGTTCATTTTTTATCTGGATTATTTTTGGCACGAAATGAGAACGAAGATATAACACAGAAATATTTAGAGATATTGCAAGAGAGACAACAATATAACAAAGATATAGAGGAAATATAACAAGAGTCATAGATATACAGTAATACACGATTTCTATTAATGAAATAAATGTATAAAGACTGTAAAATATAGAGTGAAAGACTCGTTAGAATGGTGGTAGCTTATCTCTGAGAAGAGATGTGACAGATACTCGCATCTGTGAGAAGATGATTACAACGAGGCTGTGAAGGCCTTTTTACAATAAGCAGGAATGCCAAAATCCCTAGACATCCAAAAACCTAACCTTGGGAGATGAAGCGCCAAAAGTCATGTGGGCCCCGTATGGGTAAGTTGGTGCATCAACTTCCCGGGGTCGTAACTTTTTCATACGATCTCCGTTTTAGGCGTATGATAGCTCGTTGGAAAGATATATCCGAGAAATACAACTTTTGGGTGAGAAATATGATTTTTGACCCATGTCACTCCATTTTTTCTCAAGAAACATCGTTTAGGGCCTCAAAATGGCCTCGAAAGTTAAAAACTACTAAAAATAGTAAATTACCAAAATTGTCAGAAACATGTTTTGGGCCAGTTGAAAAAGGTGGGTGGTCACCGATATCCACCTAGATCAATCCTCCCTCCTTAGGAAGCAATGGTCTCCATTTCATTGAGTTCCCAGGGGAGAGGGGAAAGCGATTGATGAATCTAAATCTTGGTGAGTTGCTTGCCTTGTTGGAACCGTCGTGCTGCTTGGTTTGTTGAAGGTCGTCACGAACCTGTGGCTGGAAGGGTTGGACCTTTTTAATCAGTCTGGCTACATGCGATGACTGTGTGCAGAAGGAATCTTTGTTCTTTGCTGCAACCTTGTCGACCTACTTCTGGTGGATAGAAGGTGCTTGGGCCGAGGCTGTAGTGGTTGCAATATCCTTTTGTTCCCCTTTTGAATAGATTGTGGAGAAGATGGATTTTGTAGGATGAGATACTACCTTGCAACACTATTTAGGTGGGGCAGTAGTTGGAACTACCTCTGGTATCCTGTAGAGATGACCCCCTAGAGTAATAATGACACTACGAGGTTGAGACTCATAGATAGCATGTCGTTTCCACATATATGGCTGGCCCAAGAGAATGTCACAGACATCTAGTGGGGAAACATCACATAATACCTCATCTTTGAAGGGTTGGATGCCGTATGACAATCGACACTACTGGCTGACACAAAGATCTCATCCTTGGCGAAGCCACCCGATGTTGTATGGTTGTGAGTGTGGTTTTTCCGACAATCCCAATTGTTTGACGACCTCTACTGAGATGAGGTTCTTCTGGCTTCCGCTATCCAATCAAATGCAGCAGGGTCCCCTTCACCCACATCTGTGAATGAAAAAGGTGCTCCCCCTCTTCTGGATATGTTGGTTCTTCTGGTTGAATTGATGCGGTCGCAACAATAGCAGTGGGGTCTACGTCGATGATCTATCTTTTACCAGTATTTTCAGAATCATATTATGAATCAGGGTTTGGCTCCTTTTCTTTGATATCGGCCAGTTTTGAGCGACATTCATCAGTGTTGTGCCAGGGGCTTTTGTGGAAATCGCACCATTTTCCGGTGTCCTTCTTTGTCTTCCCATGAACCTTATTTTCCTGTGGCTTGGACTAGTTTTCAGGAGACTGTTTGTTAGGGATGTCTTTTTCATACTTTGGTTGTTGTGGATTTGCAGATCCAAACTCTCGTTTGTTCTAGTGCTTAAATTTCTGCTCGATTTTAACAACATATCGATAGGCAACACCGAGTGATGAGATGTCCAGGAAATCCATTTCAGTTTGGATGTATCTGTGTAGAGTCCCACAGTATTTCAGAACCAAATGTCATTCAGAGTCTTTGATACCTAGCTTGGTGCGCAAGGTATGGAAGCTATTGGTGAACTTCGAAACTGATTGGCCCCTCTCTTGCCGTAGTGTGGTCCATCTCATGTACTGGTCCTCATAGTTGCCAACAGGGTAGTATTGTTCCTTGTTACACATTATTTTCATCATCCCTATGATCGTTAATGATGTAAACCTATCTATTTCCTTCAAAGGGGTCAATAGCCTGAGTTCCTAAAGAAAGAAGGGAGAAGAACTTTTCCTGAGAAAAGAAGTTGCATTTTCCTATGTAAAAACCTTATAAAAAAGGAATTTCACAGGTTGCTATATAGACAGGGTGCGAGAATGACCCATTCTCACAGGTTGCACTATAGCCAGGGTGAGAGATGTTCGCAGGTTGCTCTATAGCTAGGGTGTGAGAATTCTTGCACGTGGGAAAAATGAGCGTTTTCTCGAATCTTCTAGAAGGAGAAACTTCTATGGTGTGGTGGCATCCGAATGGTTTGTATCTTACTCACTTTCATGATTTAGTGGGATCATCCTAACCTCCTCACCTTATCCTCTTCAACTTATAAAAGGAGAGGAATTCTCATGGAGAAAGTTAGCTTGGGTTAGCTTTGTT
>JZKD02S1699238.1:439965-455768 GCA_000966675.3 Picea glauca
TCTCGATTCTAGATGAGCTCGCCATTCCTCTTTCTTTACTCGAATCTCCACTACAAAAGCTCCCACTAAACCCAGGTTTATCACAGACCCAAGATAAACTTGATCTATCAAGACCAAGCCAAACCCTCAGGAACAAAGGCATCCCCCTGAAGCCAAAAACGAGCTCTGATACCACATGTAATTTTTAAACCTGTGAAGTAAAGAAATGCATATAGATTCTTAAGAAATATAGAAATTAATCAATGGCTCATACACAAAGTACACAAAGATTTTATACCGAAAACCCTTAACCGGGAAAACCTTTCTTATTTTCATTATATCGAATTTCACCATTCACCATACAATATATGAAACCATTAAAAATAGCAAAAACCGTCCAAAAAAAAAAATTGGGGGCGTTGCCCCGAACGCTGCGCGTAACCAGGGGGGGCATACCTGCCCCCCCTGGGACCCCCCTAGGAAAGTGCTCAACACACACGATAGAGCTCTAGGTGAAGGGATGGTCAAATGTAGTTGTCGTATCTGACGCACCCACACACACACACATGCAAAGAATATAACACATACCCAACAACCGAACATTTAAGCAGCTCATCTATGAATATTTTTGATCAGGAAGAATTTGATCCACCAGAAGAAACAACCATGTTGATATGGGACCCTGACCTACCAATGCCTTTTGATGGCCTATTTGAGTTTGAAGAACCACCTGTAGAAGTCTTGGTTGTGCAAACATGAAGTAGGGGTCAACCTGTCTCAAATGACCTTACTACGACCCAAACCTCAAGAGGAAAGCCATCTCTTGATCACCAAAAATCACCTTTTTTCCCCCGAATAAACCTTATAAACATCCATACACGAGAATCGCCCAATCTAGACTACAACATAGAAAAATATTTGAAAAATTTGAAGGCAAATATATCAGTCATGGACATGTGTAGAATCCCTTAGAAAAAACACTTTTTGTTACAAGCATTGAAATCAGTGGAAAATCCTACAATAAGAATTAACCAAGGAGTAAATATAACTCCCACAGATCTAAGAAATAAACCAACTGTGAATGACTTCTCTGAAGATAAGAAGGGAAAACCCTTTGTCCCATCATTCCTTTTGACATTTGAAGTCTTCTAAAGAAACCTCCATAATTGTTTGGTTGACTCGGGAGTATACTCTAATGCTATGAATTTGTCTATATGCAAGAAATTAAACACAATCCCTCTTAAAAGTGATAAACATGTGATACAACTAGAGAGAACATAGGTAAAAGTTATGGGAGAAATGAAAGATGTATTGACCAGAATATTAACACACCCTAAATTTGTTCAAGTAATTGACATCACTGTAGTAGATATCCCAGAAGCCTATGGATTTCTATTGAGTCGATATTGGTCTGAGAATTTAAACAGATACTTTAGTATATACTGGGCTCACCTTTGGCTGCCATTAAAGGGACACACAAATATGATAAGAATCGATAAGGAAAGATATCTAAAACACACGGTCATCGACCTGGAAACCCTTCAAGTTCCCTCATCGACACACTTTACTGTGATAGGAAATTATTCCTGTGATTCTGATTTTAGGAAATTCTCCTCCCTCTCATATGATGTCCCTCTTACTCAAAAATCCGAAGTAATTTTTCAGGAAAATTTTCCAAAGATGGTGGAGGAAACCCTCTTATGTCAGGAACAGGCATTAGAAACCACAAAACATATAGGAGGAAAGGAGGAAAGTGGTATAAAAATGGAAGTTGATGGATTTCACTCACAAATGTGGACCTTATACTTCGATGGATCTAAATCTGAAGAAGGGTTAGGGGTAGGGTGCATCCTCATTGACCCAAAATGTAAGATAAATTTCTTATCCTGTAGACTAGAATTTGAATGCACAAACAACACCACATAGTATGAATCTCTAGTACAAGGGCTAAAGAAAGGCATAGAATTAAACGTTAAATAATTGAAGGTTTTTGGAGATTCTGAAATCATCGTTATACAAGTAAGGAACACTATACATTTCAACTCTCCCCACCTGAGGAATTACTAATAGGATGTGCACAGACTAATAGAAAATTTTGAAGCCTTCAAAATTACAGTGATCCTCAGAATAAAGAACACTCGTGTTGATTCTATGACCACTGTTGCCTCAAGGATATCACCTTTAGAAGACTATGAATCCTCCCAGTTCACTATGGAGCTACTCTATAAACTTTCAGTGGCCAATAATATTTATAATTGGAAGGTCTTTGAAGGAGATGAACAAATCATAAACGTTTTGACCAATCAGGATAATTTTAAAGACTTGGCTATTGACGATGAAGTATTCTAGGAGAAATTAGCAGAAACAAATCCTCATATAGATCGACTCCAAGGCCTCACACGATACCGAAGGGAGTAGCCAATTTAGAAAACCTTTTTGACTTAAGGGAAATATTTAAAGGGTCAAAAAAAGCAAATACAGGGAGTTCATGTCCCATGCACGAAACTATAAATTTAGGAACCCCAGAAAACCCCAAGAATATAAATCTTGACAAAGTAGTATCTAAAGAGGAAAGGACGGCCTATATCAAACTTTTAAGACAATATCAAGATCTTTTTTCATGGTCCTACCGAGATCTGAAAACTTATGATACTCATATCATTCAACACACTATCACGTTAAATCCTGAAGTGAAACCCTTCCAACAGAAGCTCTAGAAGTACCACCCATCCTTGGAGCCTCTCATGTGTCAAGATTTAAAGAAACTTCTAGATTCAAATATTATCTTCCAAGTTAGACACTCTGCATGGGTAGAAAATTAGGTTCCTGTGAGAAAAAATTATGGGGAGATCCGCCTATGCGTAAATTTCAGAAACCTCAACAGAGCTTCAGAAAAGGACAACTACCTAGTCCCACCAATGGAGAAAATCTTGCAGATCATGTCTAGCTCTGATATTTTATCCCTGCTGGATGGTTTTTTAGGTTACAACCTATTTCTATTTTCTGAGGAAGATCGTTTGAAGACTACCTTCCGAACCAAGTGGGGAACCTTCGCTTATAAACGTATGCCCTTTGGGTTAATCAATTCAGGGGCGACCTTCCAAAGGGCCATGGATGTATCATTTTGGGGACTAATCAACAAGAGTGTAGTATTCTATTTGGATGACTTGAGTATGTATTCAAAGAATAGAGAAGATCACATCCAACACTTAACCCAAATTTTTGAAAGGTGTAGGAAATACGGTACATCCTTAAACCCTAAGAAAACTATATTTGGTGTTGAGGAAGGTAAACTACTAGGTCATATTATATATAAAGAAGGGATTCACATAGAGCCAGAAAGGATTAGGGCTATAGCTCATCTCCCATTACCCAACAACAAAAATACCATGCAATCCTTCTTTGGGAAAATCAATTTTGTGAGGAAATTCACCCCCGATTTCGTTGAAACTATCAAACCCTTACAAAAATGATTCGCAAAAATGTTGAATTTAAGTGGGACAATGAAAGGAAAAGGGCTTTCAAAAATATCAAGACTGCGATATCTGAAGCCCCGGTGTTGCGAAGTCCCTATTTTAGCAAATATTTCTTCCTGTATACTTTCTCCTCCGACCAATCGTTAGCTGCAGTATTGACTCAAAAGGATGATGACAACAATGAGGGCCCAATATCATTCATGAGCACTAATATCCAAGGGGCCGAACTAAATTACCCTGCTATAGACAAGAAGGCTTATGTGGTATACAAGGTAGTGAAACACTTCATATCTTACATCCTGAAGAGCCATACCAAAGTCTTTGTTCCTCACCCTACAGACTGATCCCTATTTACTCAATAGGAGATGGGGGAAAGAAGAGGAAACTGAATGGTAATAGTGTTACACATCAAAATTACTCACTTCAATAGTGTCACAAGTGTTGCATTTTATCCACAAGTGTCGCAAGTGTTGCAAAGATCATACTGCCATCTCGCTTATGTCATGTCTCTAACAACATCACAAGGAAACTTGAGACACCCTCAAAGACTGGTTTAAGAAGGAGAAATAATCTGATGAAGAGTACAAAGATTTTTCCATGGAAAGAACCACTCAAAAGTTATTTTTGAAGGCCAACGCTCCCCTACCCATTGTTAGGAAATTTCTGTTACAGGAAAATCCCCCTGTGGACAAGTGGATTTCCTCTTGAACTCTAAATCTCTAAAATCAATACAAAAAGGTGCTAAATTTGTTCACTGACATCCTTTTAAACCTGGCTAAGTCAATCAAATAGAGAAAAGGTAGAAGAATGTACCTTTTTTTCGATGTTTTTCCTTGTTCCAGTCTAAATTGAGCCTTGATCCCCAAGATCTTCAACAAGTCCTGCAATCCAATAATAGAAAAGACAAAAAAAAATCCTATTCTACCATGATTAATCCAAAACTAGATCTATCTATCAAAGACAAGTTTATGTAGACATACAAAACCTTGAAAGAAATAGTCCAAGCACATATATTAATGAGGACTAGATAACAATAGTTACAGACCTTTGATGAAGTTGCAACAACCTCTTCCAAATCTCCTTGTCCAACCCCTTTCTCAAATAATCCATCAGCATAATGAATATGCCTTCACCAATAATTCTCCCTTATGAGATCATAAGTTTGATGCCTCTAAACTGACTTGTACCTTTCACCATGAGAAGGCCTCCTTATATAGGCTTGGAGAGACCCAACCACCTTAGAGATGCTTGGGATAGGTTGAGGATCTTTCTCCATCAGTTGTGGATCCTCCCTAAGATCCAGTGGATCTATGAGACGAAAGACATAGCCATGGACCAATACAAAGTGGATCTATGTGATAGTATATGTGTCAATGTTCAAAAGAAACTCCGTCGCAACCTGAGCAAAGTACATACCAGAGTGATCACTCAACCTAGGGTCTTCCTACTAATCCTGATGTGGTACGAATCTAACCATGTGAATAGATGTCTTCATGTCAAACATGGAAGAGACCACTTGATTATCGGTCAATGAGGTAAACCATTAAAAAGTGTGAGAGAAATCACCATTAATGTCAATGATTCCCAAGGTACCCTATTACATTCCAACGAATGTGAATAAATGAGATGAAGTCGAACATTCATGGAATCATCCGATCAGGGGTCAATGACATAAACCCACTGTCAGAAGTGAGGAGGCCTGCCATTAAGGCATGTAGGTCCCAAGGTACTAACTAATTTCTAAGTCTAATTCCCAGATAATGCGTTGAAGTCGACAGGAACATACTTGTTGCAAGAGGGCCTTGATGTATCCCCCATCAATGACACGAAACTGACACATATATGTAAATTTGTGGATCAAATGAACGTGGACTAACACGGGTATTGAAACAAGAAATTTGTGATGGATGACTCTCGAGGCAGATACTACCCTTGAACACTAAGGCACAATAGCATAAACATGACATGGACCAAAACATGATGATGTAGTGGATACTGTGACTTTCGTCGGGTGACCCAAAGGAGTAAGAAAACTTAGAGGATTGGTTCAGTGTAGAGGTTTAGTGGATTAAAATGTATGGAAAGACAAAGTGTCATGTTCAAGGGCGTCCGTAAGAGTGACTTGTAATGTTCCCAAAAATTGCTTGGCTTGCTTCCTTCAATTTTTCCCCCATCCAGATAGACGAGAACCTCTTTTTAATTTAATGAGCTCGAGGAGGGTAACACATGCTCGATATAACTCACCTTCAATAATTCCCTCTTATTTTGTTTAACGAACCAGAACAAGTAAGGGTTTGGTCCCACATGGGCCTTTCAATGTATCATTTTTAATGAGTCCAGAGAAGGTAAACTCAATGATTTTTCATGTTTAGAGAGTCTGAAAAGAACTTAAAGATGACTCTAGGGTTGTCCTTTTTCGTAACGTTAGCCTCACAAGGCCGAAAAAGAGATAAATTACCACTCAACATATGCCTTTTCAAACCTTTTAACAAGTGTGAAAGGAAGCATTATCACTCGGCAATCTTTTCATGTTTAGAGAGTCTGAAAAGAACTTAAAGACGACTCTAGGGGGTTCCTTTTTGGTTTATCTATGCGAGTCCAAAAAAGAGATAAAAGGTTACTCGGTGTGTTCTCGTTTTTTTTTGAGCGTGAGAATGAACAAAAGACCATGCTCATTAATGTGACAAGATAAGAAACGAATGAAACTATTCCAAAACCTACCAATAATGAAAAAATTGCCCGCTAGGGTATTAATAATGCCTCCAAAATATTTCTCAAAGACCCAAAATAACTATGCTTTGGCAAAAATGAAATTTTATAAATAGTAATGTGGGAAAAAATGTCTTTTACCATTTCATTTGTGCAAAGATTTTAGCAGTGGAGAAATTGAGATTTGGAGGGTGATTCTTGCTTTCATCGGTGCCAAAGCTACGGTCAACTATTTCTGTTGTCGTCTGGATTAGGTTAGTTCTCTTTCCCTTTCCTTCAATTTGCACGGTTCACATTTTGTTTTTAGGCAATAATTGAGTCTTAAAAAAGATGCCCTGGGAGGTCTCAAGTGCCCAAAAGGGCTTGACGCTCCTCTAGGATTTTAGGGGAAGTGCTGCACTATTTTCTCAATGCCCCTGCAAGCTTGGTAAGAGGGTGCCAACACTCTTATGTAGGAGTGATATGGGCGCTTCCCAAAACACACAAGAAAAAAACCCAAAAACGCCAACGTTCCTCCAAAAGGGTAAGGGGAGCGTTTTGAAAAATTGATAGTGACCTGGTGAGCCTCTTGAGGGAGCGTTGGTGCTCTAATGGGAGTGTAAAGTGGGAATTGGCATCCAAAGTAGAGCAAAATAATTTTTTAAGTTTTTTAATTGCCCAAAAATTATCAAAAAAGCATGACTAATGACTTTTGATTGTTGTTCTTTGTAGGTAAATTCGGAAAAAGTCATGATCGAGTGGAAATAAAGAGAGCATGAGCTCAATGACATGGACGCATTGAAAATTCCCCGATCAAGGGCCGCATTGAGGAATTGCGGTCTCCTCAAGTTCTTTAAGATGCAAAATATGAAGAAAGAGGTTCTTCTTCTCGAGTATATGATCGATTTGTGGAACGCCGTGGAGTAGGGGTTCCAAATTGGAACGCGGCTTCTTACCATTGAGTTGGAATATGTGTACTTATTGACCGACCTCTCAAATAGAGGGACCCCCATTATTTTATCCATACAGAGGGAACTTCTTGTGCCTGTAGAAGAGTACTTGGGAAATTATTATGTTCTAGGATCTAGACTGGTGGGAGGTAGGATCGTGATCAAAGACATCATGGATCTGCCCCTTCGATCCATTCTATTTTCCATTATGAGTATATCAGGAAGTACCATCTCTCACTTAGTTTCAAGATCATAGGTGGATTATGGTTTACAGTGTCTGGAGCCAACACTATTTAATTGGAGTGCAAGGTTCCTTCATAATGTGAAGGAACAAATTTTGAGATTCAAAGAAGGGCAACAAAATCAGTTCGGATACGGTTCATTTTTGGTTTCTCTCTTCCTAGAACGCATTCCTCATATGCAACCTCATATTTCATTAGCAGTACGACTGGTGGGAGAACCACGTATGGAATGCTAGACTAGTCTATCTCTGAGGCTAGGAACATAATCAGAGTCCAGGTTCACTTGTGACTTCTTCGCTTGTCTGAGGCGCCAATTAATTGTGATATAAGACTTCCCATACACCGGAGTGGATTTTTGGGGGAGCATGGACCTGGTCCTTCCAGATGGGGTGGATTGGGATGTGTTAGGTACGAAACCAAAAATAATATTGTCAAGTGTTTTTTGATTTTAAAAATATATTGTTTTTTTGGGTACGTAGAAGATTTTTTAAACAGGCGTATAGTTTTATTGTGCAATTAGGGGAGAAACACATCTGACAGAGATACCAGCACTGGGGCGTCGCGGGGATGCTCAGATAGAAGTAGATCATGAGGTAGCGACAAGGGGACTCCGAGAGGTTGATACAAACCTCCATGGTCTCACGATGGGTGTCCCTCCTCTTAGGAGGTAGGACGTACCCATGCACTTGCAGAGACACACAATTGGAGTCCCTGAGGGTATTAACTCCTTATTGAGACGAGTAGCTCATGCAGTAGTGTGCTACTCTAAGCACAATGTGATGTGGGAAGACTAGGAATTCTCTGATATTTTTTTCATAGTCTGTATGACGATGTTATGGGCACGAGGACTCAACATTTTCCCCTTATATGTACTTTTTGATGTAATAACTTTTTTTTTTGTCACGCCATATATATATACATATATGATTTTTTATGATGACAAATACCGTTTTCAAATAATGATGTCTTTTTGTGATGTGTTTAATTTACATGTGATGTATGATTTATTTCCTTTATGAAACCTCATCTATGTGCGAGATACCGATCCATGATGTAATTGGCTAATGAATCTGAAGTTGTATTAAGTCCTCTTGGTATGTGTCTGTATTCGATAAAATCAAACATTCTTTCGAGACGACGAACTCGTAGATGGATATGTAATAGGATAGGATTGCAAATAGCATAGATTTGATTAAGTTGACAGACCACAAGTTGAGAGTCTAGGTTAATGATCATACGAGATATACCTAGGGAGGAAGCTTCGGTTAATAGTCCGATGACATCATGATATTATTCCATGTTGTTAGTTGCCAATCCTAAACAAATACCTCCTGAACTCACCAACTCGTCAGAGTGGTAAATGACCCAATCTGCAGAAGCAATGTTCTAGGTGCGTCAACTAGCACCATCCGCAAACCCAACAAAGATAGGAAAGGAAGATTTCATCTACACACACAAACAAAAGACACAGTATGAGTGGCTAAAGAAAAACTCATTCATGCAAGAAAAAGACACAACAAACTAAAAACACAATAGTGTACAAAGCACACATGCTAGATGTCCTATGCATAATACTTCTTAAGGTAAATCCTGTTTCGGGGCTCACCCAGGGAGATTCCATCGTAGTCAACTAGCTCTTAGGCGCCTCTATGTAAAAAATGTTTCACAATGTAAGGACCATGCCACAGAGGTTCTAATTTTCCTGTCCTTAACTTATCATGAGCCTGGTCATAAACGAGGACTAGGTCTCCTTCTGCAAAAGTACGAGGATGGATAGATTTATCGTATTGATTCTTGATTCTCTTTTGATATGTCTCGTTAACGAGAGGGACATCACGATGTGTTTCATCCAACTTGGTCAGGTGTAAGAAGCGTTCTTCTTCGGCAGAAGTGTGAGGAAGGAGTTCTACTTTGAGTTTCAACGAGGGAATTTCACACTCAATTGGTAAAACAAATTATATGCCATATACTAAATAGAAATGAGTGAATACAGTAGCAGTTTTCACTGAACTACGGTAAGCCTAGAGAGAAGAGAAAAGTTGTAGATGCCAAGATGTCTTGTTTTCCCCTACCATATGTTGAATCATGGTTTTCAAGACCTTGTTGATGGCTTCAACTTGTCCATTTGCTTGAGGATAGTACGGGGATGTGTTCTCATGGAGAAAACCCAACTTGGCATGGAAATCACTCATCATATAGTTTTGAAAGTGTGAACCAGGATCAGTGACAATGGCTTGTGGAACACCAAAGCGAGTGATGATGTGGTTGAAGAAGAAAAGAGCTACAATATGACCATCATTCATAAAGGTAGGCATAGACTCAACCCATTTTGTGAAGTAATCGAAGACGACAATGATGTAACCGTGCCCCCTGGTTGAGGTAGGCTTACATTGTGTGAAATCAATGCCCCATTTGACAAAGGGGCTGATGGAAATAATGGGATGAAGTGGAGTGGGGTGGGTGCGTGATTTTTTGTGAAAAACCTGGTAGGGTGGGCACATTTTGACTGCCTCAATACAATCTTTGAAAATAGAGGGCCAAAAGTAGCTGGCACGTAAAAAAAATTGAGTGGTAGCCATCCCAGAAAGGTGACTTCTAGATGCTCCAAGGTGAAAGTCATTAAGAACACATTTAGCCTGTTCACGAGTCAAACATCGCTATAGGATAGTATCAATACCACGATGATACAATGTGTCACCAATGATAAGGTAGCGACACGAATGATGGTGAATACGACGATGTTCTTCATGAGAGATATCGGGCTGAAAACGATGGGTCTGGAGATAAAGAAGGATATCTCCATACCAAGGATCGGACGTGATAATGAGGAACAAAGTTTCATCAAGGAGAGAATCTCAGGGTTCAGTGTATTCATTAGCATGGGGAAGGTCGTAGATAAGCTCCACAAAGACCAAGGATTTTTTATCTTTGGACTTAGCAAACTCGAGATCGAATTCCTGAAGGATGACGATCCATTTGGAATATTTCCCCCCAAGAACTTGAAGTGTTAGAATGTGATACATGGGGTTAGATTCTGCGATAACTGTGCTGGTGCATAGAAAAATGTAATGACAAAATATCTAGACAACGATGACAACTACCAGAGCCAACTTTTCAACATGTGAATATCGGAGCTCTGGACCAGATAGACTTTTTCTCAAATAATATATCACGTGTTCCTCGCTGTTAGGGTCCTCTTGAACTAACAACATAGCAATAGTGGAAGTAGATGATGCTAAGTAAAGGATATAGTCCTTTGTATAATTTGGAGGATGCAATAGAGGTGTGTTGGTCAATGCATGCTTAAGAGCAGCAAAAGCTCGTTGAGCAGTGTCATCCCATATGAAAGGGGTGCCTTTCTAGAACAATCGCATAAATACTTTGGTAATCTCAATGTAGTTACAAATGAAACAACAAAGAAATTTTTCTTTCCCGTGCAAACTTTGGAGTTGTGTCAAATTATTAGGTGGAGGAAAAGCAAGGATAGCCTTAATTTTTAAGGGATCCACCCGAATCCTGTCCTTGGAAACAATGAATCCGAGGAGTTGACCTGATTCAGTAGCAAAGATACACTTATGTGGGTTCAAATGAATGCGGTAGAACTGACATCGAAGAAAAATATCCCTTAGATGACCAAAATGGTCTGATCAACTAGAGGAATGGGTAGGTAAATCGTCGAGGTAAGGTTCTATAATATGTTTGATATCGTGGAAATCATATGACATGGCCCGCTTGAATGTAGCACCAACATTTTTGAGGCAAAAAGGTAGTTTCCGATAGGTGAAAGTTTCCCATGGGAAGATGAAGGTTGTCTTATGCTGATCAATAGGTAAAATGTCAATCTGGTTGTACCCTGAGAAACCATCCATGAAAGAGAAAATCACACTACCTGCGCAATTATCAATGATTTGGTCGATGAAGGGAGTAGGGTAGTTGTCTTTAGGACAAGCCTTATTGAGGTCCCTATAATCAATGCAGACACGAATGGTCCCTTGCTTCTTAGTGACCAGAACAATATTCAAAACCCATTTCATCAAAGGGACATGATAGATGAAGCCAGATTTCAATAATTTCTCAAATTTTGGCTTAATAGTCGGGGTCTTCTTAAGGTGGACCGGGTGAAGTTTCTATCGAACAGGTTTTACACCTGGGTAAGTTTTAATCTCAGGCACAACGATCAAAGGATCAATCCCTGACATTTCTTAATAGATTCAAGTAAATACGTCGTGAAATTCTTTAAATAAAGCGGTATAAGAAACCACTTTCTCGAGCGAACAATTAGCACTGATATTAATATTTTCCATGACAAATTCCTTGATTGAAATGTCAATAATGACCGTAGAGGTAATGTTTCCTAAATTCCTCTCAAAAAGAGTATCTTTTGTAAGTATATGTGATTGTGGAAGGTTGAAAACATCGGGGGGGAAGATAGAGTGTATATCTTCCTGTATTTCTTCAAGAGGTGGAAGAAAAGAGGATCAATGATGTTTATCATCCTAAGGTACGTCATCTATGCTAAGTATTTCCATAATAGACTCATCAGAAGGGAATATTTGCAAAATGTAGTCAAAGGCAGATGCTAAGGAATTCAACCAGGATGGCATCAAGTAGGTGTCAGGTGCCAAGAGATGTTGGTCATCTGAGGAGGGAGAGGCTTATTGAATAGCAATGTATGAAGCCTCAACTAGACTAAGTGGCATGGTGTCACCTAGTGCATCGAAATCTAGAGGACTAGGTACAATCTAGGGATCAAATGATTCCAAAGACTGATAATTCATAGTCAAAGTCATATTGACCATGGAAATATGATTTCTGTTATAGGAAAATCTCCAAGGGGCCAAACTAATCTCATGAGCACTAATATCCAAGGGGCCGAACTAAATTACCATGCTATAGACAAGCAGGCTTATGCGGTATACAAGGTAGTGAAACACTTCATATCTTACATCCTGAAGAACTATACCAAAGTATTTGTTCCTCACCCTGCAGGTCGATCCCTATTTACTCAACAGGAGATGGGGGAAAGAAGAGGAAACTGGATGGAAATAGTCCAAGAATTTGATCTAGATATAAAACCCATGAAATTGGTTAAGGGACAAGGATTATGCAAACTAGCAGTTGAAGCCCAGGACCAAGTAAATGAAGACCCCGGATGGGAGAATGAACTATAATTTTGGTGTGGTGAAGCTTCATACATCTCCCCAGGGTAGGAGTCTTGGTATGATAAACTGACTTATCTCCTACATCATGGAACTTGCCCAGAAAACCTAAATCATAGGGAAAGGAAAGTCCTCAAGTTAAAATCAACACAATATCACCTCATAAATTCGATGCTCTTCCATGTTAATTATGATGGGGTAATTTTAATATGTCTCGAATGCGAATATGTAGGCAAAGTTCTGAAAGAGATCCATGATGGTGATGCAGGTGGAAATTTCACAGGAAACACCACTGCTCATAAAATACTGAGAGTTGGCTATTATTGGCCTACTATGTTCAAGGACACTCACACGTACACTAGGAACTATAAAACTCATCAAATAAGTGCGGGGACGTAAAATATAGCAGTTGTCCCGCTCCAACCTATGGTCATTTCCAGGCCATTCGAGCAATGGGGTTTAGATATCATAGGATAAATTACACTGAGTTCTTCAAAATCACATAGATACATACTAGTTGCCACATACTATTTCACAAAATTGGCTGAGGCAATCCCTCTAAATCATGTAAATGAAAAGGTGGTGACCCAATTCATCAAACAACAACTGATCACAAGGTTTGGTGTGCCTCCTATCCTTGTTTTTGATAATGCAGCTTAATTTTCTTCTGCCTTATTAACAGATTTTCTCTAGAAAAAGGAATCATAATCAGATACTTTGCAAACTATTATCCACATGGGAACAGAGTGGCAGAATCAACCAATAAGAACCTAGTGAGGATATTAAAGAAAACAGTTGTAGACAACCAAAGGAATTGGCACAATTCACTCCATAACGCCTTATGAGTTGATAGAGTAACACCCAAGGAATCCATAGGAAATTCCCCATACTTTCTAGCATATGGACAAGAAGCCATTCTCCCGAACGGGCTATATCTTCCATCTCTTCAGCTTGCTTAGGATTTTAGAGGAAAACCCTCATCAGTTATACAATAAATAATTGAGACCCTCCTCATGTTGGAAGAAGAAAGGGATAAAGAAAAATCTAAGTTCATAGCTCATAAATAGATATTCAAAAGGTGGTTTGATTAGCATAAGGCTAAAGAGAATTTTTTTGAAGTGGAAGACTTAGTCCTAAAATCAGACAGAGCAAATGAGCCAAAAGGAAAACATTCTAAGTTTCAGAATCTATGACTCGGAACTTTCCAAGTGGCCGAGAAGATTGGGTTAGGCACGTATCATTTTCAAAATCTGAGGGGGGAACCTAACACCCTCTCGGTGAATGCCCAAGCCCTAAAATAATATTTTCATTAAAAAAAAAATGTGAGTGTGTGTGTGTTTGTTTTCACAATGTTTTTTTGTAAGGTAGATCAATTGCAAAATGCATTTTTTTTTGTTTCTTTCTACAGTACTTCTGCACTTTTGAAGATTGTTTTTAGCAAGGTGGTGGTTGACGTCAATTCATGCGACATGACGAACTCTGTTCCTGATTCATCGCTCACATACAACACAAGAAGTGTTGGGAGACCTGCGGTTGTTTTAAAGGGTTCTCTATCTAACCTGCAAATGGACAACCTTGGGAAAATGATGAAGTGTCTGCCTGGTAGTCTGGTAAAACCTGAAGGGAAAGGTGGTAAGATGGAAAAGAATACATGTATCTCAAAGGCAGAGCTAGTAAAAATTAACCTTAACCATCTCATTTTGCAAATAACAAACATGCTCCTCTCCCACTCGCTCAGGTCATTCTACCAAAATAAAATCCACTATATCAAATGAGTGCATAATAGGAGAGGGCATGCAGATAACTTTGCCAAGGACATGGAAGCTCACTAGAAGAAAATCAAGTTCTGTGACGTTGGGGAGACTTCGCCGGGGCTATGGATGCATGCTGGTAGTGGAGAAACACCGTAACAAGTGAATAAGGATAACTAAAGGGCCTGGGTCCAGTGAATGCTTTACTCGACTCTTGTCAAAGGAGGCCTTAGTTAGGGTTACATGAAACAAAGGTGGAATAAAGGTTGAAAAACCCCACATGCAGGATCAAATGCATCAACCAAGGAATTTCAAATGCAAGGATAAAAGAGGCTCTGATAAAAACCAGTTAAGTTATTAACTATATTTTGCATTAGATAAGCTAAGGTAGGAACAAAGATTATGCTTTCGCCTAGTAAGTCTCCATTTGTTGAGCACTCAACACACCCTAAAAAATCCTTTGTCAAATTTTTACCTTTTTGCGTACCACTTGATCTTCTGCACTTTCTGATTCAATTTCATTTTAGAAAAAAAAAAAATTGTCTCTTCTTATTCCCATGATTCTCATCACCTATTCAGGTTTTCTTGAACTTTTGAAACCTCATGACTAAAAAGACCTTAAACACCTGAATAAAGAATCGACAACCAAACACTTCACCAAACGCGATCTGTTAAGAACCAAATACCTGAATACAAAAGCATCACAATAGATATAGAAGAACAATATGCAAAATCTCCTTTATTATAACCAAACCCTTGAGGTAGGGCAACACCATACAATGGATCCTATTATGGAAGGGATCCTCTCCTGTTCACTTGCCTCTTCGAAGGGGCTTCCTCCTAATGAGCTTCAGCTCCAAACACAATACTTCTCTTCATGTCTCATTACATTGCTTGAACCCCTTTATATAGTGCTATCATCACCTAAGAACATTCTAGAGGAGGAATCTTCTAGAAGTAGAGCCTTCTAAGAAGTCCTCTTACATTTATTATATCTAAGTACCATAGTGGGCCTTATTTAATAATATAGTGGACCTAGTCCACCTTACATTGAATGACCTCGACTATTATCACTATGGGCCCTCTCGCCCCCCCCACTACCTCTCTAGCTCTGATACCAATTGTTAAGTACATATACCAGATCTACAAATATACTTTAGAAATAACCAAGAATAAACCATAAACCATTCACCATAACATGAACACAAGAAATAGAGAAAACCCTTGAGGTAGGGAAACACCATACAATGGATCCTATTATGGAAGGGATCCTCTCCTGTTCACTTGCCTCTTCGAGGGGGCATCCTCCTATTGAGCTACAGATCCAAATACAATACTTTTCTTCCTGTCTCATTACATTGCTTGAACCCATTTATATAGTGTTACAGTCACCTAAGAACATTCTAGAGGAGGAATCTTATAGAAGTAGAACCTTATAAGAATTCCTCTTACATTTATTATATCTAATTACCCATTTATTATGTCTAACTACCATAGTGGGCCTTATTTAATAATATAGTGGACCTAGTCCACCTTACATTGAATGACCTCCACTATT
>JZKD02S1699238.1:455818-473029 GCA_000966675.3 Picea glauca
TAGTGGGCCTTATTTAATAATATAGTGGACCTAGTCCACCTTACATTGAATGACCTCCACTATTATCACTATGGGCCCTCTGGGGCCCCCCACTACCTCTCTAGCTACCTTACACGATCAGGGTCGACATCAGAAGGAATTCAAAGAAGGAAAAGAACCACTCAGAAAACCTCAGTCACCAAGCACCGATCTCAATCGGCATTGGCAAAAGGAATTTTTTGTTTGCGTCAAGTCTTGCATAGGGATATCCTTGATAGCCGATTCCCCTTCAACATCGGTCAAAGATGAGGGGGACAATTGTTAACGAAGAGAAAAAAGATATTGCCGACAACTCATGCCCCAACGTGCTTCATTAATACTGAGGAAAAACTAGAAGGATCAACGCCAACATTTTAACCACGATAAAAATTATCCCCGATCACTGATCACCGATGCATTTCCGGCATCGGGACATTTTCAAGGGAGTTGATACGAAAGCACTTTGATAGGTTTTTCTCCGATCACTGATCCCAGACACGTTTTCGGCATCGGCATGCTAAGGTTTGTTTTAGAATGAATAACTCGGGGGGAGTCCCGACTCTGATTAATATAATATAATTGAGTAATTTTTCTTCAACGCCACATGCCTTTACTAGGTAAGAGGGTCATACGGTCTAGAGCTATCTCGAGTTATCCTTGGCCCTCTAAGTCTGAGTCACACCTACGAGTAAGCATTGTCACATCAAAAATGTATGGTAAAATCGATCAACGTCGAAACTTTTTGTAGGAGGTTATCAATGAAAACATTCATAGAACACCCATGATCCACGATCCACTCACTGAGAAAGTGACACAATGGGACATTTTAGCATTAGATACGATCGAATTTTGAGCATTTAAGGAGATAATTAATACCTAATCCTGCATTATTTTCTAACTCGTTCGTAAATCAAAAAAGTCGTTTAAAATCACCGATAAACCACATCACCACCCACGCCTCCACTGTCAACCCACGATGAATTTAAGTTATGAAGATTCAGTGGCAGATTTGTTAAAATTTCACTCATAACCTGAATTGAATGGCTGATGTGACACTCTAAGATCTTCCCTCTTTAAATTCTCTTGAGTCGTTGTAAACAAAATCATTCTGCGCATAAGAGAATTATGAATCATTTGAAGGAGAAAGACGAGTGGCTTGAAGAATGTATCAACTTTGTGATTATCAAAATAGCCAGGTTTTAACAAGCTTCAAAGGTATGTATCCAAGTCTGTAAATTTTACATGGCTATAATTTATGATTTTTTATATGGTTTTTGTTTTTACACAACCTTTGGATGTTTATTTTAAATTGCAGGAACAATGCCGCCAATAAATCCAACCACTAGACGATCGTCGAGGGTACCTAAGATGAAATAACCAGAGGTAGGTGAAGGCTCTTCTCCAGGGATCAAAAAACAATTGGAATACACCCCGAGTCTAGAACCTATCATTAAGACAACAATGAGGAAGGTTTTCATCCAGCCTCCGGCCTTTGGTGATACAGAGGCAAGCATAGGGTCCAAGGTGGTGCTCCCACATTGGGGGGATCTCTTTAACAGGATTAGCCGAGAAGAGTACACAGAATATGTCCCACACAGTGATCCAGATGTAAGGGTGCTTGACGACTAGGTGTTCCTGAACATCTGACGTTCATGTTGTTGGCCCTTTTTTAGGGAAGCAAGTGAAGAATAAGGAAGAAAGGGGAAAATGTGAACTGCGCAAAAGACACAGTGACTAATAATGGGTTGAAGTGAGCAGAAGAGAAGAAAATACGGTGTGAAGTAAGAGAAAGCAAGCCATTGGATGAGGAGATCGAGGATGACTGATCAGCAAGGAATACAGATCGTGGAAAACTCAACAAGAAGAAAAAGTCATCATTGGATGCTTTGGATCACCGCATGAGAAGGAAGGAAAGATAGGGTGGTGAAGCCCTGAAAATGTGGGTCAAGTTGACCTAGGGTTTTAGACACCTAGAGTTTTGGTATCTAGGGTTTTGACACTTAGGTCTCAACCTAAGGTTGTCTGAGAGCTATTGTAATGTATAAATAATGATCGAGAGGAGTAAGAAAAGGTTGGTTGTTGGTTGAGAATCCATAGTTACTATTGACTGATTGTTGTTGTGTGAGAGAGAAGTGTTGAGTGCGAGAACCTTCTGGTATTGTAAGATCTTTAGCTGGGTGTGAATGTCGACCCTACAACTGGGTGCGCAGGGAAGGAGAGAAGAGAGAAAGAGAGAGGATTTTCTAGCTAAGAGCACATACAAGAACTGTATGCTTTTATCTTAATATATTATAAAGCACAGTTCTGTGGACGTATCCCTAGGGAGAGGGTGAACCACGTATATCTTTTGTTATGTGTGATTGATGTTGTGTTCTTTGTCATTTGATATGATGCTATTGTGATATTGTGTTAGATCTGAAATATAACTTGCACAGTAGGTTTAGGGAAGGTAAAGAATAACTAGGTGGTTGTGTGTTGTTATTGTGAATCCAATTTGCATTTCCTATGGTTGTAGACACCTGTGTCCTGCAACACCGTATAGATACTTTGGGTGAGACTGCATCTTCTTCACAGGTGTTGCCAAAAGGGCCAGTAGTTAGGGCTTGTTGGTGTGTTTTTAGAGCTGAACCCTGGGTCTGCCCCTGTGACAACAAATGGTTCCATTGCCAGGACATGAATCTTCTTGAGGGAATGTAAAAGTGGTTTCCATTGAAGACAAAGATTCAGAATTGGATAGAAGATCAATAAAAGGACTTCGTTGAAGCCCATAACAAGAACCCTAATATTAGTATGGAGGATTGGTTGGGAAGATATATCTTTACTAATATACACGAGATTTTCTTTGGAGGAATTCATTAGGAGTTATAAGAGTGGCTAGCTAGGTTAGAAGACACCCAATTTGATATCAGATCTAGACCACTTGTGGTTTGGACACCGAAACTGATCAAGAAGGTCAAGAGAGTTGATAATGTCATGTCAAGAGTAGTAGATCACTGGTTTGATAGTACCATTGGATGGTATATGACCGAGTTTGTTGTTGACATAGTAGAGTCACATAGCCAAGCTGAGAGATATTTCTTTAAGGGACCCAGAGGAAAAATTTTACACTTTTTGAAGTTGAGGATCAAGATTCTATTGCATGAGAAGATCATCTTGAAGATACAGTAGTTGGTTGGATTGGAAGAGGCTAATGTTCAAGAACTCAGACCTTGAAAACAACATAGAGGCTAGACATACACGTAGTGGGAGAGCATTCAAAGAAGTTACTCTCGCGAGCCTGTTTAAGAAGAACTATGGGGACGAGGGTTTCTACAGTGGAGGAGAGGCATATCTGACAGATGAAGAGCATTCAGATCTCGCTAGGACAGAGGAACCTCACCGAGAAGAGCCAGAAACTTCAGGAACTGAACCAATTGTTGAAGTAAGTACTATTATTCCTCCTATTGTTTCAGCAACATAAAGCAATCAGAGTAATCAAAGTCACCAGAGTGCTCAGAGCACTGTCACTAGTAGTCCACCACATATTCAGTCAGGAAACCTAGGAAGATCTATGGAAGATGAGTGAGGTTTCCCACCTTAAGAGGAGATGGATATGAAGATCCTGATCAACAATGGTTTCTATGTGAAGATGTATGGAGTATTAAAAATATCACCGACAAATCTATTAAACGAGCTCAGCTCAGTACTACCCTGAGAGATCACGCACTGAGATGGTACATGAAATTTGTCCAAGGAGTTGCAACAAAACCACTGAATGAAATTAAGACTATGATAATTGTTGAATTCAAGAAACCTAAGTCAGAGTCACGGTGCATTATATAACTAAAAGAAATCAAGAAGAGAATAGTTGAACCTATGTGGGAGTTTGATCAGATATTTAAGACCTTGACAGGCCATTTGAGTTTTTAGATCCCAAATGAGAAGAACAAGGAATGGTTCATTGTTTCCCTCTTACCACACATTAGATTTCCTCTAATGCAACAAAATATTTTTTCATAGGCAGAGGCATTGGAGATCGCCATGAAGTTAGAATCAAACCCTATGGGAGAATCCATCTTAAGTATGAGTCAAATCTTGAGTCAACTAACTAGTTTATCTTTGCAGGTCAAAGGTATGAAGAAAGACAAGGGAAAAGATAAAAGAGAAGATATCTGGTGCATTAGATGAAAATCAGAAGGCCATGAAAAGGACCATTGTCCCCTTTTTCATGAATACTTGGCCTCTGGAGCTCCGATCCCTTTGAAGGAAGCTACCCTACCCTGGTGTGAGGTATGTAGAAATCTACATAGCCCTGGCGAATGCTACTATTTGCAAAAATATGTCCAGACACCCACAAATATGTATTGCACGTTCTGTAAGTTGGTAGGACACGATGACAGGGATTGTAGGGATTATGACCTCATGCATTAAAGGTCGAGGGATATATACAAAATTCAAGGTGAAGTACAATAAGAAGGAAGCACTGTGCACTATAATTCCCTAGGGAGAGGAAGCTTCAACCCTTGTGGTGGATTCTAAGGAAGAGGAAGAGGAGGATTTATGGGTCGAGGTCAAGGTCAGATCATCTGTTATAGCTACACACAACCATGACACTTGGAAAGCGACTGTCATAACCCTTGTACCGCTTGCATCTATTGCAACTCATTTGAGCATGTTATAGAGGAATGTCCAACATTGTTGGCTAAACTTCAATAGAAACACGGAGGAAACCAACAAATACAACTAATCAAAGAAGAACCTCACGAAGCAGATCCCAGAGTCGTTGTTATCACTAGAGGAGTTGCTATTACAAGAGAAGATAGAGCGACCCAAGGAAAGACTACATAAGAATTAGGAGTCAGGAAAGCTACAGAGAAGACACAAGTGTTTGATGCGAAGAAAGAAAAAAAAATATTTGAGGAGGCAAGAAAAGAATTTCAGAGAGACCAAGGCTCTTCATCGAAGACATGACCAGAAGTAAGAGAATGTGGAATGCCTCTGGCATTTGATCAATTTTCTTTTCCTGAAGATCGAAAAGAGGTGAGTAAACTTGTCAGTTTCTTGTATAGGTTTATAGAGTTGATTAAAGATGAAAAAGCCATACAAGAACTACAAAATTTTGTCAGATAGTATGAGATAGGAAGGGTAGATCCCTTGCTAAATAGAAAAATACACCAAGTCTCTAAAAAGAGAAGGACAAGTAAAGAACTACACCTGAATGCTTAGATTGGAGAGTATGATATAGATTATGTAGTCCTTGACTTAGGGTCAGAAGTCAATGTCATGACGAAGAAGACCTGGGCACTGATGGGAAAAACTAAGTTGATATATTCCCCTATTAGGCTTAGGATGGCTAATCAACAAGTTGTAAGTCCCTTTGGAAGACAGGAACATGTCCCTATGGACATCGACAGAGTAAGGACGTTTGCATATTTTGAGGTGATTGAGATAGTTGATGATAATTATCCTTACCCTGCGTTGTTAGGAATTGATTGGGATTTCAATAATTCGACTGTGGTTGATGTAAATAAAAGAAGAATGACGTTTGAAGGATATGGCCTCCAGGTCATTGCACCTTTGGATCCTGATGAAGGTCAGAAATACGCATAACCCATCAGAGAAGAAGACCACACATATGAACTAGAAAACATACACAAATTAACAACCAGATAATAGGATTATATTAATCCTATGGCGGATGGGAACCTAAGATGGCAAAGTGACAATGCATGTTCATCAGATTCAGAAGAAGCACTAGAGAACTAGTAGAATAAAATGTATGAAGTATCTACAAGGAGATGTGCTAGATTAACTAGAGAAGTTTGTTGAATTGGCACAACAATAAGTAACTTGCCCACTTTTGATGGTTTAAATCATTTAGAAGCATTCTTGTTGGACTTTGAAGAAATTGTACCAACACAACAAGGATTGTTGTCAATGGATGAGGCCCTGAAATAAACTCCAACAAGATGGTGGGAGACACACAAAAACAACATTACAGACTGGGTACAATGTTTCACTTTGATGACAGTGTGATTTTCAGAGAAAGTAGAAGGCTACAAAGTTAGATACACAAGTTGAAGTTGTCCGGAGGACGATGTGAAAAGTTGCAAGGAAGTCTGGAGCAACATTCCTCAAGAAAAATGGGCACACAAATTCACCAACACACTGAACACAACCCCTATCAATTGATACCTAGAAGCAGAAATGTGCCTCATCACTGTAGATTGGGAAGGTATGACCCAGAACTTTGTAACTACCTTTTTGTTTGAAAGACAATATCCTACAGTGGATCAAGAATTACAGATTGTAAGACATAAAGTATTTGAGGAGTTTCCTAGCCTCCCTTTGGAACAAGAAGAGGATGAATGGATTGCGTCCCTTCTGAAACTGCAAGGCTGTTACAATATCAATGTTGATGAGGACGATGATCCTAGGAAGGTGAACATCGCCAAAACAGAAGGATAGAGAGATATATAAGGACCAGGAGTTGAACTAACTTTCATTGGACAACCGATTAAGATAAAAAAAAGTCAACATTGGAACAAAGAAGACACCAAAACTTGCAAATGTTGGAGATTACTGGGATGCTGCCACTATTGACAAGATCACAAAATTATTGCATGAATATCAAGACTTGTTTCCAACCAAGTTCACTGATATAAAGGGAATTAAAAGTCCCATGGGAGAGATGAGGATCCCTTTGAAACCAAATGTAAGGCCAATTAAACAAAGACCCTACAGATTGAACCCTAAATATAAGGAGAAAGTGAAGATTGAGCTTGACAGAATGTTAGAAGCAGGAATCATAGAACCTATTGAAGCGTCACAGTGTATTATCCCTATGGTAGTACAAGACAAGAAGACAGGAGAAATCAGGATCTGTGTATATCTCAGGAAGCTAAACGATGCCTGTTTGCATGAGCCATTCCCTACACCATTCACTAACAAAGTGTTAGACAATGTAGGAGGACATGAGGTATATTCTTTTACAGATGGATGTTCAGGATACCATGAAATCCGGATTGCCAAGGAAGATCGCCATAAGACCACATTTGCAACAAAATGGGGATCCTACCAGTATACAATGATGTCATTTGGATTGAATAATTCCCCATCCATCTTTTCTAGGGTAGTGGTCGAAGCGTTCAAGGAGTTTTTACATAAATTCCTGGAAGCATATTTTGATTATTGGACTATTTTTAGCTTATTACAAAATCATATTGAATGTCTAAGACTAATGTTGGATAAGTGCAGACAGTTTTAGATTGCATTGAACCTGAATAATTGCATCTTCTTTTCACCCTTTGGAATGTTGTTAGGTCATATTGTGTGTAAGCAAGGACTACTGGTAGACCCATCTAAGATTTCCATTATAGTTGATCTACCCCCTCCTACTTTAGTCAAACAACTGCGCACTACGTTGGGACACACCAGATATTACATGAAGTTCATTAAAATCTATGCACATATCACAACACCCATGGAGAAGCTTTTGAAAAAAGGTCGTCGGTTTCATTGGACAAAAGAATGCTAGCAAATCTTTGACACTCTGAAACATAAAATGGTTACTGCGCCTATTCTGGTTTTTCCATATTGGAGAAAGGAATTTCATGTGCATGTTGATGCATCTTCTATTGCATTAGGAGCAATGTTAGCACAACCAAGAACTGGAGACATTGACCACCCATTAGCCTTTTCTAGCAGGAAGCTATCAACAACTGAGATTAATTACACCACCACTGAGAGAGAAGGGTTAGCCATGGTGTATGCGCTACAAAAGTTCCGCCACTACTTGTTGGGAGGACACTTTAAAATGTTTAATGATAACTCCACGCTAAAATACCTAGTCAACAAGCCGGTGTTGGGGGGAAGAATATGCATATGGTTTCTGCTATTTCAGGAATATGATTTTGAGATCATGGTTAAGAAAAGAAGAACGAACAAAGGTCCTGACCACTTGTCGAGGTTTGAACATGGAGAAGAGCCTACTAGTTTGGAGGATACACTGTCGGATGCATAGTTGTTGGCCACCAGGAAGGTTGATGATCACTTCATGGAGATAATTTAGTTCATCCCAACAGGAATGGCACCTAATGAATATACAATCACCCATAAGAAATAGTTGGTAGTGCGCGCCACATATTTTTCACTTATAGTTGGACAACTATACAATATGGGACCTAATGAGATATTGAGGAGGTGTGTTATGGAAGCAGAGAGACCATTGATCCTCATAGAAGCACATGAAGGCATTGCAGTAGGACACTACATAGGAAAAACAACAACGCAAAAGATTCTTAGGGTTGGCCTTTGGTGGCCTACTCTACACAGAGATGTTAAGGACTATTACAGATCTTGTGATGTATGTCAAAGAGTTGAGAAATCGTCCAGAAGAGATGAAATTCCTTTAGCACCGTAGATGACCCTAAAAGCATTTGAGAAATGGGCCATTGACTTTGTGGGACCTATCAACCCACTAGGGAAGCACACATGAGCTAGATACATAATCATTGTGACATAGTATTTGACCAGATTGGTAGAAGCAAGAGTAGTCAAGCAATGTAGTGAAACTACAACTGTACACTTCATATTTGAGGATATCATAACTAGGTTTGGATGCCCAAAGATTATGATGAGCAATCAAGGCACACATTTAATCAATAAGACTGTTGAAGCCTTGACTCAGGAATTTGAAGTTCACCATCAGAAGAGCACACCCTATCATCCACAAGAAAATGGGATAATTGAAGCATTCAATAAGATCTTGGAGACAATGTTGACGAAGATATGCAGTGTGAACAGGGACGAGTGGGATTTGAGAGTACCAATAGTATTATGGGCCTAGGGAACCACTTGCAAGAAATTGACCAAGAATAACCCCTTTAAGTTGGTCTATGGTCTAGAAGCAATTGTACCCATGGAATATTTGATTCCTATTCTGAGAATTACAGTCTTTACATATATGGATGATGCTAGCATTGTAAAAAAGAGTCTTGCACAGATGGTCGAGTTGGAAGAAGACATATTTATTGCAGGATTTCACCAACAGGTTCAAAAAGAAAGAGAAAATTCCTACCATGACAGTCACATCAAGAAGAAATCCATCAAGCAAGGAGATCTGGTATTGGTATACAACAATAAGTTCATGAAGCATCCAGGGAAGTTCAAGACGCATTGGCTTGGGCCATATGAGGTTTCCTATGTTAAAGAAGGAGGAGCTACGTAGTTGAAGACTTTGACTGGAGAATGGAAGGAAGGTTTGGTGAATAGGAGCCAGTTGAAACTGTACTATGACAACCAGCTGCATTGCAGCTCTCACTAAAAGCATAAGGAAAAGGTTCTAGGTAGCAGGTGCATTTGAAACTGGGTACCAGACACATAAAAGATAGTTTTCACATAGAAGGGAAGGATGGAGCAGAAAGCACGGGATGCTCCACGTAGCCTGAAGATGAAGTGAATCAGAAGGATCAGATATGAAGTGCCTTGAGACAAGTCACAAGTGAGTGTTGGGGGCCTATTGGCCCTTGGTTATGGAAGCAAGTGAAGAATAAGGAAGAAAGGGAAAAATGCAAACTGCGCATGAGACATAGTGACTGATAATGGGTCGAAGTGAGAAGAAGAGAAGAAAAGATGGTGCAAAGTAAGAGAAAGAAAGTCATTGGACAAGGAGATCGAGGATGATAGATCAGCAAGGAAGACAGATCGTGGACAACTCAATAAGAAGAAAAATCCACCATTGGATGCTTTGGAGCACTGCGCGAGAAGGAAGGAAAGACAGGCTGGCGAAGCCTTGAAAACATGGATCAAGTTGACCTAGGGTTTTAGACACCTAGGGTTTTGGTATCTAGGGTTTTGACACTTAGGTATCGACCTGAGGGTGTCTAAGAGCTATTGTAATGTATAAATAAAGATCAAGAGGAGTAAGAAAAGGTTGGTTGTTGGTTGAGAATTCATAGTTACTATTGAGTGATTGTTGTTGTGTGAGAGAGAAGTGTTGAGTGCGAGACCCTTCTAGTATTGTAAGATCTTTAGTTGGGTGAGCAGGGAAGGAGGGAAGGAGAGAAGAGAGAAAGAGAGAAGATCTGCTAGCTAAGAGAATAGACAAGAACTGTATGCTTTCATCTTAATATATTATAAAGCATAGTTCTGTGGACGTAGCCCTAGGGAGAGGGTGAACCACATATATCTTGTGTTATGTGTGATTGATTTTGTATATTTTTCATTTGATATGCTGCTATTGTGATATTGTATTAGATATGAAATATAACTTGCACAATAGGTTTAAGGAAGGTAAAGAATAACTAGGTGGCTGTGTGTTGTTGTTGTGAATCCACTTTGCGTTTCCTCTGGTTGTAGACACCTGTGTCCTGCAAACCCTATATCTACTTCAGGTGAGACTACATCTACTTCATAGGTGTTGCCGAAATGGACAGTAGTTAGGGCTTGTTGGTGCATTGTTAGAGCTGAACCCTGGGTCTTCCCCTATGTTGATAGGTATCTACAAATGGTAGCAAGCAGAACCCTTTTTTTTCCTGCATAGAGGTTCTTAAATGGCTCATTGACCACACAGACACACATAAGTGTCTAATCAATGATGACAATGGTGGGTGTGTCAGAGTTTTCCTCCTAGTAGAAGTTCAAAAGTATTACAAATTCAAAGACCCTGAGGAGCATCTAAACACAAAATTCGTGGTGAAGTTCTACGAACACCATGACACCAGTCGGGTGATGGCCTCATGGTGGAGGGAGGACAAGAAGTTCACCAACCAGAGCACTGGCTAGTACGAGACAACCAATTTAAGGGAGACATACATCTATCTGATGGCTCTCATCTGCTGATTATATGGAGAGAAAGATTGCTCCAGGATTTCAGAGGCATGGATTCCTTTGGCAAACACAGTTGTGATCGCCGACTACAACTTCAACTAGGGAGAAATAATCTCCAAGAAACTAAGCATCTATGTGCAGCAGGCACAGGCACTGAAGGAAGGGGAAGCACCAATGTTTTACATGGCTCCATACTTGCTCAATGTCATGTGCGCCAGAAACGTCTTCTTCGGCATGAATCTAAGCTGACATGTTGCAGAACTCCCGGTCCACGTCTACTTCAATGTGATATGGGAAAATAGGTATAAGGAATCCTACTCTCTCATCTGCGATGAATTCATTACTCTAATTTATTTTATTATTTTTAAGAAGGAATGCCTAAGTCTATCGACGACAACCAAAAAGATGATATAAAAGGTAGTCCATTGGTATTTGAATGAGCATGCCACCTACATGAGGGTGTTCGGGGCCACCAGAGCACCACATCTCCTACCAACTCATGTCTCAGACCAGCTTGTCATAGGAGACATATGTTATCAAACCATATTGCAAGGCTACAATGCCACCCTGGTAAAGGAAAAGAAACAAGCATTCATACCCTATGGTTTCCATGTAGGGTTCTACTTGGTAAAGGATATCGCTCAAGACAAACAAGAAGGGATGAGCCAAATTGAGTTCATATTCCCGACGGGACAATTCTGCAAGCACGATCCAAAGGGCCTGGTCTTGCAACATGCTTCACAAGTGTCCTCCTGTTGGCCATACGCCCACAACAAATTTGAAGACGAGGTCTTCACAGAAAATTCCCAGGATTGGGACAAGGTGGTACAAAGGATGGTCGACCCAAAAATGACCAAGTTCAGGGCCATGAGACTAGAAGAACAGGCGATGACAATATAACAGTCAGCTCAATAGGCCCTCAGAGCCATGGAAGAAATTAGGGTAGCAGAGGCAACAAAGATTCCCCTAGTGGCTCTGGTACAGAATAAGGGAATGCCTATGACACCAAAGGCACAAGCAAGGGGATTTCTCCTAATAGGATAGGTGCAACGAGTAATTTATTAGCTACATAATGACTTGGACCTCGTAGGAATGACAAGGGTCCTTGCTGACAACCCAATTGAAAGTCGAGTAGGTCCAAGTGGCCCAGAGCTAATACAAGTTGACAAAATCATCGGGTTAGATAACCTTGAAGTTACAACGCCACAGGCCAGATCACCAGGAGATGTTTCAGGTTAGCCAGAGATAGCAAGGACATCAGGGAGAGCAAGTACACCAAACCCCCTCCATGACTTAATAACAATCAATGATGATGAGGAGATTTAGGAGGTGTCATTGGTGAATTTGGAGCATATCACAGAGGAAAAGGAACCTGAGAAGGCATCTTCCCCAGCTCTCGATGCTCAAATTCAAGGCCTTCCATAGAATGGCCAGGAGGTCGAAAGTGTCTTAGACCCTAAGCTACTCAATGTACCAGAGACCTAGGTGGATAGACCGAAGGACAAGCCAAGATTAGGCGAACAAGAAGAAGAAGTTCCACAATAGTAAATCAACATCTCAACAGTCGATTATCAAGTAAGTATCGAGCGTGCCCTTGCTACTTCAATTTCATCCGGTACTTTACTTCCTGATGAGCAACAACTAGAGGTCGGACCTTCAGAGAACACAAAAGAGGTTCAAGAACCCAGTCTTGAACATATATACATTGTTAGGAACCTGAGAAATATGCTTACCGGGGGAGATTAGCAAATCCCCGAACTCATGGATCAGGTTGCTGATATACAAGCCATCTCCTATGATAGGAAGAGGAAATAAATTGTGAAGAGAACTACCAAGAAGAGGAGGCTTACTCTGGATTGCTCCATCCTCATCACTACAGAGGAAAAACTGATTAGCATGGAGCATGCCAAGACATATGAGCTTATCGGTGCAGGGAGGGAAATCACAGATGCCACCCTAGATAGAGTGAAAAGCGATGAGGAGGAGCCGGACACTACACTAAAGGAGTTGAAACATCTACACATTGGCGAAATATTATCAGAACTCCACACTGGCCACAATGTTCTTGAGAAGAGAATTCCAAGATGCCTACATTAAATTCACAAATGAGTGGCACTTTTTCACTACAGAAATAGTCAATTTCCAAGAAGACACTCTCATGGCACTAGTGACTTGAAAATATATGGAAAGATGGCATGAGAAATCACACCAAGAAGTGGAAAGGGTTGAATACATCAATGTCATTCAGTAGGGTCGAGACACTGAAGGACACAACATTCAGATACTAAGGGATAACAACATTGATCGCATAAATAAGTCAGTCAATTACTGGGTGAAAATGGCCCAAGAACCTCACCAGGAAATCCAAGAGAAATGGGCTGAATATGAAAAGAGTTGGACCAAGATCAACCAGGCGATGAGAGACATCAGCCTCCCAGAATTCGACACACCCGATGACTTTTTCGACTTGCACGACATAGTAAAATTACATTTCAAACAAGACTCATCGTGTGTTGTGGAGATAAAAAAGGTGGAAAACATGGCACCAGTTCAAGTACAACAGTTCATGGAGAATCCAATCAAGGCTCAGACAGTGCTACAACATTTAAGTTCTAAAGTAGTCAAATATCAATAATCAGGCATGGGTAGTTGAGATAAAGGAGATCCTTTCAGCCCTGATGGACCAACACAGGTTCTCGTATGCCAACACATGCAAGGAAATCTTCGTTAAATGGTCAAAGTATGAGAAGAGTCATTCACTCAAGTGAGATAATTTGATTTCTCTTAGAAGACTGAGAGATGAAAGTACCATGAGGTGATTTTTTGTTTTACTTGGCTGCACTTTTGATAGTTATTTTTAGTTAATAATATGTTATAAATAAGAGGATCGACTTGTTAGAAAAAGGTCAATGGTTTTGGCAACAACCCTAATTTTTGGATTTGTAAAAAATTATTTCAGAGCTACCTTAATTGAGAAGTCCTTTTTAGGACCAGAGACAAGTTTGAGTCTTTCATCAAAAGTGTGTGTGATTGGATCTAAAGAAGAATTATATCTGATTTTATTTCATGAATGGATGTTGTAACAAGTAAGAGCCTCTGAATCCGTTGATAAGTTATCAAATTCAATATTTTTATAGTTCTTGTCTTTAATGATGAAAATTAAATCGTTGTGTTAATATGTGATTGACGATTAAATCTAAGGAAGCTATTTTTCTTACCAGTGTTTATTACATGTATGTTTTCTTCTGATAATCTTATCTCAGTCAATAATTGGAACACTGACAGGTTAATGTATTAGTACTAGGCTTGTTGTAGGTGTAAGAATCATTGTTTGCATGTTTGAGCACGTGGGTTATCCCAAGCTCAACCTTCCCTAGTAGTTAAGCTTTCCCACTTTGTTACCTAGTTGGTTTATACCAAATTTCATCTTGTATCGGTCCCACCTATAAGAGAAAATACAAAAAGAAAAATTTCGAGTTGAAGGAGGAGCTTTCACAAGAAAACATCACGTTAATCACTACGTAAATCCCTTCGATTAATTGGCCAGATCGCAAGATCTGGAGAACCATTCCACCATTAAACATTGCAGAGTCTAATTGGGCCTCGGTGGTGGGTTTGATTCCTACTGTTGATTTAAATGGATTTAGGACTCATCAACACACTGTTGAAATTGAAACAACCTTTTGAAGTTTTGAAATCCATTTTATTATTGTTCCACCTACAGTATAAACATACCATGTGGTGCCCCTCATGCTATCTTTATCACCTTCCATATCTGAATCAACATATCCATGTAGAAAAATGTATGAGCCTCCAAAATATAATGCATGAGGAGTAGCACCTCTCAAATACCTAATAATCCACTTTACTGCCTCCCAATGTTCTTTACCTAGATTGTTCATATACTTGCCCACAACTCCCACTGCATGTGCAATACCTGCTCTTGTGCAAACCATCACATACATCAAGCATCCAACTGTTAATGAATAAGGGACCTTAAACATGTATTGTATCTCCTCCCGTGTCTTGGGACACATTTCCTTAGTTAATTTGAAATGAACGTTGGCCAAAGGTGTACTAACTAGTTTTGCATTTTTCATTCTAAGCTTGTCCAACACCTTCTCTATGTATTGACCCTGAGACAATGTCAATTTGTGATTTTTCCTTTTTCTTTTTATTCTCATACCAAGGATTTTCTTTGCAGCACCCAAATCCTCCATTGCAAATGAATTATCTAATTACTTCTTGAGGACATTTATATCCTGCATATTAGACCCTGAAAAAAGCATGTCATCTACATACAATAGGAAGATAATATAGTTTCCATTTTCTATCATTTTAAAATAAACACAATGATCAGAATGACATCTACTATAACCTTGCTATGCCATAAACCTATCAAACTTAAAATACCACTTCCTTGGAGCTTTCTTTAGGCCATACAATCTCTTCTTCAACCTACATACTAAATTCTCCATTCCTTTGACCTCATACCCCTATGGTTGTTGCATATAATCCCTTGCTCCAAATCCCCATGGAGAAAAGTATATTTTACATCTAACTGCTCAAGATGCAAATCGTATACTTCCACAAGACTTAAAATAGTCCTAATTGAAGTCATCTTAACAACAGGAGAAAATATTTCATCAAAATCTATACCTTTCTTTTGTGCAAATCCCTTTACAATAAGTCTAGCCTTGTACTACTTTTTGCCTCCATATCCTTCATTCAACCTGTAAACCCATTTAGTCTGCTATGTTCTTTTTCCTATAGGAAATTGAACTAAGTCCCAAGTCTGGTTATTTACCAAGGAATCTATTTCCTCTTTCATTCCTTTCTCCCACTTCTTTTTAGTGTCTACCTACATTGCCTCTTCATAACATTCTAGTTCACCATAATCAGTCAACAATAAATAATATAATGAAGGAGAGTATCGTTCATGGGGTCTACTTAACCTGGTAGATCTTCTAACAACACTTGTAGGAGTTTGAGGTACATGTTGCTCCTGTTGATGTACATTTTGATTTTCTAGTACCTTTGGAATTTCTTTTTTTGTGATCTCATCAAGCACTATGTATTCTTGTTTTTCTTCTTCCTGTTTCCTTCCTTGCAACTGATATTTATACATGAACTTCTTATTGAATATGGCATCTCTACTCCTAATGATTTTGTGATTTTCATAATCCCATAAGTGATAACCAAAATCATTAACACCATATCCAATAAAGGTACACTTCTTGGATTTTGCTTCAAGCTTTGTTCTATTTTCTTTAGCAATATGGACACATGCTTCACAACCGAAGGTCTTCAAAAATGAATAGTTTACCTTTTTACATGCCCATGCCTCCTATGTATTTCCACCATCCAAAGAACTTGAAGGTCCTCTGTTGATCAAATAAACAACAATATCTACAACATCTGCCCAAAACTATAAGGGAAACCCTACATGCAATCTCATACTCCTTTCACGCTCCATGATGGTCTTGTTCATTCTTTCTGACACACCATTTTCTTGTGGTGTTCTTGGAATTGTCTTCTCTCTATAAATCCCATGGTATGAACAATAATCATAAAACTCCTTGTTGCAGTATTCACCTCCATTGTCTGATCTGAGACACTTCAACCTTTTTCCTGTCTCATTCTCAACCAAAGCTTTCAATTTCTTAAAAGTATCAAAAGCATCATATTTTTGTCGAATGCAATAAACCCAATTTTTTATAGTTATATTATCAATAAAAGTAACATAATAAATAGATCCACCAAGAGATGATACATGAGTTGGTCCCCATACATCTGCATGCACAAGCTCTAACCTTTCACTCTTATTTTCTATTTTTTCTTTTCTAACTCTGAGAAATCTAACTCTCTTATGTTTTCCATAAACACGGTCCTCATAGAAATCCAAATCAATTTGTTTAATATCTTGCAACAAATTTATTTTGTGTATCTGCATCCCCTTCTCACTCATGTGTCCAAGCCTATTATGCCACAATGTTTTATCCACTCCTGTAGAAGATAAATATATAGAAGAGTCAATATTACTAGTACATAAATACAATGTACACACCTTCTCTCCTTTTTCTATCACCAATGATCCTTTGGCGACCTTCCATGCCTTATCTGTAAATATAGATGTACAACCTTCACTTGCCAAATTCCCAATTGAAATTATATTTTTCCTTAGATCTAGAACATGTCTTACATATTTCAACAACCATCGGTTTCCATTCTTTTTCTTTGTTTGTATCTTTCCCATTCCAACAATTTTTCATGGTGCATCATCACCCAAATGAACCTGTCCAAAATCACCTTGAACATAATCTAGAAAATATTTCCTATGTGGTGTGGCATGAAATGAAGCCCTTGAATCTACTACCCAAGACT
>JZKD02S1699238.1:475733-497486 GCA_000966675.3 Picea glauca
TTAATTTTGTTGTGTCAAAGCAAAAATTTTAAATGGGTTTAGTGTGTTGGGTTCTTTACAATTGGTATCAAAGCCACACGTTCAACACTAACCTTGCATGGGCCAAAGTTAGCACATTGAAGCAAAGAATTGTAGGAGTGATATTCAAGTATGCTTGCAAATTATTGTAAAAATTTCCCATAAATGAAATTGAGGAAAAATTTCTTGGGAAAATTTGGGGAAATTGATCTCAAGGGGTTAAAATCCCTAATTTTAAACTCTGATGGGGTAAATTCGGGCTTGAAATTGGATGAAATATGAATTTTTGAGCGGCCATGGTGAAATTGGGTAGAAATCTCCAATTTCTTAGAATTTCATGTGAAATTTGTGTTGGGTAAATTAATAACATAAAATAGATTAAATTAGAATGATACATGGTCTGGGGATGCTAAAATGACAATTTACATTTTCAGTTTAACTAAAATCGGAGAGTTGTAGTGAATCCATGGATGAATTTTGGGAAATTAGGCGAAATCCCCAAATTTCATGGTGAATTATGAATCAAATGGTGCCCAAAATCAAAGAAGGGTCAATCCTAGTGGTAATTGGCCTTTAGTAGGGTCAAATTTTTCCTAGGGAAACCAATTTACAAAGTCCCATGGTGACCAAGGGAAAAAATATGATAATAAGCATTTTTTTAAATTTGGGAATTTTCATAATTTTTGAAAAATTTGGAAAACTCTGTACTTGATGATGTGGAGACCATGTTTCAGGTGATGTGGCAGTGGTGACATGGACTTCCAGAGCTGAAAACCATGGTGGTGAGGTCATGGGTCTATAGTGTGTGATGTTGGACCCAACATGTGATATATATGCCATGATGGTGAGGGGGTGAGCTTTGAAACCATAAGTGGTATCTGAGGTTTTTAAAGTGGTTTTGAGAAGTTTAAAATCCTTCGAAATGAATGTGTGGGAGACACGTAGCATATGATGGTTTGGTGGTATCAGAGGTTGGTGTGTTTTTAACCTCCTTCCAGCTAAACCTTCAATATCTATGTGAGCCATCAATGTCCATTGAGCTTCACCATTTTATCGGAGGAACATACGAGTCGCACACATCGAGAAAAAGGTTGTGGGATGGGACCCGCCCATCACCATGACCAATGAAGGGGAACCAAGTGGAGGGATGGAAAAGGAAGTGGGACCTTGTCCCATCTGTTGTTAGATGAGGCACCATGTGGGTAGTTGGGTATGGTGGGGCCTGTAATATAATTTAATAAAATAAAATAAAGAAAGAAAAGAAAAGGGACGAAGGTAATGGAAAAAAGAGAAAAGAGATGAGGAAGGTGTTGGAGGTTGATGGGGTAGGGATAGGGTGGCCGAGAGGATGACATGGGATCACCTCAGGGTTCCATGTGGACCCATAATGCCACATCAGTTTCCACATCAACAAGGATGCCACATCAGTTTCCACATCAACAAGGATGCCAAATAGGTAAAAGTTGACTGCGCTTCGAGCAGTGGCCTCTCGTAGATATCTTATCTCTTGGGGTGTCTTAGGCATGGTGCGAAGCTCCAAATCTGTGATGCATTGTTAAAGTTGTTGGATCACTTCTTCCAGTTGGGTCACCTGCTGTGGAAGATGATCTTCCATATTCAATTCTATGATCGTCATAGAGCGCAGTGCCTTGTGAACTCTTTCTTGTGTTTCAAGTTGCTCTACTGGAAACTGGTGCTTGCTCTACTGTAATTGGGATTTTTCCTCCTCCCATTTGGATTGTAATTCAAGCTACTCATGTTCTGCCTTTCTTCGTTTCTCTTCATGTGTGCTCTGTGCTTGTGCTAAATCCTAGGTGTCTTTCACTATGTCTTCTTGAGCTCGTCGAAGGTGAGCTTCGACTTTCTCAGCAATCTGGCATAATTGTGTGGGCTCATCGCTTGTTCCTGATATTTCCATTGTTAATGACACTGTAGAAACTGCTTGGCTGGACTGAAGTGTCTGTTGCGCTTCTTTGAATTCACCCGTGATCCAGTAGAATAGCTCCTCCTACTTTGCTTCTTGATTTTTCGTGAGCTCTAATGAAACATTATTCAACGCGATAATTAAGAAGTCAAAATCATCTGGAGTAAGTGTAGTCTTAAGCGTGGTTTGGGTGGCCTTAATTTTATTTTTGTATGAGGGCCTCGGTGAGGTAATCTTCCTTTTCTTGGAGGGATCTGCATTGTCCCTAGGCGGGGTAACCTCACCTTTTCTCTATTCAAATTTTGTGCCCCCTAGTTCTTCATCATCACCTCCCTTCGCAGGTGAGAGCGAAGCAGTCTTCATGGATGTGTTGTGGATATCTTGAACTTTCACATCCTTCTTAGTCTTTTGCGGTCCTAATGTATCCGGCATAGCTTCATGGATATCTACGTCGGACATCTCTACGGGGTCTGCTGCAACAAGGAGATCTGTCGACCATTCCTTGGTAATCTCCTCCAAGTCATCTTCTGCCATCTTGTAATATGACTGGAGTTGTTTTTTGTGATCGCCTGCGCGCACTGTGATGTAGGTGAAGTGACGATTTGTGTTGAATTTCATCAAAGGTTGAAACCTATGAAGAGTGTTGGGTGTAATGTGCAGTGTAGACTGAATGAAATTCCTCAACTGAGTGTAGTAAGCATGGAAGACGACATTGGACTGCCACTATTTTTTCATGTCATTGGAGTACCACAGTGTAAAAAACTTCACGGCCAGGGGTTCGAAGGGTTCAATCTCCGAAAACGCGGCTCCCTCAGGCAGTTGCCACATGATGAAGGCGATGAGTATGAACAACTAGCTAAAGTGGAACTCATACCCTTGGTCATGTGCTTGTCTAAAGTGAAGGTCTAGTTGATTTATAATGTATTTCACCCAATTCATTTGTATCCCCTCCATGCACTTCCCTGCGAGGTCAACTACAAATCCGGTCACCTATGTAGGTCTGTTTTTTCGAACTAACTTTCCTGCGATCAGCTGGAAACCAAAGCATACTGCTGCATTCTTAATGGAGGCTACCTTGTAACCTCGCATGCCTTTCTCCAAATAGCCATATGTGTTTTTATTCGTTGAGCGAGAGCAAGATCTGTGGTCTTTCTAGGGTAAAATTCTTATGGGTCAGGGCCCTACATGATTAGCCTAGTGATCCGATTGATCATAATAGGATCCACGATGATGCGTTGGTCCAACCATAGGTATCCTCCATGGTAGCAAGACAAAAACATTCGAACATAGGAATTTAATTTCGTATGCCTCCCAAAATGTGGAATCTTCATTACATTGAGGAGGGTTGACTGCGCAAGGTTATGGGTCCATTGTTGCGGTAATATCTTGGGGTTATTTCCTTTTGTAATACTCAAATACTTGTGTAGGGATAGCATACTGTATACCTTGCGATCTCCAAGGTTAAAGTCACTGAATTTCAACGTGGTGAGTGTCTCCTGGTCAACATGAACTATGTGCACCCCTTTCGGGAGGTACACAGTGACTACAACATAATCAAAGTCTCTGGGTACAGAGTCTCGACTCACTAGTCTTCTTAGGGGTGGGATATATTTAGGCAAGATGCTTGGGATCATCTTCACAGTGGCAAAGTCATTTCTAAGCTTAGATCATCTTTCTGAAGGCAGTCAGGATGGTCCTACTCGAGCAGTGGAGGGGGAAGCTGGAAATACACCCAAGGATGATGCCTATACACCTATAGACATTCTGCGGTCTAAAATGACTCTCTCAACCATTAAATCAATTATAAATTCTTAAACAATTTTCTCAGCAGTGCTAAGATCGTTCGACATACAAACTTGGTTCAGCTAGCTCGGGTGCAAAAGGAATTCAGAGATGACAGTGAATAGTAAGGAAATGATCTTAGGGTAAGTAAATCTCAGGGTTCACACTCAGATTCTCAATTAAAAAAAAGTACTCTCGGTGCGTGGCGCGATAGGTTAATTAGGCAATCTCAACAATGTTCTGCTTGCAACGGACATAGGGCCTTCATTAACTTTTTTCTATCCATTATGGTGCTATCCAATGGTCTCGTGGTAACCCATAACTTCTTTTTGATCCGTTCAGAGTGACGGTCGAATGGGTATATCGGTTCCAATGTCTATATTTCTTTTTCATGGCGAAGTATTCTATGTCGTTGTTCTGATATCTCGGCGAAGCTCCGATTCTGCAATTCTTCTTGCTGCAAAGTGTCCTCTAGAACCTCTTGTAACCTTATAGTATTAGCCCTTTTCTTTCTTAACTTCCTAGCCTTCTTCACAATGAGTTTCGTCTCAATAATGATTTTACCATTTTGATGTTTATCTTATGTGGTCTTAGTTACTTCGCGTTGTGGAACATCTTTCTTAGGGTTCCTTGATAATACTTCTTCTATATCAAAAATAGGTAACTCAATTTTCTGCAGATCCTCAAGTGTTCTCTTAGCTTCGAAATCAGGGTTACTAGTATTAAATATTTGTGATCTACTCTTTTGTTCTTCAATCAAGTGTGCAATCCTTTTGGTCATAAAGTCTTTTAACTCTTGCTTCTTTTGTTCTAAAACTTTCTCTTCTTCTCTTCGCCTGGCCTGTTCTCTATCAATCCAGGGTTATCCTATGAGTATGGTAAACGGGGCGTTGTCTTCAAAAAATTTAATGATCTCAAAGTCTTCCTCTGTCAAAGTTCCATTGATAGTCATAGGTATCCAGGCGAGACTTTCACATAGGTTTACTAGCTTTCCTCTGAAGAAACTTGTTCCTCCTAGGGAAGGGATCATGGAAGGATTTCCTACAGCTTCCCAAGTTCTTTCTGGCATAATGTTCACTTGCACTTCTTCATCAAGAGTATAGTCAATGTCAAAGTCCACTATTCTTGCTTCAATTTGATCATTTTCTTTGAAGATCTCTGATAGCCTAACATTTCGGTGGTCATTCAAGGTATATTTCATCTGTAGCAAAATCTTTTCTGATTCTTTATGGGTTTTTGCTATAATCTTGGTCTCTTGATCTCCCTTAGGGTTTGCTTGTTCCATATTCATCTTCTCAAGCCTAGCAATCATTCTAGGGAAATCCAATACTTCATGGTCCATAGACTTACAACAGAGGCAACTAGGTCTTCTCCCAGGGCATTCTTTAGCAAGATGTCTCGGTCGTCTGCAACTATAACAGAGGGTTAATCCTCTCATCTGTTTAGATGTTCCCCAAATCCTTCTGTACTGGGCACCAGGATCATGGTGGCTAGCCTGCAATTATTTTTTTCTAGGATCCTGCATCCACTTGTTAGTCCAGACATTCTTTCGATGCATAGGTATAACATATCTATCACTATATTTATCACATCTATTCGTATCAAACTTTATTTCATCTATTAATGCCCTAGTTTTGAAGCTAGGATAGAATCTATCAAACATACCTAGATCCATGCTTTAGAAACAAAAAAATTCACTTATCTTACTTCTGCAAAGCACAAAGCTTCCATATCTAAGATTTTTAACTATTCTTACCTTTATCAAGGCATAGAGCTTACATATCTTACCTTTTTCTTCACAGATTTGACTTCTTTTCTTCAGATTTGACCTCTCTTTCTTCAAATCTAACCTCTTTTCTTGGCACAAAGCTTCACAGGTCAAACAAAATACTGTGCACTAGGGAAACAGATCTACGCACATAGAATCGTATTGAAAACTTATACTAAGAATGATTCAGTACTTATCCACAGAAATGTAGGTTAGATTCAACAGATCAAGCACTAAGAATCTCATATATCAGATCTAATGTTCATTCATTCATCAACAACACAAAGCATAACTAGATCTACTTAATCACATCAAGCACTTTCTCATATATCAGATCTAATGTTCATTCATTCATCAACACAGAGCATAACTAGATCTACTTAATCACATCAAGCACTTTCTCATATATCAGATCTAATGTTCATTCATTCATCAACAACACAGAGCATAACAAGATCTACTTAATCACATCAAACACTTAGCCAAGAAAGAGATAAATACATAAGAGAGAAGCACAAAGCACTATACACACAGTTACTGTGGTTCGCCCTCACACTGGGGCTACATCCACATAGCCTTCTTTATATTATCACAGTCAAGTAGTTACAGCACAGATCTCTAATGACCCTTACTTTGCACAGTGAAGAAGATCTGCGCAGCTCGCTAGATCCTTCTTCCTTGCTCTTCAGACTATAACAACCTGCACTTAGCTCTCCGATCTCATGCATGGATCACTCTAAGATACATCCGATCACAGAGATCCAATTACTAACACTAAGATTTCATTCATACATCACATAGATGTACTACATTACTATCCCCTCTTTATCTTACTATCTACATTGCCTATTTATAGATTACAAAATGGGCCTAAACGTGGGTAAACCCACAGGTCGACATCCCTTTCCTGTTACATCAACCCAAAACCCTAAAATGAACCCCCAAATAGGTCTTTCTTCCTTATTTTATGCTTCGCGTTGTGCTCCTTCCTTGGCAAGCTGTCGTAGTCCCAAAAGTGGTCAAGTATGACCAAGTACTCTTCAAAACTTGGTCAAGGGCCAACAAGAAAGAAAGTAGTCATTGGAAATATCTTGAATAGAAGAATCCAAATATGCCCCTAGAATTTGGATTTAAGTAGTAAAATTTCTAGGAAATAAGAAGGAAGAAGATTGTTGGGATTAATGAGAAGAAAAAAAGCATGTATAATTTCCATAATTCTAAAATTATTCCTATCTACTAGAATTTATTTCATGCACATTTTCATAAGTATGGGTGCATATGGGACATGACAGGTTCATAATCAGGACCATATATATGGAATATGAATAGGAAACCTATAGAGATGAGAAAATAGGCAAGGGCATTTCTTTAGAATGTGCACAATACATCTAGACTCAATGAGAAATATGGAAGACTCCCAATGGAATTTTAATTTAGAAAAAGAATTCTAGATGATAGTTGTGCATATCAAATGTGGATGTTGAATAAGAAATACCATCTACAATTCATGATAATCCATGTGAAATAGGTACACGTAGAGGTGAAAAGCATGGTAATAAGAAGGGTTCTTAAGATAGCATATGAAAAGGTTTTCATTCAGGGATAAGGAGGAGCAGAGATACTCAAGGGGAGAGTGTTGTATCCAAGGTTATTAACATGATGATCAAAGGCCATGAATGCATAATGTTAATATATGAATCCAAGTTCAACCTTGAAGGTTTGGGAAACCAACAAGCTACAAATTTATGTGAAGAGGAATTCACTACAAAAAATACACTTCTATTATCAGAGTGCTCAGTGGAAGTGTTGTCCCTTGACCAAGTTTTGGAGATCCTTGGTCAGGTTTGACCTATTTTGGGACTTCGACAGGATATCGAAGGAAGAGCGCAAGTCGAAGCAAAGATCATGAAATATTTGCCCCTTTTTAGGGATTTTTTTGTTTTGGGCTTATGTAACAAGTATGGAGATGTCATCCCATGGGTTTACCCATGTTTAGGCCCATTTTGTAATGTATAAATAGATGTCTAGGCGATGTAAGAAGAGACATGAAGGATGATATAGACATCTGTGTGACGATATGCTAAGTGCAAGTGATAGTTGAACATGCTTTGTGCATACTGTGTGAAGCTTGCAAGGCTAAGTGCAAGTGACTGTAAGATATTGTGAAAAGGCTTCGTGCTGTAACCTAGCTCGGGGAAGGAGGATCTGGATGAGTGCACATAGATCTCCTATCCTATTCGGAGTAGGATATTGTGGATATGTATATGTAGATTATTAACTGAAGATAATAAAGAGAAGAAGAGTTGGTGGACGTATCCCCAGGCTGGGGGTGAACCACGTATATCCTGTGTTATGGTTGCTTTGTGCATTGTGATTGTTTTATTTTTCATATGGTTAATGATTAGTGTAGTAATGTATTCTTAGATGGACATGATATGATACCTTAGTGCTTAGTGATGTGAATGAATGTTATATTTTATATGTTTCCTTATGCTAAGGGTTTAGATGTGGTAGATCTAAGTGAATACTACATTGCTCTGTAATTAGGGTTTTGTCTGTGAAGTAAATACATGATAGATACTAATGAATGATAATTACTAAGTGTTATGTTAAGGTGTTGTAATCATAGATATGTGTCCCAGCTAGGTTGCATACATCTAAGTCCTGCAACCACCCCTACCTCTACCTTGGGTGATACTTCATCTACTTCGCAAGTGTTGCCAAAAGGGTCGGTAGTTAGGGTTTTGTTGGTGCATTGTTGAAGCGTTGAAACTTGGGTCTGCCCCTGTGCCAATAAATGGTTCCGTTGTCGGGACCTGAAACTGTGATTGCTGGGAACTGAGGAAAATAAATAACACTCTGTGCGTAGATCTATTGCTTGACTTGCGAAGCTCTGTGCTAAGAAAGGAAGTAGATCTAAATAATATAGGTAAGATCTAAATGCTTTGTGCTCTGAAAGAGGTAAGAACAATGAAAATTTTTAAGATTTGAAAGCTTTGTGCTCTTAGAAAAGTAAGATAAGTGGAAATTTTTGTTTTGAAAGTATGGATCTAGGTATCTTTGATAAATTTTGTCCTATTCTGAAAAATAGGGCATGGTTAGAAGACAGAAGGTTTGATATGAGTAGATCTGATGAAAGATATGTTATTCCTATGCATAAAAAGAATGTTTGGACTAACAAATGGATGCAAGATCCTAGGAAGAATTTTTTGCAGTTTAATCACTGTGACCCTAGTGCGCAGTACAGAAATAGTTGGGGATCATTTAAGAGAAAGTGAGGATTAACTCTTTGTTAAAGTTGTAGAAGACTAGGCCATCTTGCTAAGGATTTCCTTGATAGAAGACCTAGTTGTCTTTGTTGTAAAGCTATGGACCGTGAAGTTTTGGATTTCCCTAGAATGATTGCTAAGCTTGAAAGAATGAATATGAGACTAGAAAAACCTGAGGAAGGCCAAGAAAATAAGACCATGGTAGAACCCCAGAAAGAATCAGAGACTGTCTTACTACGAATAAAAGAAACATTGAATGATCACAAAAATATTAACTTATCAGAGATATTCAGAGAAAAAGAATTTATAGAAGAAAGAATAGGAGACTTTGACATAGATTGTGTTCTGGATGAGGAAACACAGGTGAATGTCATGACAGAAAGTACTTGGGAAATTTTGGGAAGGCTTTCTATGGTTCCTTCATTAGGAGGAATAGGATTCTTTAGAGGAAAACTGATAACCCTATGTGGAAGAATTACCTGGACCTCTATGCATGCTCATGGAACTTCGACAGAGGAAGAATTTGAGGTTGTTAAATTCGTTGAGAAAAACACCCCATTTGTTATGTTATTAGGAAAACCCTGGATTGAGAGAGATCAAATCCGAAGAAAACAAGAAAAGACCCTAGAACAGAAAAAAAAAATAAAAAAAATTAAAAGATTTCATGACTAGGAGAATAATGCACTTGATAGAAGAACAAGAGGACAAGTTGAAGAAACTTAGGACCAGATACCGGGTTGTTAAAGCTAAAAAAATGCAGGAAGACTTGAAGAACCTATCCATACAGGAAAGTAGAGTACCTATCCCAGACAGAAAAGAAGTATTACCCTTGAACCCTATGACAGAATCTCATCAGCACAAACTTACTATGTTGAGTACAGATAAGAATCAGAATGGAAAGAGGAATAGCAAAACACAAATCATAGGGAAGAAAGCTAGAAAGTTCAGTAAGAAGAGAGAAAATCTAGAAAAGTTGCAGGAGGTTCTAGAGGAGACTTCGTAGAAAGTAGGTTTGCAAAATTGGAACTTCCTAGGGATATCAAAACAACACCAAGTGGAACTTCACCATGGAGAAGTGATATGACCATTAGAAGAATTATAATCGTTAGACCGACACCCCGAATGGTTAGAACAATAATTATGGAAAGAAATATCACCATCGGGCCGTTGGGATCATGCCATAACAGACAAAACTGCATTGATGAAGGATTCTCACCCATTGGAGAGATCCCTTACACCGTTGTCTACTTATTTTTTTGACTGTTGCATCGAGAATACTTTTGCAAAATTGTATTCGATCCAACAAGAGAACTCATTGTTTTTGTGCTGTGTTTACTAAGACTTCGCTACCCGTTGAACGATTTTTCATCGACCCGAGTATCTGATATCGAGCGTGTATGTCAGACAAACTCAGTGCAATTGAAAAGTCTATAGAAGAAGTCTTAATCGATCTAATGGCCAAAAAATTAATGTCCACAGGGATTCAAGATTCATCGATGAGAGGAGAGAAAGCCTCCCTGTCGATTTCTCGCGGATCTGGACCATCCCAAGCTGCAACTGAGAAAATAACCAAGCATTAAGATGACTTGGTGAATGTGAATTTGATCCCGTCTATCCTGCCCGACTACATCCCACCCCTGGATGAAGCGGTGAATCATGACATTGTCCCTAGGGAATTCAATTACACCCTGGTTACTATGTACCTCCCGAAGGGGATACGTGCAATTTGAACCTAGCTAGACAAGATCATGACATTAAAATTCAACGAATTAAACCTAGGGGATCACAAGAACCACAATATGCTCGCCCCTCAAATGTACTTGAATAGGGCAAAGGGGAAGAACTCGAGGATAATCCCCTAACGATGGGCCATGAACCTCACGCAGTCCACTATCTTGAATGTAATGAAGATACCGCATTTTGGAAGGCACCAGGAGGTTAACGCATGTGTTAATCTCCTCTTGTTGTGCTACCATGGAAACTATCTATGGCTAGACATACACATCACCGTTGACCTAATGTTGATCCATAGGATCAATGGATTGAGCATGCAGGGACTAGACCCCTGGCATAGAGGATTAAGGATACCTATGGCGATGTAGAAATGGGGATGCGAGGTTACAAGTTAGCCTCCATCTAGAATGGTGCAGTGTGCCTGGCCTACCAATTGATCACAGGGAAGCTAGTGAGAAAGAACAGAACTATACAAGTCATAGGATTCATTCTTGACATTGTTGGAAAATGCAAAGAAGGACTACAAATGAATTGGGGAAAGTACTTAGTCAACCAGTTAGAACTGGATTTCCGTGAAGCTTAGGCTCAGGGCTATGAGTTCCACTTTAGCTGGCTCTTGATCCTCATCATGTTTACATCTTAGGAGATTTTGGAAGGTGCAACCTTCCTCGACATTGAGTCGTTCGAGTTGCTTGCTACGAAGTTCACCACGCTCTGGTATTCGAGTGATATGGAAAAATAGTGGCAGTCGAACGCAATATTCCATACCTACTATCTCCAGTTAAAGAGGTCCATTGAAGTTGTCCCTCATATGAATCTGAATACCCTACACCAATTCAGGCCCCTTATGAAGTTTTGTACAGATCAACATTTTACTTATATCATTGTGCGCGCAGACGAGAGTAAAGAAGAAATTTAGTCATACTATAACCTCACAGAAGAGGACCTAGAAGAGATAACTAAGGACTATCCTACAGAGCTCCTTATCCCTATTGACCCCGCAGAATTGTTTGATCCCGAACTAATAGGAAGCCCAGAGGCCACTCATGAAGAACATGACACACCTAGAACCAACAAAAGGAAGAAGACAAAAGAGGTACATAACCTTAGCAGTGGATCAAAAGAAACTACTTCAAAATCACTCGGAGGAGGAGGTAACAATGAAGTAGATAAAGAAGAGAACAATGGGAAAGAATATTAGCAGAAGCAAGGTGAAGTAACACTGCCTAGGGATCCCATTGGTGAGACTGATCCATCTAATAAAAGAAAGGTTTCTCCCATGAAACCTATCTTGCGAAAGAAATCCAGAGCTAGTAAGACCAAGTTGCAGACTGTGCTCACGCTCAATGACTTTGAATTCATCATCACAATTATATCATATGCCTCGCAGGAAATTTTGCAGAATAGCGAAGCCAAACAAGAATCCATATGTGATATAATTGAGACAGACCTGAGAGGAGTTCAACAAGCCCTTCACTCCATCCGCGCAGTGTCCACTACACCCCTGCCATCAAAAGAACCAGAGTTGGGAGATGAGCCTGCCCAACTCCACAGACTAGTCGATACAACCGAAGCTCACCTTCATCTTGCACAAGAAGAAAAGGAACATTCCATGGTGGCCCTAAAGCAAGCATAAGAAGTGGTGATAGAGAAACACAGAATTGGGTAGCAGGATAAGGTTGCATGTTGGCACATGGGCAGACCCAGGGTTCAGCTCCAAGAGCACACCAACAAGCCCTAACTATTGGCCCTTTCATCTACACCTGCGAAGCATATGCAGTCTCACCCGAAGCAAATATGGGGGGGTTGCAAGACAAAAGTGTCTACAACTAAGGGGAATGTCAAGTGGATCTAATACAGGAACAACACAACATTCATATATCACTTATAAACTTGGATCTACTCTACACATCTACTTATCAGACCTAAAATAGTGTTGCATCATAGTATATCAATGACAGAGATAGAATACTAATCACACAGAACACAAAATATAGGTGGTTCACCCTCTCTCTAGGGCTACGTCCACAGAACTGTGCTTTATAATATATTAGGATGAAGCATACATTTCTTGTCTATGCTCTTAGCTAGCAAACCGTCTTTGTTCTCCTCTCTTTCTCTCCCCTTCCTATGCAACCAGCTACAGGGTCAATCTTCACACCCAGATGAAGATCTTACAATACCATAAGACTCTCACACATAGTGCTTCTCTCTCACACAACAATAATCACTCTTAACATCAATACAAATATACCCAACAATATCAAACCAACCCAAACTAGGTCCTCATGACCTTTATTTATGCATTACAATAGCTCACTGACATCCTTAGGCCGAAACCTAGGTGTACAAAACCCTAGATACCAAAACCCTAGGTGTTTAAACCCTAGGTCAACTTGATCCGCATTTTCAGGGCTTCGCCAACCTATATTTCCTTCCTTCTCATGCGGTGCTCCAAAGCATCTAACAATGTCTTTTTCCACTTGTTTATTTTTCCATGATCCTTCTTTCTTGCTGATCTATCATCCTCTATATCCTCATCCAATGGCTTGCTTCACTCCATCTTTTCTTCTCTTTTTCTCACTTCGACCCAGTAACAATCACTGTGTCTTCCATGAAGTTCACATTTTCCTTTTTCTTCCTTGATCTTTTCTTGTTTCCATAACCAAGGGCCAACAGGCCCCCAACACTCACCTGTGACTCATCCCAAGGCACTTCAAACCTAACCCTTCATTTTTACTTCGAATTCTGACTGCGCAGTGCAAACTCTACTTTCTTCTTTATGCCTCCTTTTTCTCCTTGTGCATATTGTCTTTTCTATGTCTGGTACCTAGTTTCAACTACACTTGGTACCTAGACCCTTTTCTTCTTGCATTTACTAGGAACTGCAGGGCAGTGGGTTGTCATAGTACAATTTCAACCAACTCCCATTCACTAAACCTTCCTTCCACTCCCCATTCAGAGTCTTCAATTGCGCAACTCCTCCCTCTTTAACATAAGCAATCTGATATGGCCCTAGCCAATGCGTTCTGAACTTCCCAGGATGTTTTATGAACTTGTTGTCATATACTAGTACTAGATCACCTTGTTTAAATGCCTTCTTCTTGATGTGCCTGTCATGGTAGGCCTTCTCTCTTTCCTTCTGTACCTGCTGATGGAATCCTGCAATAAATTTGTCTTCCTCCAATTCAACTAACTGTGCAATCCTCTCTTGAATTATGCCAGGGTCATCCATATCTGTAAAGGAAACAATTCTTAGGCTTGGTACCAGATATTCCATTCGAACAACAGCTTCGAGACCATATACCAACTTAAAAGGTGTCTACATTGTCAGCTTCTTGCAAGTGGTTCTATAGGCCCAAAGTACTGCTAGTACTTTTAGATCCCAATCATCCCTGTTCACACTGCAAATATTCATGAGTGTTGTATCCAAGATCTTGTTGAATGCTTCAACTGTCCCATTTTCTTATGGATGATAAGGTGTGCTCTTCTGATGGTGGACTGCAAATTCCTTAGTCAAGGCTTCAACTATCTTATTTATGAAATGTGTGCCTTGATCACTCATAAGGATATTGGGGCATCCAAACCTGGTTATGTTGTCATCAAATATAAATCATGCAGCTGTGGTTGCACTACATTCCTTAACTGCTCTTCCTTTGGCCCATCTGGTCAAGTATTTTGTTGTTGTAATTATGTACCTTGCTCCTCTACACTTTCCTGGTGGGTTTATAGGTCCAACAAAGTCAATGGCCCATTTCTCAAATTCTTGTAGGGTCAGTTGTGGAGCTAATGGCATTTCATCTCTTCTGGATGGTTTCCCAACTCTTTGGCATATGTCATAGGCTCTGGAATAGTCTTTAGCATCTCTGTGTAAGGTAGGCCACGAAAGGCCAGCTCTAAGAACCTTCTGTGTGGTTTCTTTCCCTGCGTAATGTCTTCCTACGATGCCTTCATGAGATTCTGTGAGGATCAGTGATCGTTTTTCCTCCATAACACACCTTCTCAATATCTCATCAGGTCCCATCTTGTATAGATGTCCAGCTATAAGTGAGAAGTCTACAGCACACACTACTAGTTATTTCTTCTAAGGAGTTGTATATTCAGTAGGTGCCATTCCTGTTGTCAGGAATTGGACTATCTCTACAAAGTGGTCATCGATCTTTCTAATGGCCAGTAGTTGAGCATCTAGTAGTGCATCCTCCAAAATAGTCAGCTCTTCACCATGTTCCACCCTTGACAAGTGGTCAAGACCTTTGTTCATTCTCCCTGGCTTTACTGTGATCTCAAAATCATATTCCTGAAATAGAAAAAGAAATCTACATATCCTTTCCCCCAACACTGGATTGTTGACTAGGTATTTCAGCATGGAGTGATCAATAAACATTTTAAAGTGTCCTCCCAACAAGTAGCTACGAAATTTCTGCAATGCATATACCATGGCTAACCCTTCTTGCTTAGTGGTGGTGTAATTAATCTCAGCAATTGATAGATTCTTGCTAGCAAATGCTAACAGGTGGTCAATATCTCCTCCTCTAGGTTGTTCTAACATAACTCCTAAAGAAATGGAAGACGCAATGACATGCACATGAAATTCCTTGGTTCAGTCTGGGAAAACCAGAATAGGCGCAGTAACCATTTTATGTTTCAGTGTGTCGAAGCTCTGCTGGCATTCTTCTATCCAACTAAACTGACAATATTTATTCAACAGATTCTCCATGGGTGATGTAATCTGAACATATCCTTTAATGAATTTTCTATAGTATCACGTGTGTCCCAATGCAGTTTGCAGTTGTTTGACTGAAGTAAGAGGGGGTAGATTAACTATAATGGCAATTTTGGATGGATCAACCAACAATGCCTGCTTGCATACAATGTGACCTAACAACACTTCAAATGGTGAAAAGAAAATACATTTCTTCAGGTTCAAGGAAATTTGACACTGCCTACATTTATCCAACATTAGCCTTAGACATTCAATATGATTCTTCAATAAACTAAAAACAATCCAATCATCCAAATATGCTTCTAGAAATTTATGCAAAAATTCCTTGAATGCTTCAACCACCACCCTGGAAAAGATGGATGGGGCATTCTTTAATCCAAATGGCATCATTGTATATTGGTAAGATCCCAATTCTATTGCAAAAGTGGTCTTGTGGCGATCTTCCTTGGCAATCTGGATCTAATGTTATCCTGAAAATCCATCTGTAAAAGAATATACTTCCTAGCCTCCCACATTATTTAACACTTCGTCAGTGAATGGTGTAGGGAAGGGGTCATGCAAACAAGCATCATTCAGCTTCCTGAGATCTACGCATATCCTGATTTATCCTATCATTTTGTCTTGTACCACCATAGGGCTAATCCACTCTGCCTCTTCTAGAGGTTCTATAATCCCTGCTTCCAACATTTTGTCAAGCTCAATCTTCACTTTTTCCTTATATTTAGGGTTTAGTCTATAAGGTCTCTGTTTGACTGGTCTTGCATATGGCTTCAAAGGGATCCTCATCTCACCCATTGGCCCTTTAATTCCCTTCATATCAGTGAACTTGGTTGGAAACAAGTCTCGATATCCATGCAGTAACTCTGTAATTTTGTCAATGGTAGCAACATCCCAATAATCTTCGATATTAGCAAGATTCAGGGTCTATTATGTTCCAATATTGACCTTCTTAATCTTGATCGGTTGTCCAATAAATGGTAACTCAACTCCTAGTCCTTCTACATATCTATGGCCTTCTGTTTCTGCGATGTTCACCTTCCTTAGATCATCATCTTCATCAGCATTGATGTTGTAATAGCCTTGTAGTTTCTAGAGAGGCACAGTCCATTCGTCCTCTTCTTCTTCCAAAGGAAGGCTAGATGCCTCCTTGAATACTTTCTATCTCACAATCTGTAATGCTTGATCTACTGAGGGATATTGACTTTTAAATAAGAAGGTAGTTACAAAATTCTGAGTCATACCTTTCCAATCTGTAGTGATGAGGTACAACTCTGCTTGAAGGTATCGGTTGATAGGTGTTGTGTCTAGTGTGTTAATGAATTTGTGTACCCATTGTTCTTGAGGAATGTTTCTCCAAGCTTCATCACAGCTTCACACATGGTCCTTTGGGAAACTTCAACCTGTGTATCGAACTTCGTAGACTTCTACTTGTTCTGAGAACCGCGTTGTCATCAAGGTACGAATTTGTAACCAGTCTGCAATGTTGTTTTTGTGTGTCCCCCACCATCTTACTGGGGTTTATTTTAGGGCCTCATCCATCACCAACAATATTTGTTGCATTGGTACACTCTCTTCAAAGTCCAACAAGAAGGTTTCTAAAGGATTTAGACCATCAAAGGTGGGTAAATTACTTATTGTTGTGTCGATCCAGAGAACTTCACTGGTTAGTCTAGCACTTCGTCTTGTAGATACTTCATACATTTTATTTTGCCAATTCTCCAGTGCTTCTTCCGAGTCTGATGAGAATACGTTGTCACTTCACCAAATTAATTTTCCATTGGTTGTGGGATTAATGTAATCCTATTGTCTGGCTGTTAATTTGTATGTGTTTTCCAGTTCATATGTGCGATCTTCTTCTCTGATGAGCTTTGTGTATTGTTGACCTTCATCTAGATCTAATTGTGAAATGAACCTAAAGTCATCTCTTTCAAAAGTCGTACGTCTTTTATTTAAATCAACCACAGTGGAATTATTGAAGGCCCAATCAATTCCTAACAGCGCAAGATAAGGGAAGTTGTCATCAACTATCTCAATTACCTAAAAACCTGCAAATGTCCTTACTCCATCAATGTCCACAGGGACATGTTCTAGTCTACCAAATGGACTTACATCTTGTTGGTTGGCCATGATAATCCTGATAGGATAATAGATCAACTTCGGTTTTCCCATCAGTGCCCAGGTTTGATTCATCATGACATTGACTTCCGACCCTAAGTCGAGGACTACATAATCTATCTCATACTCTCCTATTTGAGCATTCAAATGTAATTCCTTATTTGTCCTTCTCTTCTTACCGATTTGGTGTATTTCCCTATTCAGTAAGGGGTCTATCTTTCCTAGCTCATATTGTCTGATTAAATTTTGTAACTCTTGGACAATGCTCTCATCCTGAATCAACTTAATACAAGTATATAGGAATTTCATGAGCTTGCTTACCCCTTTTTATTCTTTTGGTGAAGCAGACTGATCAAATGCCAGATGCATTCCATACTCTCTTACTTATAGTCTGGTCTTCGATGAGGAACCTTGGTCTCCTCTGAATTTTTTTCTTGCCTCCTCGAACATTTGTCTTTCTTTATTTGCATCAAATAATTGTGTCTTCTCTGTAGCTTTCCTAATTCCCGAGTCTTCTATAATATTCCCTTGGGTCAGTCTGTCTTCTCCTATAACAATGCCTCATCTGGTTATAATAGCCACTCTAGGGTCTTCTCCATGAGGTTCATCATATATCGGTTGTACTTGCGGGTTCTGCCGAGGTCCTCGTCTCTCCTGAAGATTAGCTAGTAGCACAGGACAATCATCTATAACATGTTCAAATGAGCTACAATAGCTGCAAGTAGTACAAGGGTTCTGTAAATCCCTTGCGAGGTGTCCTAGTTGTGCATAGTTATAACAGATTATTTTTCCTAGGCCTTGACCCATTCCTCCTCCTCCTCCTCATCCTCTAAATCTACCACGAGGATTAAAGTTTCCTCTCCTAGGAGATTTATACTGCATAGTGTTTCCTTCTTGTTGTACTTCGACTTGAATCTTGTATATGTCTCTCAACCTTTCATGCATGAGATCGTAAGCCCTACAATCCCTATCATCATGTCCTATGGACTTACATAATGTACAGTAAAAATTTGGAAGTGTCTAAACATACTTTTGCATGTAGTATCACTCACTAGGGCGATGTCTGTTTCTGCATACCTCACACCAAGGTAAGGTGACTTGCTTCAAAGGGCTTGGAGCTCCAGAAGCCAAGCATTCATTGAATAGGGGATAGTGTTACTTGTCATGGACTTCTGATCTGCATCTGACACACCAGATGTATTCTCTTTTATCTTTTCCCTTGTCTTTCTTCATATCTTCGACCTGCAAAGACAAACTAGTCAGCTGACTCAAGATCTGAGTCATACCTGAGCTGGATTCTCCTATAGGGGTTGATTCTAACTTCATGGAGATCTCCAGTGCCTCAAACTGCAAAGCAATATTCTGTTGAATCAGGGGAAATCTGATGTGTGGTAAGAGGGCAACAATGAACCATTATTTTTTCTATTCATCTAGGATCTGAAAAGTCAATCGACCTGTTAAGGTTTTGAATCTTTGATCAAATTCCCAAACAGGTTTGGCCACATTCTGCTTAATCTCTTTCAGCTCTGTAATACATTGTGACTCCAACTTAGGTTTCTTGAACTCCACAATCAAATAATTCTTAATCTGATTTAGTGGCTTAGGCTGTGCAATTCCTTGAACAAGTTTCATGTACCAACTTAGTGTGCAATCCCTTAGAGTGGTACTAAACTGGGTTCTTTTGATAGCTTCGCTAGTGACATTTTTAATATTCCATACGACTTCACATAGCAACCATTGTTGATCAGTATCTTCAAATTCATGTCCCCTAAAGATAGGAAGCCTCATCTCATATGCCATAGATCTTCCTAGGGTCCTTGAATGAATATGTGGTGGACTACTATTGACAGTGCTCTGGGTACTCTGGTGGCTTAATACTACTGAATCAATAGGAGGGGTAACAATACTTACTTCAATGGTCTGCACAGTTTTTGAGGTTCCAGGTTCTCCCCAATGAAGCTCTTTAGCTTTCCCTTCCTTTGTTCCAGCAGGTTCTGAATGCTCCTCGTTTGTCAGATCTGCCTCTTCTCCACTATAGAAACCTTCATTCCCGTAGTTCTTCTTGAATAGGTTTGCAAGGTGAACTTCTCTGAACACTTTCCCACTGCATGTATGTCTAGATTCTGTGTCACTGTCGTTTTCTAAATTCTTGAACATTAGCCTTTCTAGATCTGACCAATCTACTGTATCTTCAAAATGTTCTTCTCATGCAATAGCATCTTGAGTCTCAACTTGAGGAATTGTAAAAAATTTCCTCTGGGTCTCTTAAAGAAATATCCCTCAGCTTGGTTGTATGACTCTACTCTATCAACAACAAACTCTGTGATGTACCTTGCAATGGTGCTATGAACTCTTTGGACCTTCTTGATCAACTCCGACGTCCAAACCACAAGAGGTCTATATAGAATCTCAAACTGGGTATCTGCTAATCTAGCTAACCACTCATATAGCTCCTGATGGATTCCCCCAAAGAAAATTTTGTGTATATCAGTGAAGATATATTTCTCCAACCAATCCTCTGTACTAAGATTAGGGTTATTGTTTTGGGCTTCAGCAAAGTCCTTTTCTTGATCCTCTATCCACTTCTGAATCTATGTCTTTGATGGGAACCAACTTGACATTTCCTCAAGAAGATTCATGTCCCGACAATGGAACCATTTGTTGGCACAGGAGCAGACCCAGGGTTCAACTCCAAGAGCACACCAACAAGCCCTAACTAATGGCCTTTTCAGCTACACCTGTGAAGCAGATGTAGTCTCACCTGAAGACACAATGGGGGGGGTTGCAGGACAAAAGTGTCTACAACCAAGGGGAATGTCAAGTGGATCTAATACAACAACATCACAACATTCATATATCAATTATCATCTTGGATCTACTCTGCACATCTACTTATCATATCTAAAAAAATAATGCATCACAGTATATCAATGACAGAGACAAAATACTAATCACGCACAACACCAAATATATGTGGTTCACCCTCTCTTTAGGGCTACAACCACATAAATGTGCTTTATAATATATTAGGATGCAGCATACAGTTATTTTCTGCACTCTTATCTATCAAATCCTCTTTCTTCTCCTCTATTTCTCTCCCCTTCTTGTGCACCCAGCTGTCAGGTCGATCTTCACACATAGCTGAATATCTTACAATACCAGAAGGCTCTCACACTTAGTGCTTCTCTCTCACACAACAATAATCACTCTTAACATCAATACAACTATACCCAACAATACCGTACCAACCCAAACTAGGTCCTAATGACCTTTATTTATTCATTACAATAGCTCACTGACATCCTTGGGCTGAAACCTAGGTGTCCAAAACCCTAGGTGTCTAAACCCTAGGTCAACTTGACCCGTATTTTCAGGGCTTCACCAACCTGTCTTTCCTTCCTTCTCACATGGTGATCCAAAGCATCTAACAATGGATTTTTCCACTTTCTAAGTTGTCCATGATCCTTCTTTCTTGTTGATCTGTCATCCTCGATCTCCTCATCCAATGGCTTGCTTTGCTCTATATTTTCTGCTCTTTTGCTCACTTCGACCCAGTAACAGTCACTGTGTCTTCCGCGAAGTTCGCATTTTCCTTTTTCCTCCTTGATCTTTGCTTTCTTCCATAACCAAGGGCCAACACTACCCTCCAGTCAAAATGAGAAGAAGATAAAGAACAAATCCAGTGGGAGAAGGAACAGTTGCTCACCGAGCAAGTTGCAGTAAAAGAAGCAGTCAACAGAGCACTCCGCTCTGTGATGAGATTAGAGAAAAAGGAGGAAGACCCAGTAGAGTAGGAAGTAGTGAATCTTGTTGAAGCCATTCAACAACATCAACAGAGAATAACATATCTAGAGCTACAATCAGTGCCAAACACTCCACAGGATGTGCAGGATCAAAGAGAAGCAACTGCTCGGAGCGCAGTTGAGAGAATCAATGCCTTCGCCATGGAATGTAAACAACTCAGTGATTACAGTGCACAGACTTATGAACAACTTACTGAGGATCCTGAACTAAAGACACTGGAGTCCTAACTCCAAAAGGAAAAGCAGCAAGAAAAAATCGTACATGTGCAGTTGAAGCTCTTGTCCGCAATTGAAAGAATTAAAATAACAAGTCCACGCCATACAGAGAAAAGTCATGGAAGTGACTCATAGGATCCAACCAGTCCATGATGGAGCTTGTCAACTGTTTGAGGAGATTGAAGGACGAGGAGAAGAACTAGAGAAAGTAGTCACTACAATTGAGAAACTCTTGGAAGTACCAGTGAACGAGGCAGTTCTTCAAGAGTTCGTCGAGCAGGAGGCCTTTGTTGAGCTCCAGATCTACCTAAGTAAATTAGAGTGCATTTATTATCAATCCGGTGTTTGTAAGACTTAGAGGCATGTCCAAAGTATATGGATTTTAGAGATAGTTTTTATCT
>JZKD02S1699238.1:505263-537667 GCA_000966675.3 Picea glauca
GAAAGGTTGTTGAAGGTGGAGCGCAAGTCAAAGTAGAGATCACAGAATCTCAGCCCCGTTTTAGGGATTTTTTTGTTTTGGTCTTATGTAACGAGTATGAGGATGTCAACCCATGGGTTTACCCATGTTTAGGCCCATTTTGTGATGTATAAATAGATGTATAGGCAATGTAAGAAGTGACACAAAGGACGATATAGACATCTGTGTGATGATATGCTAAGTGCAAGTGATAGTTGTACATGCTTTGTGCATACTGTGTGAAGCTTTCAAGTCTAAGTGCAAGTGAATGTAAGAGATTGTGAAAAGGATTTGTGTTGTAACCTAGCTCGAGGAAGGAGGATCTGGCTGAGTATGCACAGATCCCCTGTCCTATGTGGAGTAGGATCTTATGGCTCTGTGCATGTAGACAATTGACTAAAGATAATAAAGAGAAGAAGAGTTGGTGGATGTAGCCCTAGGCTGGGGGTGAACCACGTATATCATGTGTTATGGTTTCTTTGTGCATTGTGATTGTTTTATTGTTCATATAGTTAATTCTTAGTGTAGTAATGTATGCTTAGATGGAAATGATATGATAACTTAATGCTTAGTGATGTGAATGAATGTTAGATCCGATATGTTTCCTTAAGCTAAGGGTTTAGATGTGGTATATATGAGTGAATACTAAATTTCTCTCTAATTAGGGTTTTGTCTATGAAGTAAATACAAGCTAGATACTAATGAATGATAATTGCTAAGTGTTTTGTTAAGGTGTTGTAATCATAGATCTGTGTCCCATCTAGGTTGCAGACATCTGAGTCCTACAACCACCCATGCCTCTACCTCGGGTGAGACTTCATTTGTTTCACAGGTGTTGCCAAAAGGGTCGGCAGTTAGGGTTTTGTTGGTGCATTTTTGAAGCGTTGAACCCTGGGTCTGCCCCTGTGCCAACATGAAGCATGGTGCAAGAGTAAATCATTTTGTGGATGAAATAGTGAATATCCATTCAATCTAAAGGGTGTCATTTAAAACATAAAGTAGTACATTATGTGTATATCTGTTCTAGAAGGATTAAGAATCTAGGAAGCTAGTATATTGATAAAAGGGGACAATGCATACATGATAATCATTATAAATGGTATGGTAAGTAGAATTCATACGTAAAAGAGAGGAAGGCCATAAATTGAAGTGGATTCCATAGTGTTGGCCTTTGGTTACAGAAGGAAGCGAAGAACAAGGAAGAAAAGGTAAAAATTGAACTTCACGGGAGACACAGTGACTGTCACGGGGTCGAAGTGAGCAAAAGAGCAGAGAAGATGGAGCAAAGTATGGAAAATCAAGTCATTGGATGAGAAGATCAAGGTTGATAGATCAGCAAGGAAGAGGGATCGAGGACAACTCAGAAAGTGGAGAAATCCACCATTGGATGCCTTGGAGCACCGCATGAGAAGGAAGGAAAGATAGGCTGACGAAGCCCAAAAAAGCGGGTCAAGTTGACCTAGCATTTTAGACACCTAGGGTTTTGGTATCTAGGGTTTTTTGCACCTAGGTTTCGACCTAAGGCTATCAGTGAAGTATTTTAATGTATAAATAAAGGTCAAGAGGACCTGGGTTGGGTGGGTATGATATTGTTGGTAATCTAGCTACAATATTGTGTGAGAGATCATTGTATTAAGAGAGAGAAGTGTTGAGAGAGAGAGAGCCTTTTGGTATTGTAAGATCTTTTGTTGTGTGTGAAGGTCAAGTCCTGCAGCTGGGTGCACAGGAAGGGGAGAGAAAGAGATAAGGGAAGGAGGATCTTCTAGTTGAGAGCACATAAAAGAACTGTGTGCTTTACCTTAATAAATCATAAGCACGGTTCTGTGGACGTATCTCTAGAGAGAGGGTGAACCATGTATATCTGGTGTTATGTGTGTGATTGATGCCTTGATCTCTGTCATTGTTATATTGTTATTTTCATTTTTGTGTTAGAGTAGATCTATATTTGTGCATAATAGATAAAATGAGGAAATTGATATATGTTGATTATGATGTTGTTTGTGAGATCCACTTGATATTCCCCTAGTTGTAGACATCTCTGTCCTGCAACCCCCTCATAGATTCTTCGAGTGAGACTACATCTGCTTCGCAGGTGTTGTTGAAAGGGCCAGTAGCTAGGGCTTGTTGGTGCACTCTTGGAGTTGAACCCTGGGTCATCTACCCCTATTCCAACACATAGTTGGACAAAGTTCATGAATTACTTGTGATGATTGAAAAAGGTACCATAATGTGGATGCCAAGCTAGTTGGAATATATGACAACACTTAGGGAAATTTCAAAAAGGCACGTGAGGAAGAAAACATTTCTATGATGGATAATGTTTGCAAAGGGGCTTGAAAATGATGAAATATATTAATGTAATTGTTGTAACAACAAATGTGACTATGATCAATAGGATGTTGGAAATTTTTACATAAATGAAACATTTTAGTATGTTGAAAATTGCAACCAATGAGGGTGATTTCAAGACTAGTTTGGTCAAATAAATGGAGAGTGTAACATCCCCCTTTTTAATCCTTGGATTAGTGATATGTAATGTACATATGATTTAAGGTTGTGGGCCCAAATATGTAATATGTAAATATTGTATATCATGATAATAAAATAAAATGTAACGATGATTGTCGATGGACACACATGGAGTAATGGGAGCTAAGTTTCCACAAGATAGGAGAGGTTCTAAGACAGGGGGTCCAAGGGGGAATTACCCATGTCTATTAATATAAACCCAATTTATAAAATTATGATTGTGTATTTAACCTTCTAATTTCCTCTTGAGTGTATCAGAGCCCCAATCATTAAACACATGTAAGAGGGTGGGTGTGAAAATTCACTTCACATAGTTATTGAGAGCATGGGATGAGTACAAGAAAGCATGAGAGTGAAATTCAAGTAAATCCCTTTGGGGAAGAGTGATATTCAAGCAAGCATGGGAAAAGAAGGAAATTTGTATGGAAAAAGTAGTCAGTTTTTATAATTAGTTTTTGGAGTAGCGTGGGAGAGAAAAGCATTGGAAATTGAAGGAAATCATAGTGGGCATGTGTGGAAACTAGTTGGAACTATAAATTCATGAAGAAGTAGGTTGTTATGCCTGTAGAGTGAGATTCTATGTGAGAGATTACCATATAACAGTGAGATTTTTGTGTTACAACTGACATCCTTGGAGTCCCCAACAAGAGAGATTCCTAGCCAACCTATGTTGGAGCCCTAAAGGGAAGTGGGAAGGCCTGAGGTACTATGCGCAATGAAGGGGGATCCCATTCCTTGGGTTGTGCATATTTAGGGGAAGAGATATGGTGGATTGGGGTAGTTGTAGGAGAATTATCTTGATGAGGGTTTTGTTGGGATGTGAGTGGACAATAGAGAGACACCCCTTTCTTATGGAGTTGTATCCCTAGATAAGAGGTGATTTGTTGTTGATATTTGGAGAAACAAATATACAGTTGGGTGGAACATTTGTCCTCTACAGTGGGTTGCACATTTGGTTTAAAAGATAAGTGTTTATCTCTGTTACATTGTTTTTAATTATGGGATTTATTTTTTGTGAATATAATCTACTCTTGAGTGAATTTATATGTTGTTGTGTGTATGTATATCTGGATGAAATTCATAATTTTGCTAAATTCTTATTAAATCCGCAATGCATTGAAAGTTATTATGGGTTTTAAGTGTTGTGTGTTTACTCTGAGTTTAAGTAATAATAAAATGTTGTTGAATATGAGTTCAATAAATTGCATTCATGTTTAAATTAATATTTTTAGATGTATGGGTGTTTTAGCATGATGCATTGCATTTTAAATTAATGGTATCAGAAATTTTTTATGAGTTTAGTAGTGGGGGACACTAAAGAGTGGTACCATATCTTAAGTTAAACACCAGACCCGTATGGGCCAGAGACCAATGCAAATTGGGTAAATTCACTATTGTAGAGTTTCATCTATGAAGTATTTGGGGAAATATGTGAAATCAGAATAAAATTCCCATATTTTTTAGAAAATTCAGGTCGAAATTTCCCTCAAAACCGTTGAAGAGATTATCAAGGACGTCAATCTACAGGTTGTAGAGTTAAAATTTGGATGGGAAGGTCGTATTTCATGTTTTAATGAAAACTGGAGAATCAATGGCCTAGATCATTTAAAGATTAAGAATCAACAATTGATATTCAATTGTCATTTTGGATAAGTTCGGAGAAGTTTGGAGAGTTTAATAAACTGGCAGATGAGACCACTTTGATCTTGAAAATCAATGGTCCAAATCCAATATGATTTTGGGAAAAAAATTCTAATTTTTGGAGTTCGTTGATGTCTGAATGGAATTTAGAAAAGAAGTTTTTTATTTTCGATGGAGGAAACGAAATCAGTAATCGTCGATGAAGAGGTTGGAAAAATTGGTGAAGTGTTTCATTCATCCAAAAGAAATCACCAATCGTCGATGATTGGGTTGGAAAAATTGGTGAAGTGTTTCATTCATCCAAAATAAATCACCAATCACCAATGATCTAGTGGGAAAAATCGACTAAGTGTTTCATTTTTCTGAAAGGAATGGTCAATCGTCGATGATTGGGTTGACAAAATCAGTGAAATGTTTCGTACATCCAAAATAAATCACCAATTAAAGGAAAAGAGGAGAATGAGGTGTAATTCCATGTAACAATTTGTGTGTCATGGCACGTTCACATCCATGTGTCATTCCACGTTAGCCAAGTTTCCATGTCAGCATCCACATGTCATGCCAGGTCAGCCAAGGAAATTGTCAATCGCTTAATGATCGGGTTTCGACGAAATTCATGAAAAAGTTTAGTTCACCAAGGAAAATAATCAATCACCTATGTAAAGGAAAATCATTTATCATAGATGTGAAGGAAATCAACAATCATTGATGATTGGGGTTGAGCTAAATTCAAGAACAAAATTGGTTTACTAAGGAAAATTGTTAATCGTTGATGCAAAGGAAAATAAGTTGATTTTCGATGAAGGAAAGGAGGGTGAGTTCATGGAAGAATTAGGGGATGACACATGTACATCATCATCCATGTTCCATGCCATGTCATCTAGGTTTCCATGTCAACAAAAATGGACTTTTTACAAAAATAAAATAAAATAACGAGTTTGGAGCCAAAAACTTGTTTTGGCCATAACAGGAGAATTTCAACTCAGAATGGAAGGAAAAATTTAGGTGTATGTTTGCATTGATGAGGGATACAATAATTCAAGTGAGGGCTACTAGCTAATTCTACTTAGAGTTTCTAAAAAATGAGAATTAGTGACTTTCAAAGATCTGGGCCATACTCAATAACCAAGGCCTAGATAAAGGTGCAATTTTGATTGACATCTCAAAATGCAGGAATGGATATACCCATTCAGGCTCCTAGAAAAATTCAAAAGGAATTGGTGTGGGGATACTAAAATAGTGAAAAATCCAGTATTTTCGAGTGCGCTTTGGGGTTTTTTGAAATCTTTGGAGGAGGAAAGGGGCCCCAAATCACCAATCCATAAAATTATATTTAATGAACATGCCATATACACATCAATCCAGAAAAAATTGTTTTGAGGCAATTTTTCCAAGTTCTTCTCCGTTTGGGAGATATCCAATTTTGGCTCAAGTTTCTAAGTTTGGAGAAAGTGTAAAAGCACAAAGTTGTCAATTCCATATTTATATAGAATTTGGCATGAGTATCAAGTTCCAAATCCAAGAGTTGATTTGTGTTCACAATAATAAATTGTATATACACCCAATATAAAGTTTTTCTGAATCTTGACAAATTTTATTCCACAAGTGGGAGAAAATGGTCTCTCTAAAACATAGCAGTAGTGAAAACATAGCACAATTGAGTAGAAAATGCAAACTTCAAAAGGTTGTAACTTCTAGCTCAGAACTCTGAATGAGGCATGAGTATAGTCATTGGAAAGATAATTCATAAGATAATGTATATAAATAGTCATAATTACATTCCAATTCATCTATACCTTTCACAAATTCATCTGAAGCATGACCTGTAATCTAATTTATGAAATATTTTACACTATGCATTACTCTAACAAGAATTGTTACATGCACATTTCTTGTATAATTAGAGGTACAAGAATTCATAGTTGGTTCCTATATGAGAAATATAGATATGGAGGATTCCCAATGGTATTACATCCATGCAGAGGAGGTAAAAGGTTTACATGTCATCATGGGAAATGCAAAGACCGAGTCCAATGGACGTAGATGGTGGGTGGAACAATTGGAGTTTGTTGAGACTATGAGAAGCTTGAAGAAAGAAGTGACGAGATATATACAGACAATAAAATGATGATAATATTTTAGGAGGATATGCTACAGTGTGTGAATGTATTATAGATGCAAATCAATAAATATTCTGGCATAAAATAAGTAGCCATGCAAGGAAATTAGAAGTATCCAAATCTCATGATAGGAGGGATGACCATGAAGGATATAGGAGAACAAGGAATGTTAGTAGACATCAACATCATCATTCACAAGGGATATCAAATAGAAAATCACATGCACAATCAATGTTGGAGAGCATCCCAAGTGTGTTCCCTAATCGAAGAAAGAGGAGGAGGTCTAAATTAGATGATTTGCTAGGAGAGCTTAGGAAGATTAAGGGTCCCACTTTTTATGGTGAACATAAGAAATATGAAGATGCAGAAGAATGGTTGTTGGGAATGAGTAAATATTTCAAATTGCAYAATTATTCATCAAATGTAGAAGCCATAATTGCAACCTACYGTATTCAAGGAAAARAATCTATGTGGTGGGATCAGCTCAAGAAGGTTAAACACATTGATGAGAAAAGGATCTCATGGAGGGAGTTCAAAAAATATTTTTAGAAGAAATACTTGTCAGARAACCATTATTGTAAGAAAATGAAAGAGTTATTTGAACTCAAKCTTGGAAGCATGACAATGGATGAGTATGAGAGGAGGTTCCTTGAATTTTTGAGGTATGTTGGCTTCATCAAGGATGAGAAGGTTAMAATSCAAATATTTTTKAGTGGGATACCTTATTTCTATAGTGWTAAAATCCAATTTGAWGATCCTAGAACCTTGGAAGAAGCCATAAGAAAATCTAAKTATTTGTGTGAGCAAAGTAAGACAAKGCTATMTTTTGAAAGAGCTTGGGATGACAACAAGAAAGGMAAGATGGATCRAAGGAAGAAAAKATTCAAGCCRCMTTTCTTCARTAATAATTCATAGTCTTATAGGAAAGGGTATAAATYRCATAATTGTCCYAATATGACATATTCCTTGGGAAAAATGCTAAGACAAAAACCCATAAATTGTTGGGGATGAAAGGGGGACCACATGTACAAAGCTTGTCCTCATAAAGGAGATAGGATGAGGACTATTCATAAAATTAAGGAAGATGATACAATGAATGATGAGGGTAGGATCATGCCAAGGATTTATGCAGCCCTAGACAACAAACAAGAAGACTACCAATCTCATATGATTGAGGTAGAAGGTAAGATTGATAATCATCCCATAGTTATTTTGATTGATTCTAGAGCTATTCATTACTATATAGATCCAAAAATAGTTGAAAGCTTTAAATTGAGGATATGTAAGCATGAAAAGTATTTGTTGGTTCATCTAGCCATTGGAACCAAAATAAAAATCAATGAACTTGTCAAGGATTTCCCATTAAGAATGAATGGAGTTGGCACTAAAGAAAATATGAACATCATATCAATTGGATCATATGATTGATTAATTGGTATGGATTGGTTGGATAAACATCGTGCTATCCTACTTTGTTACAAAAAAGTCTATGCATTCCTTGATGAGGAAGGAAATTCAAGGACAATGCAAGGCATTCCAAGACCTATATCTATCAGATATATTTCAGCATTGCAGTTGAAAATAAGTTTTAGGAAAGGGTTCCAAATATATGCATCCCATATGAAAGAGCCAACAAAAGATAAGGAGCCAAGTATTGAAGACTATCCAATATTGAGGGAATATGAATATTTGTTTGGGGAATCACTAGGATTTCCACCAAAGAGAGATATAGACTTCTCTATTGACTTAATGTTTGGAGCCACCCCAATTTCCAAAACTCCTTACAGAATGAGCATATCAAACATGAAAGAGTTGTAGATGAATCTAGAATAATTGCTTAAGAAGGGGTACATACACCTAAGTGTCTCACCTTAGGGTTCCCTAGTACTCTTTGGGAAGAAAAAGGACGGAATTCTGAGGTTGTGTATTGATTTCAAACAACTTAATAAGGTTATTGTAAAGAATCGATACCCTCTGCCCTAGATCAATGATATTTTTTATCAATTGAAAGGAAAAAAGACATTTTCCAAGATTGACTTGACATTGGGATACCATTAAGTAAAAATCAGAGAATAATACATCAGAAAGACAAAATTTAGGACAAGATATGTCCATTATGAGTTTGTGGTGGTGTCATTTTGCATAACAAATGCACAAACTACTTTTATGTGTCTAATGAATGGAGTGTTTAGGGAAAGCCTGGACAAATTTGTCATTGTCCTCTTGGATGATGTTCTTATCTACTCCAAGACATAGGAGGAGCATGAACAACATTTGAGGATGGTGCTTCAAGTGTTGAAAGAGAAACAATTGTATGTCAAGTTAAGCAAATGAACTTTCTATCAAAGGAACATCTATTTTGGGTCATATCGACTCAAAGGAGGGCACATCGATGGACCCTAAAAAGATTGAAACAATTAAAAGTTGGCCAGTTCCAAAGAATGTTTCATATGTGAGATATTTTATGTGTTTAGTTGGTTACTACAGAAGATTCATCACGGTTTTCTCCAATATTGCACACCCAATGCCACCCTTGCAAAATAAAGGAATGAAATTTGAATGGATTACCAAGTGTGAGGAGATTTTCTAATGTTTGAAGGAATTATTGACCAGTGCACCTATTCTAAAGGTTGTATATCCAGATGAAGATTGTTTTGTGTGCACCAATGAATGCAAGGAAGGGATTGGTGGGGTCCTTACACAAAGTGGGCATGTCATATGTTATGAGTTAAGGAAGCTTAAGGAACATGAAATAAATTATGATACCCATGATTTATAGTTAGCATCCATATTTAATTCCTTAAAAATGTGGAGCCACTATCTCATGGGAAGAAAATTTGAGCCGAAGACAAATAATAGTGGTGTGAAACACTTGTTTGAGAAGCACACACTAAATGCCAAACAAACGATATGGTTTGAATTTCTTAGTGAATATGGTTTTGATATCAAACATATCAAGGGGAAAGAGAATAAAGTGTTTGATGCACTTAGTATAAGGGTGCATGAAATGCATGTTATTGCCATAAGCATGTACAATTCATATTTAAAAGATAGAATTTTGGAAGTTGTAATAGCAGACCAACATTATGTACAAGTTAAAGAAAGTTTACAATAGAACAATGTATAGTAGAAAAATAAATATTACAAGATGGAAGAAAATGGAATTATCTTGTAGAGGAATAGAGTTTATGTTCCTAATTCTCGGTAAATTGAGAAATTTAGTTTTAAAAGAGATGCACATTGTACCCTATGTTGGACATATAGGGTACCAAAAGATCATTGTAGCGGTAAGAAGCCAATACTTATGTCCTGGAATGAAGAATGATGTGGTTGATTACATAGCCAAGTGCATGGAATGCCATAATGTGAAGACTAAACATAGGAATCCAACATGATTGTTATAACCATTTCCCATTTCTGAATTGAAATGGGAGATAGTTACAATAGATTTCATCACCAAATTGACAAGAAATGCAAGGTAGAATGATTCCATCATGGTAGTGGTGGATAATCTTACAAAGGTTGCACATTTTAGACCAATGAACTAACATATGCAAGCGAGGAGGCCCAACAAAAACACTCAACAAACCTCAACTTCAATTCAATTATAAATGGTGAAAAAGAGGCTCAATCATAGAGAGGATCTAAGTTCGCATACTCTTGACAGGCTTACAAGACCAAAAAAATTCAGATCTAATCAAGACAAAGCAGAAAACTATGAAAAACAATAACCTATAAGGAAGGTCATGACCCAACAAGTATGCATCTAGCGACCATTTGCAAGCAGTCCCAGCTAAACATTTATGTAGCTTGTGATCGATCGCTATGGTATGAACTAATCGGGCATGTCGCTCAACAAAATTTTGGAAAGAAAAAAAGATCTGACTCATATCTAGCAGATCTTATATCCAAGGAATTGATCGGGAAGATAATAAACTACTCAGATGTTTTAGAGAACTAAAAATAAAGGTGGAAAACAAACAAGAGAAGAATCAAAGATTCTTCCCTAATCAAGTCAGCAATTTTGTTGTGGATAAATCCAACCTATGAATAAGATAGACCTGCCTTAGACCTACGCTTGGTCCAATACAGACAATGATTATAGAATTCTAAATAGTTTTGCCTATATCTAAATAAATTTGTTTCCTTTTAAACTAAGGGAGAGAATGACATACCTCTTGAATGAGTATTGTCCTCGTATGTCCTGAATAACATAGTTTTGAAGATCCATCTCCATCTCCTATAATATTCTTCCTACACACAAGAGGAAAACAAACACCAATCTACAACTCCTACAAGTGCTAGGAAATTAAGACATAATTTAGATATATTCGAATCCACTCAAGGAGAGATCATATCTATCTTCTATAATTGAATTCAAAAATGTGGATAGGGAAAAACCATAGATTTATATTAATGAATAAAGAGAAATACATCAATCAAATAATCATACCTTGAATCATGAAAGAGATTCTCCTTTGACCCTTTCTCTTGCTCCTCTTCAACCCTCACTCAAGAAAGGAAAACCTTATATGAAGGTTGTATTGTATGGAGAATCTCTTTTGAAAATATAGCATCATGTACCTATGAATGATGTTTTCCCCTCTTTCCCAAGGAATGTCTTCCTTATATATATTGGTGGAGGAGACTTGGAGAGGATTCTAGATATCTAGAACTTAATGAACTTGACTAAATTGAGAGTTCCCAAGATCCTTACATGATATAACCAACTCACCCAAGTCGATCTACTCAGAATTCACCAATTATAGAAGGCTATAGAGGGGGTCATGGGATGGAAGTAATTCATCTAGTGATCGTTTGTGGGTTGAAAAGTTGTTTGGCAATGACCGGTTGTGCCCTAGAAATGGGTTCAATAGTGACCACCCTCAAAAATCATTGAAACCAAGGAAAAAGGGTGTGTCTCATGATAGCATCATCAATGTGTCCCGAGTGAGACCCTAGAGTGGAAAATAAGGATATAACAACTTACCCCTAATGTGTGATTCCAGGAGAGAAACAGATGGTTGAAACACATTACAATAATAGTCATCAACATGAGGCAGCATGAGGAGCGAGCTAAGAGATCAAGAATCCAAGGAGTACCTATAATCAGACATAAAGTGTGTGTGTGTGTGTATATATATATATATATATATAATACCCATGCTCGGAAGAGAGACAAAGTAAGGTTGTCAACACAATACACTACAGATCCATGGTGTGAAATGCAAGACCATGGCCACGAAAAAGTACATATTGGATTCATGTCATTGAAAATATCATAGCCATGAGAAAATATAATGTGGATCTATGTCATAGCATACATCAGGAATACATTGAACACCAATGAGAGTTCCCCCGAAGTCTTCAAAGTACTCATAGTGTAGTGATATACTTCATCACAAATTGGGAGGGGTGAATAGAAATGATGTGCCCCAAACCCAAGGTCTTAGTCCCAAACCCTGATGGTATGATTCTACAACATGTGAATAAATGAGTTTATTTCAATCATGGTATAAACCATTTGATTATTGTTTATTGAGGTATATTGTTAACAGAAGTGAGGGGACCCACCAATGATGAAAATGGACCCTAAGGTACCTAGTACAATCTAGTGAGTGTGAATAAAGGATCTAATGTTGAACACTCATAGAATGAATCAATTAGAATTCAATGTTGTAAACTCATTTTTTATCACGAGGAAGCCTGCCATGAGGACTACAAGCTCCAAAGTACTAGTTGGTTTCTAGATCCCTCTCCTAGATAATGTGTTGAAGTTGATAGGAAGAGATCCATCGAAGGAGGGCCTTAATGTATTCTCCATCAATCAACGTGAAACATATACTGAGAGATTATGTGAATAAACAGAATCACCAAGTACAATTGACACAAGGATGGCCAACATGGATGCTCAATAGGACAACAGATGGTCAACTCAAGGTTAACTTCCCTTGAACATATAGCATGAAATAATGATGACCTTGAAACAAGACTCAAGAGAACCATTGATATAGTGTAACGACACATGATGCATTGAAGAAATATCCATAATGATTGGAAGAGTAAGCATTCAGAGGATTATATGACTCATATTTATGGTATACGACTCCTAGACAAGTTATAACCCAACTTTAAGACAATGACATAAATGGGTGACATGTTCAAGGGAAACACAATTGACACTATCACTTTTGTAAATACATATCAATGGTACAAAAAACCCCACCTTTTTTTGTTTTGAGCATCTCATTCATGGTTTAACAAGTGTGAAAGAGAGATAAAATGTGCTTTATGGTGTCTTTGTCATTTATTTTTTACGATCCCGAAAAAGAGTTAAAAGGATACTCGTGAGGTGTCTTTTTCATGGCTTAGGGAGCAGAAAAAAGAGTTAAAAGTGAGATCATAAATGTTTCTTTTTCATGGTTTAACGAGCACAAAAAAGATTTAAAAGTGAGCTCTTCCAAAGAGAATGAGTGGCTTAACAAAATTATTCTATGTTCCAAGAGCATGGAACCAACCTAAGAAAAATGAATGTACATTGGTACTGGAAAGTGAGGTCCACTCTTAGAAATGGTTCTCTCCATGTGTATATGGTCACAAAACGGAGGCCAGATAATGTAAGTGGAAAGTGGCCAAGTGTTACTGAAATGGTGGTAAGCGAGATCAAGGAAAACATTAGTGAAACAAAAAATAGCATGACATAAGAAACAAATGCATAAGAAACTATAAATTAACATAAAAGGACAAGAACCCCCTCGAGATATATCCAAAATATAGGTGGAGAGAGAGGAATGAGTCTCAATTCCAATTCATGGAAAGTCTAAAGGATGGATCCTGGGTCTACAGGAAATTGCAACATGGGAACTACATGGTAATCATGGTGCTAACTAGGGTGCCCATGGAGGGCAGGCACTACCATGAAATTTATGGCATACAAAAATAGAGTCGATAATGTTGCAACTTGATGAGATCAAACCTAAGGCATTGTAATAGCAGAGAAGATGGTTAATAATGCAATATGTGGTTGTAGGGAAAAATATATCCTATATGCCAATTAGAACCCGTACCTCAATTTTAGTGGATGTCACCATAGAAAAAGTCCAAACAAAATGTCACTAGGTCCTGTAAAATATATCTATAAATACTAGACTCAGGGTTAAAATGCATAATGAAATCTAAAAAAAACAAATGTTTTTGTATTTTTTTGATATGATATATGAAAACAAAAATCAATCACACCACAAGCCTATATACAAGGAACTATGCATTCTTACTCTTTACAAAAAGTAGATCCCATTGGTAGGATCAAGAAAAGGATCCCTATCATCATTAACGAACTCATGAAGCGTGGTTAGAAATATGTGGCAAACCATGTTGATTCCATACCACATACAAAAAACGTTTTGTATACAAAGAGACTCATAATGAGAATATTGTGAACTATTATAGCTCCTTGATGATGCCCATCAAGAAACAAAAAAGGTACAAATCATTTATCTTTGAGGTAACTAAGAGTGGAAAATTCAATGGAAAGATCCAAAAAAATATCGGAGGCTAAAAATGGTGAAGACTAGGAATTTCACTAGATGCCCCAACAAATGCCCCTAATCCGAGATCAAAACTCATCATGTCAACTCTAGTTGGATATGAATCAAGAATAATATATGCTCAATGATGCTCATCTTCCCTTGGCTTATCAATGGAAACCATGACTTCCAACATGGCCTTATCAAAAGGAAATGAAGTATCTAGGAAATCATGTGAACTTGGAGAGTCAACAACCCATGTGGGTGAAGTAGGATGATCACACTCGATATGAATATGGAGTTGCTAACTATTATTAGCTAATGTTGATGAGATCATCATGGAGGAAATATCAACCACAATGAGTGGCATAGTGGCTCTGTAAGACTCAACTTACTCAATACAAGGAACCACCCAAGGATAGAAAGAATTGAGGGATCCACTGGTAAACGAAGAGATCATATTGTTCATAGCAATATTCAGAGAAGGAGGTGGTGGGGGAGGGTAAATTTAATCATCAATGAAAAGTCTTTGAACATCCCCACACCAACACTCATGTAAGAACTATGGGAATCACCAACAAAGGGAAAGTTAAAACCCACATTGGATCCAAGGTCTGGGGTAAAAAACACAAGTTTATTGATTGTAACTATTTTCCCCTAATGAGGGAAATGTAAGACCTAAAAGACCGATGAGATGAATAGTGTCATATCATAGAACCAAGTACACCCAAGTAAAATATTATACTCAAGCAGTGCACCGGCTACCTCTATCACAACGAAGACAGTATTACCACCTATCTCAATGGGAAATGTAGTGATAATGCCATGAGGCTAAAACATGTCTTTGTCGAATGCTTTCAACATGGTGTTATATGTATCAATCTGATAGCCAAGATATTTCCAACATGAAATGGACATAATGCCTATGATGAAATTGGTATGAATCAAAGGTAATTAGGCTTGAATCTGAGGAATCAACCTTGCATATCACTGATAACAAATATTTTTTCCACATGGGACAACTTTAGAGGAATTTGAGAGCAAACATGGAACATTATGTCTAGGATAAATCTTCCACAATATTGTATTTGTGGCAGGCCATGCATTTCGATTATGTGTCATGAATCCAACAACACCCTTCGAGGGGTGAAGCAATGTCTCAAAGAATATCTTCTTGATCTGGAGAGAGCCACCGGGCAGGGAAGAGGAGGTCTACTTTTACATGGCAAGAGTAATCTCTAAAGTGTTGTAATTGTGAGCTTGAGTTTGGAGATTGATTTTCTGATCACACATTAATATTGTGGAATTCGAGGATGCCCCCTCATACTAAGGGGTGCCTCTGATTTCCCCTAATGGAGGGGTAGGACTTGACGCAACCATTTTTTGAGGAGGGGGGGGGGGGGGTAGGATGGGTTAATATAGTAGGCTATTGGGAAACCTTTTGTTGTGCCAAGTATCAGTGAATCTAATCCTTTTGAGGAAAAGGGTGAGTAGGATGGTCCTCCCCATGGATTATGTAGGGGAACCAACTATTTTTATTCTCCTTCATGCCTTCCCAAAAAAAAAAAAATGTTTGAGCAGTCCCACGCTCAATATTATATTTTTTCTTTTTATTCTTATTTTTTCCACCAAGTTGTTGAGGATTATTTAGTTGCATGGATTTCACCAAGTTCACCTCGAAGGTCTGAGTGGGACCTTGGAAATTTCAGAAATAGGTGAAGTAGTCTATGGGTTTGATGAAATACTCATTTGACCTAGTTGATTGGATAACTACCCCACATAGGCATTGGCAACAAAACCCACCACACCATTGGCATGGGGTCTTAGTTTTGGTTTTCTCAGATCTATTGATGGTGTAGGATCATGCAAGATAATATTGTATATGGTTCCATACTGAGAGTAGTTCATATCTAAGCGTTGCACATGTAACATGGTCTACTATTCAGTAGTCACACCTACCATAGAAACATGCTTGGCAATGGGTGGTAAGAGATATTTTGTAAACAACTCCATAAGGAGTTGGTCATGAATTTTGCTTTTGATCATCCTGCATCTTCATCTCCACTTGTGAATATGATCGGATATGTGGGTGGAAGTATTTTGATGCAAGTATGTCAACAACTTTGTTCCTATATCATATTGTATGGGAAATTAGAAATGCATAAAAAAAAATTCCATATCCAAGTTATTGAAACTATTTAAGGAAGCACCCTTTAGTTATATGTACCATTTGGTAGCACTTCTGGTCAAGGATCACTAGAAGAAATACAATTGTATACTAGCATCCATCAAAGAGTTGAATGAACACCACAGGTGACAAGTCATAATATGTGTGGATGGGTCTTCTCTCATATTTTCTTTGAACTTAGGCATGTATGAGGGTAAATTCACAATTATATCCATCCATAAGGGGTCACAGAGGATGGGGTAATTTTGCAAATGCGAAAAATTAGAAAATTCTAACGTCACCAATAAATAAAAAGATGTACGGGAAAATGAATACTAGGAAGTAGATGAAGTTTCTTGAGACCTATATGAACCTTGAGGTTCCCCCATGTTAGTGTTTTTTGAGGAATTTGGTGTTCCAGAAGGGTTATTGCACTCAAGGATGGAGGAAATTCTAGGATCATGATTTCTCCCAAGAATATACATTCCCCCAAGAGGATTACCTCCAGGATTGGACATGGACCCTAAATGAAAATTACTTCCCAAACCAAAACTAGCCCCAAAGAAAAAACCCCCAAGACTAGATGCATGGATGAAAGGATAACCACCCTATTGTGCAAAATTTCCCCCGAGGGATGTTCCACTAGGAACAATGGTATGTGTGGAAGGAATAGAGTTACCATAAAATAGTGTGCTACCCCATGGGATATTAAATCCCCCAAAAATAGTGATGCCCCCATATTGACTAGGAATAATTCTAAACCCACTAGTTATATTCCAACCAAAATGAAAACCAAAACTCAAGATCATTGGGATGATTATAAGAATAGAGGAGGTGGAAGGAATTCCACCTTCTATGATGAAACCAATTCTTGGCCTCCAACTAGAAGAGGATCCAAACGTGGGAATCACAACCGATGGGATGGATGTAGGAATGTTAGGTATACTTACAAAGGGAAAATAAAATATGGTCGACATCCCCCAAATGGATACACCTAAAGAAATTGGCGAAGAAGGTGAAGGTATGATGGCACTAAGGGATGACAAGGTGGAAATTACTAGAATACCCCCTATAATACTCTTTGACGGTCTTGAAGGCTCAACCACAGTGGATGAAACACTTTGGCCTGACATGATGTGAGGATCACTAAACAAAGAAAAGTGCTCAATAAAAAAACTCCCTAAATTGGGCAGGTATAGGGTCACGAGGACCAATCAAAAGAGAGTTAAAATGAGCTGGTGAACTCTCATCAACCACTTCAACTTCAAAAGAGTCACTCTCCTTTGACCATTTGTCTGTCTCTTCAAATTATTGGCCACCTATATCACATTTCTTAAGAGGTGGTTGTACCTCTGTAATAGGTGAAATTCATTTTTGTTGACGAGACCAACGATGCAATTGTTCAAACATGGTGAATGATATGTGTTAACACAAAACAAAAAAATCAACCTAAGGTTGATGTAGAATTGGAACCAAATAGCACACCCCTAATAAATATAGGCTAACATGAAGCAAACCAATGGCTCATGGAGCCTTCCAAAAACCAACCCTCTAGTGGATGTCAAGTCCCCAAAATATTGGCTAGTGAAGGTGAGATGAACAACTATGATAACCCTCAAGTAAAATATATAAACAATGAAATTACCCTTTATTAAGTTGGTCACCCTCCAGGGGAACTAAAAAAAACATTGAACATCTTCCCGAGGTACTGCATGAACTTCTGACATACAATCACTTATGTAGATACCTATGATAAACCACTAAGGTTACCACCTCACACTCGATGACCAAAAAAAAAATTGAAGGTCTGACCACATGTAAGGGTAGGGTAATGAATACCAAATCCTCAAGAAGCGTTACCTCTCATGGAGGTGTGACACTTTTGAGACCCTTGTATACATAGTAGTCAAAGAATTCTACAAAACAACATGATAGGTAGAGAGGGGATATCACCCTACTTTCCCCAATGTGACCTTGTGCTTTACTCCTGTGTTATAGTAGGCTCCCAACACACACGGTGTAACAATGGATTTTTGTTGTCTTTAATGAATTATAGGCTTCGTTTTGATGGCCTTGGAGAGTTCACTTTCCAATCCTACACCAAGGCCCTAAGTCCTAGCTAATATTGGTGTGTTATCAAGAAAAAGATTCTAATTTATTTTAGAATAAGAATTATTTTCTTATGGTTGTTATTAGGTCTAGGAAACAAATTAACTTTTGGTGGTGTTAATGACTATTTTCAATCCAAAGCATGCAATTATGCAAAACTTTCTCTTTCGATAAATTCTAGCTAAGGAAGGGAAAAATACCTTTCTTTGCAAAATCTACAATGAAATAAACAACCTCATCAACAAAAAACAACCATGCAATACAACCCAAGAAACTAAACAATATCCTTCAACCAAACATAATGATGCACTTCCTTTCTTCAAATCGTCAAAATCTTCATGTAAGCAATTTTTTTTTTTCGTTTTCTATGGAAATGTTAAAAAAATGTTCCTTAAGCTAATAAAGAAAACATATATGCAAACCAAAAACCAACAAACAAAAATCAAGGGTTGTAGGATATTGGAAGTGATGCATCAAAGCACACTCCAATTTCTCTATCATAATCAAACCCAAAACCTAAAAGGAAATCTAACAATGAAAACTAGATGCACAAAGGCAATTACAAACCAAAAGAACAAGGGAAAAACACACTATCATGTCTGGAAATACATGTTGGGTACATTTCCTAGATCAACACTTCACTAGTCAACTAACACATACAAGTAATTAGGCCCAATAAAAAACACTCAATAAACCTCAACTTCACTTCAGATAAAAATGACAAAAAAGAGGCTTAATAATAAAGAGGATCTAGGTTCTCAGAGCCTTGATGGGATTACAAGACTAGACACATTCATATATGATCAAGCCAAATTAGAAAAATTTGCAAAACAACAACCTATAGGGGTAGTCGGGACCAAATAGATATGCAACTAGTGACCATCTGCAGGTGGTCGCAACCCAATAGTTATGCATCCTAGGACTAGTCGCTCTGGTATGAACTACTCAGGTACGACGCTCTACAAAAATTTGAAAAAAAACAAGATCTAGCCCAAATCTGATAGATCTTCTCTCTGAGGAAGTGATAGGGAAGATAATAGAATACTTAGATGTTTCAAAGAACTAAAAATCATGGTGGAAAACGAACTAAAGAAGAATAAAATATTATTCCCCAATAGAGTCTCAAATTCTATTATGGATAAATATATCCTGTGGATAAGCCTTACATCCCTTGGACCTACCCTTGGTCTAAGCCATGCTTTCAGGCTAGACTTCTAAATTTGTTTTCCTTGATCTAAATAAATTTGTTTCCTTTTACACTAAGGGAGAGACTGACATATTTCTTGAATGATGTTTTTCCTCATATGTCCTGGTTGATGCATCTCTGAAGATCCTACTGCAACTCTTGTGATCTACTTCTTGCACACAAGAGATAAACAAACACCAATCCACAACTCCTACAAGTTGTTATCACTGAAATTTTGTCCGCAACATTGCATGCAAATGATTACAGAAATACAACAATGACAACAACTATTAGTTCACATGCAACACCAAAATGCATTTCAAAAGGAAAAAACTATACAATTGGGCAAAAATTGACATGTGCAAACTCACTAAAGGAAGTGCATGCACAATGCATGGGCCAACGAAGCCTATAGAGCGCACAATGTGCCATATGTGCGACTGTGTATGAGAAAAGTCATGCACTCATGTGAACAATGCATTTATGGTTCTTGTCACCCCCCCAACCACTTATGGACCAACTCCAAACTTGATTTGACCTTCAAATTTGAGCAAAATCCGAATGAGGGGTTGGTCAAGGACCAATGGGTTCCCTAAAGAGCCCTTTGTTCACACTAAGAACCAATTGAATATTGCCTTGAAGAAATTCTATAAATGGAGGCCATGGGTGCACTAAGAAACTAATATCTTCATAGTATTTTTATTCTTCCTCAATTCGCCCTAGAGAATCCTTTTTTTTTCTAGGAGAATTCTAGCATCATTGCAATAGGCCATTCCACCAACCTCTTGAGGGAATAGGCATTGATTTTCTTCATCATTTTCCATTTTTCTTACATTGTAAGAAGAGATCTCCATTAGGGAACTCAAGATCCCTCCCAAGAAATAAGAGGGGACACATAAGTCCTCATTGTTCTCTACGGTGTTTTGCCAACTAATATAGTTATCCATTGGTGGCATAATCTTGGTCATTGGTTGATTGTTTATGGTTCTAAAAGTTTCTTATGCATTATAGTTTTTATTTCCTTAGTTGTTTTAGTTTGTTTACTTGTTTATTTAATGTGTTTGGCTTGTTTAATCCACTCACTAACCTCTGTCTTGTCTATCATGCCCAAATGGGCATGCAAGTGCCATTGTTTTTCTCACCCAAGTGAGGAAATGGGCACAACAGATTGGCGACCATACTGGGGAAAGGTATCAATTTCCACCTTATTTGGGCTTAGAGCACATTTATTTTTAATTCATTTGTCTTGAAGGTACCGAAACCAACCTAGCCTTACCTGTCAAAAGAAAAATTTTGAGCTAGAGGAGGACAATTTCACTCAAACATTTCCCTCTCGACGCGTGTCCAAACATGCGTGGGTATTCCAACCCACAGATGCGCACTCAACCCAATGTGCACCCAAAAGGCTTATGTTATTTGTGCATTCTGTGCAATGTACACCCAAAAGGATTATGTTCTCTACGCATTTTGCACACTATACACCGACTGTGCCTCTGTCAGAACTTTAACCCGCACACATTTCCAAAGTTTCAAAATTGTAAGGGTTTTTGTGATGATTTGAAGGCCCCTAGCCTTCAAATTATTTCTTTCATGAAATTTTTAATACCCATGCACTCCACTTAGACTCCTTTCCCATATGAAAGGTTAGCTAAACATAGGCACTTATGGGGTAAAAACAACCATATATTATCTAAACCACATGGATGGCTTGTTTGGTTTGTAAAATGTGAGTTGAGATTATTTCTATGACATTTAAAACACTTACATTGGGACCATAAATTAACTGTAATCATTGATTATTCTCTTCTCTCGCACCATAGAGCGATCTTGAGAATTAGAAAGGTGGTTGAGGAGACATTTCATCTCCCTTAACAAAAATATTTAGGAGAGGACAAAGCCCCCCTAGGGCTCCTCTTAGTTTCATTTTCAAATCATCTTAAAGTTGTAAGGGCCCATACATACCCTCATGTTTCAAACTTAGGATAGTTTCTTGAAATTTGTTTCTTAGTTTACATCACTAGGGGAGTTTAAATATCAAAGTAATGAGCCCATGCATGCCCACATGTTTGCAAATCTAGGATATTTTTTCAAAGCTTTCTTATTGTAAACAACATTAGGGAGTTTAAAGGATTAGTAAGGACCCATATGTCCACATGCTAGTTCTTTAGGGCTTTTAAAATTCTGCAAGGTTGTACCAATGACACTTAGTAAGCTAGGTAACCAAGATTTGTAAGGACCACATGAAGTCCACATGTTAAAAATTCACACCTAACTTATTAAAATTTGGCACATTTTTTCACTTGCTCACACACAAAGTCACTCCTCACTCACATAATTTACATCTTGAATTGTGGAGGTTGAAGTAGGTTTTCTCCAAAGGAATTCCTAAACGTCCCACTATTTCTTGAGAAATTATCTACAGACACTTAATTCAAACGAGATTGGTTCACACCCCTAATCTCTCAACCCACCACATCTAATTTTTTTCTAAAAATTCTAATTTTTCCTCCACGGGAGGTGCCAAAAGAATTTTTTTAGTCTAGGTAGGATCTCGAGGTAGGCATCCAAATAACCCCCCATTATCTGGTTCTCACATTTTCAAACATTAGAATTTGACAAATAGGGAAATTTAAAATCCTCCAAGTCAAGTGTTCCTACACCATAAGGTAGGGAGATACCCGTGAAGGGTCGAAGGCCGAAGTCCAGTTGTTTTGTGCGTCCCCCCTTGAGTCACCCAACTCTTGGAAGGGATCCAAGTCGTGACCCATTTCTGAGGCCGAAAATCTAAATTTTGCACTTTTACCGAGGTACCTAGTGACCAAATTTAGGACATCTATCCAAGTGGCAATTGTGGGTTGCCATTGCATCTTGATCATATTTTGTGTGGCTATTGGGAAATATTGCCAGCTCTTTTGGGATATGCACCCTCTACCCCTCATTATAATTGATTATTTCATCCTTCACTAGTTCCTCTTATGGTAACTTCAAACCCCACTGTTGAGTGCTCTTGGAAGGTCTAGTGCTATTTTGAGAGGAACGACGATACGTATTTTAGGATGCAAGTATTTGTTTTATTTTTTCCCACACCTGGACAAAATCCACCTACCCACATGTATGCTTATTTGTAGTTGATTTATGTATGATTTTCATTCGATTACATGCAATTGTGAGTTATATTATCGTTTGAAGGTCCAAATTATACAAATCTCTTATTCATTTATTTCTCTCATCACCATTTACACACATTCACTTTGCTAGTCGAACATCTTAGGGGAACCACAAAATCCCCATCGTTCCAGACGCTTGCAGAATCTCCCTCCTATTCTAGGAGGAGTTCCTAGTCTTATCGACTCACCAGCTCAACCATCACACACCCTCATGAGTGCCACTATTTTGGGATCATCTTTGTTTGGTTCCACTTTGCTTGGTTCCAATTCCCAAGGCCATCCATCCACTATCTATCCTTCACAAGGAAGCCGAGTAACTTCTTCTCAAGGGAGAAGTACAACCCCACCAAATCCCTCTCAAGGGTTAGATCCACTACCTACTCACACCATGGCTAGAGATAATCCTCCACCAAATCCCCCCATGCCATACTTGACATCTCTCAACATTTATGATTTGACTAAACTCATGAATGATCCCATTTTACATGACCCCACATGGCCTAATATGCCTACCAAGTTACCTTCAGATATTCCAAAATTTTAAGGAAAACCGGGGAAATATCTCGCCAACCATGTTATGACCTTCCACTTATTGTGCTCTTCAAACAAAATCATGGATGACTCCATCCACTTAAGGTTATTTCAAAGAACACTCACTGGTCCATCAGCCAAATGGTATGTGGACAAAAAATCAGAATCCCACGTTACTTTTGAATCCTTGGCCAAATCCTTTTTGGCCTTTCTCCAACTACTAGTTCGTCATGACATTGATTTAGAAATGATTTTTGAGTGCAAACAAACCTCAGCTATGCACATTGCCGACCACATCCATGAATGCCATCAATGATGTTGTTTATGTAAAGAAAAAACCACCAAAGAACAACATCTTTATTGGTTTCTAAAATCACTCGTCTCTATACTTGACAAAGATGTAGCATCCACCTTCCCCCAATCTGAAGAGGAATCCATAATCAAGGATCAACAGTTCAACCTCATTTATGCTCAATCAGGTTACTTATACACAGTATTACCTTATGCACCCAAACCCGTACCATTTGGCCAGGACAAACCTGGCATGTCTCACGTTGCGGATAGGTTGATTGGTACCATGACACACCACAACCCATACAGCCAACCACCAGCTATGTATGGTGCACCTCAATATATGCAACCATATGGAGGGCCATATTATTATCCTCCTCCCCCTTACTGACAACCATATCGTTTTTCTCCCCCTCCACCCATGAGTGGACCCTTGCCGACACCCATGATTCACCCGGCCTCTCAACCAAGTTCAAGTTCCCCTTCTACCTCAACATATAACCTGGGCACTAGTGAAAGTGCTTCCCCTTCATATACTCCCTATGGATCATTACCACAAAACAATCCATGCTTTCCTTTTCCTAGTCCTCCACAGGAAGTTTCTCCTCCACATGGACAACCACATGTCAGTGTTAACTTTGATCATCCCTCTCTCATTCAACAACTTCATACTTTTGAACAGTTGAATACAGAAAATCTGACCCATCAGTCGAATAATTCCAAGAATAAATGGAAAAACTGAAACAATAATAACTCGGGACCAGGTGGAAATAGCCCCCAACAAAACCAACCTACTTTGGGCAACCAGAATCAAGGTAACCAGAACCCCGAAGGGGAAAATAACAACAAAAAACAAGGGAGGAACAACAACAATCTCCAAATGAACTTCCCATGCACTCTTTGTGGTGAGCATGGACATTATACTTACCATTCCCCCAAAATTTCTGACTTTAAATAGTTGAAAGAATCTATGAACGTGCCACGTCTGCTAACATCGTCTGCCCCTCAGTAGGCCCCACAATATTATTTGCAAAAACCACCCCTGGTCATGTTGCAAAACCCTATTCCACATGAAGGTGTGATGAATACCTAACAGGAGGTACATCCTGCCCCACCACAAATGGGACAATATCAAAACCCAAGGCCCATCCACCCTGGAAATTCAGTGGATCACAATATCCTCCTCACTAGCAAAGAAGAAATTCTTCTTCAAACGCATAGTCATCAATATAGTGTACCCCCCTTAATATAATCCAACCACTTTAGAAGTGGCTCCATCTCCAGTCGGACAACCCTTGATTATTCCACTCCCTAACATTGAACCTACCATTCGCATCCCTTGCATTTTTTTACGACGGAACGTCAACAACCCTCAGGCTAGGGCAGCACACAATTATAATATGATAGATGACTTGGTGTAGTCTTCTGCAACCATGTCAGTATTGGAGGTCATTCAAACATGTCCATATCAACAAAAATCCTTACCTTCTGCCTTAGGGGTAGTTGACCCAGCTAATACTAGACGCATCACATTTGATCTAGATAGTGGAGAACCTCATCCCCCCGCTCTGGTAGCTTTCAAGTGTAATGTCCCTTTCCAAATAGGAGCTCCAAAGAGGAGGATTAATGGTCTAAACCACCCCATTAGACTATATCCAGGGCCAAAGAGGGGTAAACAGGTTTACTAGAGATCACTCCAGTCACAGGTGTTATATTCGGAAAGTGACATTGAGCTAAAAAGGGTTAAAAACGCTTTTAAGTCATTATGAGCTAAAAATAGAAGTCAACAATGAATTAGGGTTTCAACAGTGATTTAGGGTTTTGGAATTCAACAATGAATTAGGGTTTCAACATGATTTAGGGTTTTATAAATCTATAAAGGAAGGGATAGCGACCTAATTCATCATTATGCAGATTATGACTTGTCATTGAGGAGAAGAGGCACATCTCAAGAGAGACAGTTCAGTGGATTCCAGGAGGAAGACACCAGTGGGTGATTTTGGTGTTGAGAGACACACACTAGTCACCGAGAAGATCATTCAGGTCTTCCATCATTATTCAGTAGCAGTTACACAGTGTTCAGCAGTAAGGGTACATTCATCCAGAGTGAGGGCGCAGCTTCAAAGAGGGTTTTTAGTTGACTTATCCCATCCAGGGAGAATTCTGAGATTTCCCTCCGACCCATTTGAGAGGAGGGAAAGGCGCATATTTTTCCTGGTTCTTCATCATATTCCAATGGAGGAATCAATTGGGATGCATTTTCCAGACTTGGACATGCAACACTTTTGGCGGGCACATTTGGGGTTCCAGAGCGAGCATTAGACCAGATTCAGGGAAACCCTTATGACCCATTTCCCAGCAGACCAAGGTAGTCATTTTGAGACATATATTGTCTGATTTCAACTATGGAATCACTAGGACACATTTTTCCAGAAGAAGAGGGGTGAATTCCCCCAGGGGTATCCATCCGAGGTCCAGATTCATCAGCAGAGGGATCCGACAGATACCATCACTGAGGACTAGAGTATGGTGCATCATTTGGGATAGTTTCCAGGCCATTCTGAGAATTATAGCTCCCAGGGTGAACTTTCTAGACTTCCAGTAGTTACCGTCAGAGTTGCCATAGTCCCAGCGCATCCATTGATTCTGCAGTGCTCCCATATTCTGAGTATAATCTTTTAGTTGCTTATTTGTATTCCAGATAAGATCCTTTGTCTATTGATATAGTCAAGTATTGTCAGTTTATTTATCCACATTTGGCCATTTTTTAATTCATAGAGATATCATAATACAAACTTTGCAGTCCTTTGTCACATATATTATTTGTATGATCATTTATATGTTGTAAACCATTGATCCTACACACACATTAGCAATGTTTCCTAGACTAGACAAGTTAGGAACATTACAGTGGTATCAGAGCTTTAGTCCTACAAGCCTGTGACTAAAGACAATGAGTGCAGCAGAAGACCCAGAGGGTCATGAACACGTAGGTGACAAATATGTCAATTACAGTAGGCATAAGGAAAGAAGGCTTAGGCTTGATTTCCCCCCTTTTCCTCCTAGCTCAGAGGAAGAGGAAGAGGCACACAGAGAAGAAGACAGAAAAGCAGAGCATGAGGTTTAGAGGATGCTAGGAGACAGATATGAGAGACCAGAGGGCAGTGGCAAGGCCCCCATAGATCCAGAGACAACTTTCATGCAGGTTATCAACGATATGTTTACTAGTCAATGAACCATGTCTCAGTCCTTGGCACAGGTGGTTGATAGATTGGCTAGAGTGGGCACCCCAGACACACAAGTCCCACATGAAGCACAAGGGAACTCAGGAGAAGGTAGTAGACCCCAGTCACCCTCTCGCACATACACCTCTATGAGTAGGATTCCCAGACCCTTGTTTCCCAGTTTCTAGAGGGCACCCCTGGTAGCAACACCGCCACCAATAGCACAGAGCCCACCCACTCATGCAGACGACATTGGAGAGTATAGGAGGGAGTATGCAGCATTGGGTCTTGACTTCCATCAGAACATGACCTTAGTCGATTATTGTGGACTCAGACTCAAGAACCGCCCCAGAGAGTCACAGAGGGGAGGACCACAACAGCAACAGGGGCATAACCTCAATTTCATTCGAAAATTTGGGAAACTCACCATCCCTTATTTCAACGGATCATCCAAATACATTGCCAGAGCTTGGGTATATAATCTAGACATGTATTATAAGATAAACCAGATGACTGATATAGAGGCCATCATTTTCACGACCTTACACTTGGAGGGTGAGGCACATGAGTGGTGGTATCATGAACTGGTGACATTGGGTCACATTAGCATCACCTCCTATAGGGAGTTTACAGATAGGCTCATGGACAGGTTTGACAGGAACGATCCCGAGATACACTTCAGGGATCTAGCCTAGTTGAGAAAAACTGGCACAGCAGAGGCGTTCATCACAAAGTTTCAATGGGTAGTCATGGCAGTGACAGATATATCAGAGCCCAGGTGTATCATGCTATTCATAGAAGGACTCATAGAGCCTTTGACAGGATGGGTGAAGGCATACAGGCCTCCCACTTTTCAGGATGCCATCCTTCGCACTCGATATCTAGCAAACTCAATGCCAAGGACTAAAACTTTCTCTAAACCATTTTTTCCCTAGAGGGATTGAGACAGAAAGCCATTCCAGAGAGAATGGAAGGGCAAGGAGAAGTTGGATGATGAGACTAGGTGAGATATTATGAGGAAGAAGCTTTGTTGCAGCTGCAAAGATCCTTGGTTCCCAGGCCACAGGTGCATGGGAAAGGGAGAGATTCATTATATTGAGGTATCAGTAGAGAACATGGGTAGTGGATCCACTAGTTCAGAGGAGGAGTCAACACCAGAAGAGGATTATCCTCCCCATAGACCACCGACACCAGCAAGAGCCCATCCTCCAGTAGTCCCACAACCGCCAGAGCAAGCTAACAGGAGGAAACTAGCAAAGGGAGGAGTCATAGCGACTCTTTCTAGTGTTCTCAGGTATGATACCCTCCGTATCAGAGAGATTATTTAGGGGGAATGGGAAATCACCCTGATAGATGGTGGGGCCACCCTCAAGTTCATCGACACTTCACTAGTATCGAGATGGGCACTTCAGATAGAGGCATTTGAGGGGTTTGATGTTGCGGTAGTAGATGGCCACACAGTGGAGTGTCTAGACAGAGTTCCAAACTTAAAGATGAAGTTAGGAAACTACATAGTGAGAGACACATTTTATGTGCTTGACCTATCGGACACAGATGTGGTGTTAGGAGTTCATTGGATGATTACCTTGGGAAAAATCACTACCAACTACAAAACCTTGGAAATGGGATTCAAATATCCGGATGGGAAGAAGGTTGTTCTAAGAGGTATGTTGAAAGGAGCACCCAGGACAATTTCAGACAAGAGGATGGGGAGGATATTCAGACATGGGGAGGTAGAATATGTCGCAGAATGCTTGATCACAACTCAGAAGGATTCAGAAGGTTGACAACAGTACCATATAGAGATCAAGAATTTATTGGGACAACGTCAGTAGGTCTTTGAGGCAATTCCACCAGGGAGACCACCTAACAGGGGGTTTGATCAGACCATTGAGTTGGAGGAGGGGGCCAAACCTATGATCATCCCCCCTTATCATCATTCTAGGAGGTTCAAGGATGAGATAGAAAAGGCAATCAAGGAATCGTTGGCGATGGGACACATCAGACCAAGCAACAGCCCATTTTCTTCTTCAGTTGTCTTAGTTTTGAAGAAGGATGGCACCATGAGGATGTGCATTGATTATTGAGCCTTGAACAAGAAATCCATCAAGAACCGATACCCTATCCCATGCATTGATGAGTTGATGGATGAACTGCATGGGGCAGTTTTCTTCTCAAAAATTGATCTACGCTCTGGATATCATCAGATCAACATCCGAGAGCAGGACATAGAGAAGAAGACATTTTGATGTCATTTTGGACACTTCAAGTTCCTGGTTGTTCCATTTGGGCTAACCAATGCACTCGCTACATTCCAGTATTGGATGAACCATATATTTAGGGATCATTTAAGGAAATTAGTCTTGTTTTTCTTCGACGACATCTTGATCTATAGTTGGTCATGGCAAGAGCATATGAGGCACCTGGATGAGGTATTGAGCATCATGGAGGCACAATCATTATATGCTAAAGAGTCCAAGTGCGAGTTTGGTATGACAGATCTGCTTTAATTAGGCCACATCATTAGTGCACAGGGGGTACAGGTTCACCAAGAGAATATTAGGGCCATTCTGGATTGGTCGATGCCCAAGAACGTGACATAATTGAGGAGTTTCTTCGGGCTGTGCAACTATTATAGGTGGTTCATCCATGGTTTTTCTCAGCTTGGAGAACCACTGACAGATCTTACCAAGCATGGGGCCTTCATATGGACCGAGAAATCACATGAAGCCTTTGATCACATGAAGGAAGTCATGGTCACTTGTCCAGTGTTGGCACTACCAGACTCCACCTTGCCATTTGTACTAGAGTGTGATGCATCCAGCAAAGGAATCAATGCAGTTTCTACACAGGGAGGACACCCCATTGTATTCAAGAGATGGAAGCTTAGTCAACTTGAGAGGTTGTACTCCATTTATGACAAATAAATGTTGGCAATCATGCATGCCTTGACCAAGTTCAAACAATATTTGGTGGGCAACAAATTCATGGTCAAGACCGATCACAACAACTTGAAGTATTTCCTTGAGTAGAAGGACCTTGGTGAGCACCAAAATAAATGGGTGAAGAAGGTACAAGAATTCAACTTTTACATAGAGTATGTCAAGGAGAAGAAGAACATTGTGTCTAATGCACTATTGAGGAGACATGTGGCATGTTCTTTGATGGAGATTTCAACAGATTGGAAATCCCACTTGTCAGTGGAATATTCTAAGAACATGTTCGCTTTTGTGGTGATGGATGGGAAGATACAGGATGACCGGTATAGGGTCATTGATGATGTCATATTTTACAAGGATAGAGTCTACTTGGTGCCATATTCAGGGCTCAAGAAGAAGATCCTCACCACAGTTCATGATTCACCTCTAGCAGGACATCAAGGGTTTTTCAAAACCTATAGACAGATCAGAGAGAGTTTCTCATGGAAGGGCCTCAAATAGGAGGTTATGAGACACGTCAGTGAATGTGTGAATTGCCAGTAGAACAAGTCAGAGCATGCTCTTCCAGCAGGGCTACTTCATCCACTCCCCATTCTAGAGCAGAAATGGGAAAGTATATCTATGGACTTCATCACAGGTCTACCCAAGGTCTAGGGTAAGGACTGTATCTATGTAGTGATCAATAGATTGACCAAGTTTGCTCTCTTATATGCCACACCAATAGAGTATATCGTAGTATATTGACCAATTTTTCTCTCTTTAGGTAGCCGAGCAATACTAGTCCAGTAGAGGATGCTACTTGGGAGAGCGAGCAGGTGTTCCAGCACCCTGGACTAGTATTGCTTGAGGACAAGAAATTTTGGGAAGGGAGGATTGTAATGTCCCTTTCCAAATAGGAGCTCCAGAGAGGAGGCTTAATGGTCTAAACAACCCCATTAGACTACAACTAGGGCCAAAGAGGGGTAAGCAGGGTTACTATAGGTCACTCCAGTCACAGGTGTTATATTCAGAAAGTGACATTGAGCTAAAAAGGGTTAAAAGAGCTTTTAAGTCATTATGAAATAAAAATAGAAGTCAACAGTGAATTAGGGTTTCAATAGTGATTTAGGGTTTTGGAAGTCAACAGTGAATTAGGGTTTCAACATGATTTAGAGTTTTGGAAAGATATAAAAGAAGGGTCAGCGACCTAATTCATCATTATGCAGATTATGACTTGTCATTGAGGAGAAGAGGTGCATCTCAGGAGAGATAGTTCAGTGGATTCCAGGAACAAGACACCATTGGATGATTTTGGTGTTGAGAGACACACCCTAGTCACCGGGAAGATCATTAAGGTCTTCCATCATTCTTCAGTAGCAGTTACACAGTGTTCAACAACAAGGGCGCATTCATATAGAGTGAGCACACAGCTTTAGAGAGGGTTTTTAGTCGACTTATCTCATTCAGGGAGAATTCTGAGATTTTTCTCTGATGCATTTGAGAGGAGGGGAAGGCACATATTTTTCTTGGTTCCTCATCAGATTCTGATGGAGGAATCAACTAGGATGCATTTTCTAGACTTTGATGTGCGATACTTTTGGTGGGCACATTTGGGGTTCCAAAGCGAGCATCAAACCAGATTCAGGGAAACCCTTCTGACCCATTTCCCAGTAGACCAAGGCAGTCATTTTGAGACATGTCTCATCTAATTTCGATGGTGGAATCACTAGGATGCATTTTTCTAGAAGAAGAGGGGCGCATTCCCCCAGGGGTATCCATCTGGGGTCCAGATTCATCAGCAGAGGGATCCGACAGATACCAGTAATGAGGAATAGAGAAGGGTGTATCATTTGGGATAGTTTCCAGGCCATTCTAAGAAGTATATATCCCAGGGTGAACTTTCTAGACTTCCAACAGTTACCGTCAGAGCTGCCATAGTCCCAGCGCATCCATTGATTCCGTAGTGCTCCTATATTCTAGGTATTATCTTTTAGTTTCTTATTTGTATTTTGGATAAGATCCTTTTTCTGTTGATCTAGTCCAGTATTGTCAGTTTATTCAGCCACATTCGACCATTTTGTAATCCATAGAGATATCATAATAAAAACTTTGCAGTCCTTTATCACATTTATTATTTGTATGATCATTTATATGTTGTAAACCATTGATCCTACACACACATTAGCAGTGTTTCCTAAACTAGCCAAGTCAGGAATATTACATCGAGATACCAGTCAAGATTTGGAACATCACGGTTCTGTTGAGCACTCAACACACCCTAAAAGGTATGTGACCATTTCCTTTTGGGTGCCACCCGACATTTTACATTTTGATTGTTTTTTCTTCGGTATGAAACTGATACTTTCTCTTATCGTATGTGTTTCATGTTTGAATTGATTAAAGTTCACTTGAACATACAAAAAAGAATTATCTTAACTCTAAAAGAGACTTAACAACTACTCAAGGAATCGACAACCCATAATTTTCCCCGACTCTCTTTAGAAGTTCAGCATCGGTAAAAGTTAAAGGTGATGAAAATCGTCTGAGAAGTCAAAATAGCCGAGCGTCGACCTTCATTGGCGTCGGTAGATGAAAGTGTTTATTTTCTACGAATAGGCCTTAGGAAGGATCTTGCCGAAGACCGATCCGTTGGTTTCGCAGGAAAGGTGTAATAGTAAGCGTTGTGCATAAAGAAGAGTGACATTGCTGATCGCTAAACCCCCAAAACAAGTTTGCAAGATTCCAGATATATAAAATATGCAGAACAGAAACAAAATGCTAGAAATGACAGAATAACAGTAAAATATCCAGCATAATCTTCACAATACACAGAAATGATATACGAAATAGCAATAGAAATATCACTTTGAATCAGATAGCAATGTTCACAGGCCTCTTCGAGGGGGCAACCTCCAATCGAGCAGTGCTCTGTTACAATAATATCCAAGCTAGGGTTCTCATACCCTTGACTCCTATT
>JZKD02S1699238.1:541377-556157 GCA_000966675.3 Picea glauca
ATTAGGTCTTCTTACATCCGCCTTATTCTATTTTATTGAAAGGTCTTATTAATATTGACCTTTATTACATCCGAATACATTGATATACCTATGTGCAGGTTAGGACCTTAACAAAGTTTAGCATCGACGATTGCAAAATGATTAATTTCTTGTTGTAAAAATAACCCTAATACCACCCGGTATCGGCATTCTTGGCTAGTAATACTTTCTTAGCACTTTTGACATGAGCGAGATCCCAAATTTGACCTTTACCCACTAGTCGAATACCTTTTGTTTTTACGATTAAATTTTTCTAATGATCTAGGGTTGGTAACGCCATAGAAGAATCAATCAAAATATAAAATTTTACAAGGGAAAGTATTAACAAACTCATGGTGTAAAAATGACAATCATAAGAGTCTAATAATTTATGCGAAAAAAGACTCAGATAAGAGAACACGGTTATTTTTTGTATTTAAAAGAAAGCGTGGTACATTCAAAACACTGCTGTTATTTAGCACTAAAGGTTCCCTCCATGTTCAGATCACATACAATAAGCCACACCGACATCGCAACCAATCATCTCGGTGACAGTGAGACCCCAAATATCTTTACAACAAAAGAGCAAAAGAAAATGTTATCAAGAGTCACTTAGGAAAGTACAAGGCACAAAACCGCCCATTATGTGTCCCCTACACACGAACCTTTCCCTAGGTTACTACTCGTGCCTTGCACTATGTTATTTTCTCCCGCCATCCACTGCACCTCGTGCAACTGCACAATTGTATCTTGTTCTTCCCGAAGTCATCTCTGTAGCCAAACCATGCTTCCTGCGTGACCCTCCAATGGCGGTGTCTCCTGAACTTTTGCTGCCAACTGACGCCATGACTCTCTATTTTCTTGGTAGATTTTGGCTATTTTGAGTTGAGCCTGCTCTAACTGTTGAGCAGGAAATTTGACGGAAGTGCCCAACACTTTTTCCCTTCCCTTTCATCTCTCACCTCCTCTACTGGTAGTCCCAACCGACTCCGACCAGTTGGTAAGAATCACAGGATCCTCAGGTGGTGGACGTGCACTCAGCCTGGCTGAGAGTTGGTCCTCCTCTCCCTTTTCCATATCTTTCCTAGGAATTCCTCGTCTTCATGGTTTTGTCTCTAGAGAAGGCATGGCTCTTTCAGACATACCTTTTTCCACCCCAATCTCTACTGGAGACGCTGATGTCGTCTCCAAGAAAATGCATGTACCTCCTGTTGGAGCATCAAGTACACGGGAATCCAATAAGAAAGAGTCCCAAGCACACTGGGGCTCAGAACTGGCGCTCCAACTGCCTCTCAGACCCCACCCCATGTTTGAAGGAGACCCCATGGAGCAACATCGTAGGGACTCGAGCATCTATAGGTGATAAAGACTATTACATGGGACTTTGCCAAGATAAACTCACCGGACCAGAATTCCAGAGGATTTAAGCTCGACATATGCATTCCCCATAGCTCTCCCAGAATTTATAGAGAAATGAAGGGGAGAAACAGAGTGTGCCAATAAAACACCTGTGCCTCGTGACATGATGTTTTGGAAACTCGTCGTGCCATAACTGCCTGATGGATGCAATCCAGAACATGTAAATGTCGCCAATTCAGAGTTGCATGGAACGTGCAGTAAGATCCTTCCAATCTTTGTTGAACTTTCAAACTCTGTTATTGATGAATGATGTTTGGCATGCTTGGTGATACAGATTCTGGAGGCATTTAACAACTTCCCCTTTATGATATCTGACCTTTTGGGAGAATACACGCACACACCCACTCCAATGCCTCCTTTCGGCCCTAAAGGTCAAGTGATTACTATGATAGTTTATATGCTCATGTTTGTCATACTTGATTTTCCACCCTATGGAAGCTGACGTAATTCATTTAAACTAAAGAGAAGCGGTGGATTTGGCTAGGTCATCACAGGTCATTCAAAAGAGCATATGGGATCACGTAAGTATTAAAACGACTGGGAATAGTGAGCTACGTGGGCATGCATTAATATTTTTTATTTATTTATGTCTTATCGTAGGTTTCTTAATCACTAAACTACCTCTACTTTGATTGCAGGAAAAAATCCTCCTGACTACCAAACATAGCTCATCCTATGACCTCGCCAAAGAACTAAAAAACACCGAAATTGAATCGTCAGAGAAATGAAGGATATCGGGCTCCCCGAGTTCGGCACCCCCTATGAATTTATCAACCTGAGCGATCTATTCTAGTTATATGCCGAACAGAACTCACTTTGGACCGAATAATTCACAAAGATAACCAGTTCAAGGCTAGGGCAAGTACAACAATTCGCATAACATCTGATCAGATCCTGAACCATGCTTCAACAATTGAACTTCATTCTACCAAAGTACCGAGCGCATGCAACAAACATCAGAGGGATATATGCATCTCTAATGGAACAACACAGATTTTCATGGGCCAACACTTGTGAAGAACTATTTATCAGTTGGTATAAATATGAAAGGAGTCACCCTTTTCAGGAAACATCTTGGGTGGATTGTTGAAGAAACTATTAGATGATAACGCCACATGGTGATTTTTGTTTGGTTCAAACTATACTTAACCGTTAATTTTGGTTGAATTTTGTATTATAAATAAGGACATCAACCAATTAGTCAAGGGTCGATAGTTGTTGTAAGAACTATTTCTTTTTTGGTTGTTGATAACTATTTTGAGACTGGTATGAACTGAGAAGTCCTTCTGGACCAAAGACAAGCTATTTTCATCAAATGTATGTGATTGGAGTTGGAGAAGAATTACTTTCTATCATGTTCCATGAATGATGTTGTAAATGAGTAAGAGCAATTAATTATGTTTTCAAGCTATCTGGTGCAATTTTTTGGTGTTCTTTGATTTAATGTTGAAGATAAAATCATTGTGTTATTATGTGATGAATTTTATGGTAGATGAATTATTTTTCTTACCGTGATCTTGATTGCATATGTGTTTTCTTTCTATTAATTAGTTTTCTCAGACAGTAATTGGATGCTCATTTGGTTAATGTATTATTACTAGGCCCTTTGTCATAGAATCATTGTCTGCATGTTTGAGCATCAGTTTATCCCAAGCTTGACCTCTTCCCAATAGTTAAAACTTTGTCCTGTTATTTGTCAAGTTGGTTTATATTGGCTTGCATCTCTCATACTAGCCCCACCCAAGAGAATTATAGAAAAAGAACCGTCTTAACTGAAGGAAGAGCCTTCACAAGAAAATATAAAGCACATCGATAAATTGGTTGGATCGCAAGATCTGGAGAACCATTCAATCTTGAATGTTGCAGAGTCTAATTGGGCCTCGGTGGCGGGTTTGGTTCCTGTTGTTGATTCAAGGGATTTAAGACCCATCAATAGGTTCATTAGTGTATTATTGATGAAGGTGCATCCACACGTATCATGTAAAAAACTGTATGGCAGAAAATCATCTCCCCTGATCTAGTACCATCTGCCATCACCTTGAGAGCCTATGATGGTCGACCATCCTCCCCTAAAGGTCTCTTCCAAAATGCCCCCATCAAACTTGGGGGAAAAACTAACCTCATAGACATTAAGGTTATCGATTCCCTACTTGATTACAATATCTTTTTTTTATGTAGCTACATGTACATTATGAAGGTAGTGGCCTCTTCTGTGTTTTGAACAATGATGTTCCCCCACAACAAGAAAATCGTCACCATTGACCAAATCACACATTATGAGCATAAGCATTCTACCAACATCGATAACATCTTACCTCTTGTCTACACTAGTTATGATGTTTATTCACTCATTGACATGCACCTCCAAATTTTCAAGGATTTATCCTTGCTGGGGGCATACCATGGAGCACCACCTCTTATACACCCTTCATCACAAGTGTGTGTAGTATCTTCTAATGGTACTGACACTGGAGATACCATTCATCCCACTAAGGCCTATCCACACATAAATTTCCCACCAGTTGAAGAAATATTACCTTAGGGATTCCCTGAGAACCCTACTACACCACTTATCCCTGATTTCCCCCTCCCCCAGGGGAAAATCCTAGTTTTGGATACAATTCCCCAAGCCATTACTCAAATTCCCTTCTTCTACCCCCCACCAGTAGTACAAGAATTTCAAGTAGTCATGATTCTTACCCTTCAAAACATGGTTCTCGCCATCCATGTATGGTATCTACACCCACCCGTGATGGTTCCTCAACTATCTCTCCCTCCTCATTCAAAGGGAATCCCAATGAAAATTCTAGTAATAGATCTAGCCACGCCACCCTCACCCCCAATTTCCAACACCACTGCCATAGCTAGGGGTAGAAATAAGAAGAAATAACCCATCGCTCCACTTCCTCCCTGAGTTCAACCTCCTTGCACACTCTGCGAAAGAGAGGGACACCCCACTAATAGATGTCCTTCTCTTTCCTAGTTACACAATCAGATCCAACTCCCTCGAGAAACCACATCACTCACCTCTTCTCCAAGCATGTCTAGTGCTATGAAAGTGTCCTCCTCTATGGGTAGTAAAGGGTTGCGAACCAAATTCGCTTGTGCCATCTGTTCATAATATGGCCACTACACTCATCATTGCCCAGCTCTACCTCAGTTTCGCTAGACGCTAACAACAATACACCAAACCTTTCAACAAGATCCCTCTCTGCCACCACTTATTGGTACTCAAGTAACTGACATTCATTATGTATCTACCTCAGTCCACAAATAGATGATATTCCCTTGCACTCACTGTGACTCACTTTCTCACTTCAAATATCGGTGTCCTTTGATTGTGGCATACTGAGGTTGTCATTCAAACCATATTCAACCATGTTCGACCACATCACCACCATTCCTTCCCTTTCTAGATACTGTACACATCACCTCCCCTGAACCTGAGTCACTTCCCACCCCTCCATGGTTCACGGTTCGATTTTCTGAGGATAGTCCCCCAAATCTTCACAATTCTCCAATTCATTTCCCACAGGAAATCTTACCCCCTACCACAATTTATCACCCACAATGTCTGGACATTTGGTTTATGTCAAGTGAGCCATCGCAAAATGGTTGTGATATCCCCTCTACGTCTTCACCACTTGAGGAAAATCACACTGTGACAGTCACCCGTGTCACCTCCCTAGATCCTCTGTATTCTCTCATTTTCCACTACGATGAAGATATCCTGGAATAACTCACTACCCCCAATTTCCCATGGAATGCGCTCCATCACCAAGCACTTTTTCTCTCATAGGAATCCTTCAACCCTCCTATCCAAGCCTCCATATGTGTAATCGAAACCAAGGATTTTATTTCTTCAGAGAATATAGACTGGTTCAACAACCCTATCCCTGCCCTAGATTCTTTTGAGGAAGGAAACATGGCCAATATCTCCCCCACCGTCAAAATCAACATTTCCTTCAAACCGAGAATCGTAGAAGAAATCATTATTGGCGATGCATTCTCCCCTAAGGAACTCAAAGCTTACAAATCTCTCTTTCAGGAATACCGAAATATTTTTTCCTAGTCATATGGAGATGTCTGGCCTCAAAAATTTTATAGTCGAACATCACATCGACACATGGCAAGATGTCACCCCAGTATGTCAAAAGAACCGCCCACTTCACCCATCCAAAGTTATGGCTATCAAAGCTGAAATTGACAAGTTACGCACCACCGTATTCATTTACCCCATTGCGTATACCTCGTGGGTTTCCAACCCCGTCCCTGTTAACAAAAAACCGAACACTATTCACGTCTGCACCGACTTTCACGATCTCAACCATGCTTGTCCCAAAGACAACTTTCCAACCCCTTTCATTGACCAAATTATCGATGACTATGCCTGCCACAAGGCCTTGTCCTTCATGGATGGGTTCTCCAACTACAATCAAATCTAAATCCATTCAGCAGATCAGTATAAAACCACTTTTACTACCCCATGGGGTAATTTTGCTTATCATGTCATGCCTTTTGGACTAAAAAATGTAGGTGATATGTTTCAATGGGCCATGACTTATGTTTTCCATGATCATGATCGCATCATACTCGCTTACTTGGACAACCTCACTGCTCGATCCAAGAAATGAACTCAGCACTTAGACGACTTACGCATCATTTTTCAACGATGTCGCCAATACAATATCCGCTTGAACCCCCTCAAGTGTATATTTTGCATCACCATTGGACGCCTTCTTGGGTTCATTGTCTCCCAACACAGCATCATGGTAGACCCCCTCAAGGTCCAGGCTATCATATAAATTCCACCACCTAGGAATTTACAACAACTATAGAGCCTACAGGGAAAAACTAACCTTTTACGTCAGTTTGTCCCAGATTATGCCACTCGTGTGCATGGTTTCCTCTGCCTATTGCATCATGATATCCCATTTCTATGGGATGAACATGCTCAAACCAATTTTTATGATTTAAGAGGCCCTATCCAATGTGCCTTTGATTATTCCCCCAGACTATGACTATGATTACATCCTCTACTTATCAGCCTCAGCTGTCTCAGTAGCAAGAGTCCTTGTCCAACTAGGGGATGATGGGAGAGAACATGTCATTGACTACATTAGTAAAAATGTTTCAAGACCACCCCTAAAATACAATAGTGATGAGAAAATAGCCCTCGCAGTTCAGAAACTGCATCACTATATCATGCTTCGCACTACCAAAGTCATAGCAGATTCCAAACCAATGGAGTACTTTCTCAGTCGACAACAGATTAATGGAAAAATTTCCCGATGGAACATCATCCTTCAGGAATACGACCTAGATTTATCAACTCCCAAAATCAAGAAAGTACTCATTCTCTTTGAACTCATTACAACGTTTCCCTCAGATGCTAAAGCTTTACCCATCAATACGGATTTTCCTAATGAACACCTCTTCTCCATCCCCTTGGATGACCCCTGGTATGGAGAACTCCTTGTCTACCTTCGGACATAGAATTTTGGGTCTCATCTCTCTATAGATGGTCATCGACGCATTCTTTACCAGGCCCCTCGATATATCCTCATCAGTGATGTCTTATACCGATGTGGGATCGACACCATCCTTCGTCGATGTCTGACCATCGACAAAGCTGGCATAGTCTTGAACGACTTCCATAGTGGCGCTTGCAGTGGCCACCCATAAGGTATGTCCACTGCCCAAAAAATAATTCAAGCAGGCTACTTCTTGCACACACTGTTTCATGATTGCATCCACGCTGTCAAGCAATGCGAAAAATGACAACTTTATGTAAACAAAGAAGGAGCGCCACCCACTCTTATACATCGAGTCATCATCATCGACCCCTTCTACAAATGGGGTATAGACTTCATGACTTGCAATCCTCCATCCAATAATTTACACAAGTACATCATCATGGCAGTAGATTACTTTACCAAATGGGTCGAAGCCATGCCTACCTTCAACAATAGCGATGATACAGCGATGCTTTTTTTCTTCAACCACATCATTACCTGTTTCAAAATTCCACTACTATTAGTATCTGATCATTATAATCACTTTGAGAATGAGATCTACGTCAAAATCTCCTCAAATCTAGGCTTATCCCATGAGTTTTCCTCCCCATACTACCCTCAATCCAACGAACAGGTCAAGGTTGTGAACAAAGTCCTCAAAACTATGCTACAATGTATTGTCAACAAACATAAAACCAACTGGCATCATATGTTGTTTTCAACATTATGGGCTTATCGCATGACAGTTAAAACTGCCATTGGTTTTACACTATTTCATCTCATGCATGGGATCGAAGCCATCCTCCCCATCAAGTGCGAAATTCCCGCGTTACGCACCGCCATCGAGTTATTACCTTACACTACTCCAATGGAGCAACACTTGTTGACCTTAGAGTCATTGGATGAAGATCATTGGTCTTCATTACATAACAATGAGGAAGCTAAAAAATGGTCCAAAGCCGCCTTTGACCGCCATGTCAACCTTCACTCATTTAACGAAGGAGATCTTGTCCTAGCCTATGATATCGCCCACTATACTCTCGGTCATGGGAAATTCGAATCATTATGGAATGGACCCTACATCATCCAAAATTGACTCACAAAAGGTACATACATCCTATCATGTTGAGAAGGCTATCCTCTCAAAGAACCCATCAATGGGTTGTACTTAAAGAATTTTTACGCTTGTGCGTAGCCATTCTATAGTAGGATTTTTCTTTTCACACATTTGTATAGTTTTTAGTCTTATTTTTTCACCTCCACTCCTCATGTATGATATACCATCTGTGTTATTGAAAGATGCATCCTCCATCGGCCTACCACATCAGTTACGCTGACGGTGCTAGCCACTGGACACGTAATCTCGCTTGGACCCTCTATACCCCCTCACATGAACTGATCCAATCCAACGACATATGTTTGGGCTCAGACACCAACAATCAAGCAGAATACGTTGTCATCATTGGTCTCCTCGTCGAGTCCATTCATCGCCACATTCCTTACCTTAGCATTTTATTAGATTCCCAGCTTGTCATCCTAAAGCTCAACAATGTATATCATGTCTGCGATCCTTGCCTCTTTCGCAAAAACCTGCAAGTTAGACTCTTATCTCGAAACTTTGATACAATTACATTTACACATATTCCACGACACTTTAATCAAATAATAGATAATATGGCTAAACTAGTGTTAGATTGGAATTTATCACATCAATACATCATCACATATACATAAACATCATATATTGGTCACAACATATAGATTAGACATCATAAACCATCAAAAACATAAACACATGTAGACATAACAAAGAGCCAAAAGATATGTATCCATATATATATATATATATATATATATCCTCTTAAGTGTCATAAATGTTTACAAAATACAAAATATACATCGCTCGTAGGCCAGTGATTCCCCTCACCCCTATAGGTACAAAATGGGTACCCCCTACCCTATACAAAATGGGTATCAACTACCCTATACAAAATGGGCTTGCAAGCCTATACATATACAAAAATGGGCACTCATGGTGCCCCTAGAGCTACCCCCCAGGTCCTATATGAACTGGAGTCACCCCACCAGATGGGGGTCCTCCAGGTCCAGGGGGTAGTTGACCAGTCATCGTTTCCCTTGCTACAACTGCCCATCGGATCAAGGTCTACCACACTTCTCTAGGACCCTCTCGTTCTGGATGTGGGTCCACATGCCCTCTGACACACCTTGAAGCACCTCCTTGAACCGCTTACGAAGGTCCTCCATCCCTCCTCTGACCTCTACCCATGACTAATGCGATGGTCCCGCACCAACACCATCAAATCTACGCCTCTGGCCTGCCCTCAACTCATTTTCTGGCCCAGCAACAACATCATCTCTCCTACAACATTGTCCTACCCATGGATCTACCTATGACAGTCGCATTGGCCCCTGGCGCACCGGCTCCCTGACCATCTCAGCCTCACGAAAATTAATATTGGAAGAATTAAGTTCACACAACACAAACAATTTTCATTACTTAATAAACAAATGGAGGTTACATATATAGCATGTAGATCACTGACTCAAGTGGATCTGATTAGCTAAAAATAGTAAACCTAGAAACTCACAGTTACAATAGTCATAGTTGAAACTCACAGTTACAACAGTCTTAGACAACCTAGTAACTCACAGTTACTATAGTTGTAAGCATTATCTCTAACACCCTCCCTTAATTCTTACATTACAAATATCACAATCACAAATTACAAAACATAACAAAAGGTTACAACACTAGAACTTTCGTCTATCTGTCTGATCTGGTCTTCCTCAGCACTGAAACTTACTCTGCAATCACCCGATTTCTGCTCTTTCTTCTCCACACATTCGAGCTACCCACTGACACATTTAAAGTCAAAATTCTTCTGACCATCATTGTAGCACTTGTATACTGGACAATTTGACAACTCGGTTCATCGAGGCTTCCATGATAAAAGGTGCCAATTATTGATGCATTCTATTAACTTGCCTTCATTTGTCGGATTTTTTTTTTGCTTTCGGCTATCCTTAAATATATAGAAGAACAGTTTGGATACTGAATGTCTTCAACATTCCTTTACATAAGGTGACTTCCAATAAAAACAATGTACTTGAAACTGGGGCTACCAGCTTGCATCAAGATACAGTTCTAGTATTCATGCATAGTATCTAGTGAGTCCTCAGCTATGTTAGCTGAATCTTTCAGTTTTCTATTTAGAAGATCATTAGCATGTGTTTTGCAATTCAGTAATGTATGTCCACGTCTTCGACAGTAGAATCATTCAATGCTTTTATTTGTTCTTCTTCCTTTGGAGTATAGTGCAACTTTAGAATGTGAACTAACTTCCATTTCACCTTCCTTCATCCTCCTTTTTTCTGCTAAGAGTGTTGAAATCATGTCTTCCAGAGTTCGAGAGGGCATTTGAGTTAAAGTAAAAACAACATTGTCATATTTTTGAGACAAACTATTCAGCAAGATTTCTTTTGCATCATCTTCATCAACTTTAGAGTCGGAGCCAATCTCTGCCAACTGTGCTAACAAAGACTTCAGATTATTTATGTGAGAAGACAATGATACTTCATCATGCATTTTTAATTTGAATAGTTGTAATTTTAATGAAAACTTGGCATTTACAGCCTTTTCCCCAAATATTGTACTCAATTGTGCCCACAGTTCTGCAGAAGATTTTTCCAAATCTATTAGATGTAGTTGGGAATCTGCAAGAGACAATCCAAGAATGGACTTGGCTCTATCATATTTCTTCTCCCATTCAATTAATTTTCTAGGATCTGTAGGTGATTTCTCTGTACCTTTCACTATTCCCCATAAATTCCTATGCATCATTTGAAGTTGAATTTTTACTTTCCAAGTATGAAAGTTAAAACCATTAAATTTTTCCAATGTAATACTCTCCATAACCAAAACTTTAATCAGCTTATGGATACCTCTGCACAACAATCAACAATCAATTTACCTCTACAGATAGATCTGGAGCAACAATCAAACAAGCGGTAGCTTCAGTGTCCCTCAACCTTCAGCGTACAACAATCTCAGCTCTCACCTCCAATCTGCAACAATGATCATGCAACAACGTATGTCCAAGGTAATGGCTTGTTGTGACACATGGATGGCTCTGTGATTCTTCTATTTCTGGTGAGGTAGACAGACAACTCATAAATCAACTTCATGTTGGCAGCTCTACGAAGCAGACTCTACGCAACAAAAACACAGTCGAACCTCCTCCACGCAGCAGCAACCAGACCTCCTCCACCCAACAATGCCAACAAGATTCTAACCTTGCTCCGATACCAAATTAATATTGGAAGAATTAAGTTCACACAACACAAACAGTTTTCAGTACTTAATAAACAAATGGAGGTTACATATATAGCATGCAGATCACTGACTCAAGTGGATCTGATTAGCTAAAAATAGTAAACCTATAAACTCACAGTTACAACAGTCATAGTTGAAACTCACAGTTACAACAGTCATAGTTAACCTAGAAACTCACAGTTACTACAGTTGTAAGCATTATCTCTAAAAACGGCCTCGAGGACCCACATCTGCAAAAACCAAAACCAAAGGTAGAGTCAACATCCATATATATATATATACATATGCTACACTATCAAAATCACAAAACATAAATGCTCAAACATACCTCTATGATCCCAGACCTTTCCAGGAGGTAGCACCATGTCTGGGTCGTGACGGTACTCCATCCCCCCGTATGGATACCGTAGTATCACCTATGGCATATGATGCCACACACATGCCACAGTGGTCATAAAGTAGTGGCCACCCTCCCCCCCGCCATGGAGAGCTATCGCCTGGGCCCACCGCATCAATCGCAGCTCCTGCATCCCTGATGGTGCCAACAAAATCCTCGGGCACAACAGGGGCACCCTCTCCAGAAACCAACCCACCAGGATGGACCCAAATTCAAACTCACCAAAGTCGATGGTCCAACACTGGTGAATCTTCTCCATCATCCTGGAGTGCAGCATCAGACCCCAGGAAAAAAGGTCCCCATCTAGGACCCTCTCCACAATCCTTAGTTGACCTCTCAAGATCCACTGAGTCACTAAGGATCCATAGATCATCACAACCATGGTTGCAATGAAATGAAGCAAAATATCATCCATCTCCTTGATACATATAATCGAACCTAACATCGGGTTCAGCCCCAAGCAATAGCATCATGCCAAATCTATCAATCTCACATCCCCCAATAGTTGGGGGTTAGCAGGCAGGTCCATCCCCCAGACGGGAAGCCTCGTCAGAAAGTATATATCCTCTAAAACTAAGAGGTTTAGTCATTGTTCCCTCACAATGAAGCATTGTAGATCAACACTCCACATGGATTTCAGGTACTGAAGTAGTAACTCCTGCGACCGTATCAAAGGGCACTTGAAGAACTTGAGAAACCCTTGGGCTGCCAAGTGTCTCTGAACAACTGACTGCTCTCTCACCACCTCTCAGAGGTGCTCCCTGTCTCACTCCCTCTAGTGGACCGACATGATGAATCTCCTATCAAAATATGATCACCTGCATCCACACAAAAACAATTGGTCATCCCTCATCATTCATCAAAAATATCAAAAAATTCAAAATTTCAAACACCTTAAGCTTTGCCTCCAGTGTGTGGATTTCACCCCCATGGGTGCGCACATATGCACGCATGTTATTTTCATAGTTCTGCATTCATGTGTAGCTAAGAAATAATTTTTCATCAATGCACAGTTTTCATGTCAACAGGTGCACACACATGCGCACCTGTTCTCTACACAACTATGCACTGATGCACAATTGTCTGAGAAACAACTGTGCACAGTGCGTAGCTGTAATTCTAACATGCGTGCTTGTTTTTCCCTCCCACATGACCCTATGCATGGTTGTGTCAAGCACAGCTGTACATTATGCATGAGTGATGGAATTATACCTGCACATCTGAGCGCGGGTATCATTCCTTCTCCCGTGCATTAGTGGGCCCACCCCTAAACCTACCCATGTATGACCATCCGTACGACCCCTAACTCAACCCTAGAAAAATCATACTGTGCAGCAAGATAGGACCACTAACATGACTCTCACACCTCCCATATCGGTCGACTTGAGCTCCCGTAATCTCTAAAACTCCTCCAAATATTCTCGTCAACTCACTATAGAAGCGGGTACAAATGAGGTGGCACTATGGGCCCACCAGCCATATATGGTCCCTTTTTCCAAACTCCCACATTCCTTTACCGAAGCCCAGAGCCTTTGTTTCTCGATCCATCTTCAGCCACATAATCAAAGTTCCACCATATACACATTCACATTCCCCGGTTCACCATCTGAACTTGGCCCCAGGGGAGTATTTTTCTCACGTCACGTCTAGGTACGCATGCTCATGTTCAAAATTATCAAATAATTGTTATATGTTATTTATTATTAGATATGGTTCACGTTGGGTATTCATTTTTAATGTGTGCAGGTACTTGGTCATCACAAACAGTGCAGTCCCTTCAGGTATATGTTCGACACTGGCATGTAATCATTCCCTCTGAATATCAATTGCATCTCCCAGTCACACCCTCCAACATATTCAAATCTACTTTATATGTATTTTTACTTACAATTAAATTCAACAATGTGGATAGAGGAAAACCATAGATCTATATTAATGAATAAAGAGGAATGCATCAATCAAATAATCATACCTTGAGTCATGAAATATATTCTCCTTTGACCCTTTCTCTTTCTCTTCCTCAACCCTCACTCAAGCAAGGAAAACTTGATCTAAATTCTAAATTGTATGGAGAAGCTCCTCTGAAAATCAAGTAACACGTACATGTAAATGATTATTCCCCCTCTTTTCCATGGAATGAATTTCTTATATAGATTGGTAGAGGAGGCTAGGAGAAGCTTCTAGATGTCTAGAACTTAATGAAATCGACTAAATTGAGAGTTTCCAAGATCCTGTCACAATATAAGAAAATCACTCAGTATTGATATCCTTATAACTAACCAATTCTAGAAGGATAGAGAGGCAGTCTCAGGCTAGCAGTAATGAAGCTAGCGACCATTCATGGGCTGAAAAGATGTTCAGGAGCGATTGTTCATGCCCTAACAATGGGTTAAGTAGTGACCATCCTTAAAAATCATCGAAACCAAGGCAGAAGAGTGTGTCTCATCATAATAGCATCAATGTGTCCTTCATGAGACCCTAGAGTGGAAAATAATATTGTAACAACTATGAATATTGAAAGGTTCAGTCAAAATAAAGTTGGTACAATATTTCTAAGTAAAGCAAGCAATTTGCATGTGCTAGCTCTAGTGGGACAAATTTGTTGGGAATGCAAGATGACTGAGTAGTTATTGGATATAAAATGTTCAAATCAAGGAACAATAGGGCACAACTGGGAATAATGAAGGAAAACAAAGAAGCCATGATCTAGAGGAACTCAAGGACAACCAGCTACAACACAAAAAAAAAAAAAGATGAAAATATATATTCCTTGGAGAGCATGTTGGAAGAGATGCCATGATGCATACAATGAATCTATAATGCATATGCATTAGTAGGAATACTAACAATGATTGCTTGGTGCATATATAAGTGCATTAGTGTATGTGGACATTCTTAGGCATCTGTATGGCATGCTTATAGACTAAGAGTAGTATGTTGTTGTATAGGTAAAATAATGATGTTATGATAATTGAATATGACTAATGATGGATTATGTATCTAGGAAAAATGTTTATAGCATGGTTGAAGATATTTATGGTGTTGTTGTTGTATATGAACTCCATCCATATGAATA
>JZKD02S1699238.1:591495-607668 GCA_000966675.3 Picea glauca
ACTCATGGCATTGATGTCAACGTCTTTGAACTTCTCCATAGCTGCAACGTTCTGTGGTTCCTTCTCTTCTCCTTCTTTAAACTCTGGCTTCATGATCTTTCCTTTCACAATATCCTACACTTTATTCTTAGTAAGGATGAGGTCAATCCTTGTCTTCCATGCTCTGAAGTTAGAGGCACCATCTAGCTTGTTCTCAGACTTCATAGAATTTGTCATGGCTTGCTTGACTTGGTCAAACCCTAGATTTGACCGAAAATCCAAACTTCACATCTTGGCCTTCTGAGAGTACCAGGAGATGTGTTGGGTTAGGGCGCACTGATCTATCCGGAGATTAGGTCAATCTCGTCACTTAAGGTGCCTCGACAAGAGGTTTAGGGTTTCTGCAACTGCTTCTGCTGGTAACCCTAGCTGCAGTGGTTTGGGAAGCTGCTCCTGCTAGTAACCCTAGCAGTAGTTCCTCAATGAGCTCAATGTCTAGCGGTTATGTTTCCTTCTAGCGTTTTAGGCTGACTGAAGGGGTGTGGGCCCATAAATTGTTAGAATATAGAAGATGGTGCACTCATTTTTCCATTGACGATACCTTCGTCACCCAACCACAGGCCGAAGCCTCCCTCCGAGCACCTTAACCTTGACCTGAGAATTCCTCCGGAAGCAAACCCTAGGCTAGATAGCCAAACAAAGAGTAGCACATCAATCCCCAAGGATAGCGCATCACAAAAGACTGATCAGATGTTCCAAACCCTAGCCAAGAGATATCCAAGCCAATACTGAAACTAGCTGCTGTTGTAGTTGAAGCTGCAACCCTCCTCCAAACCTGCGCACCAACTGCAACTACAGTGCGCACCAACTGCAATTATGAGATACTACAAATGAGAACTGGCACCCTGTATTTATAGCAATCCTGCCAGTTTGTTGGGGCCGACTTCTCCTTCTGGGTATGTGTCTGTTCAGTATATTATTATTAATTCTGGCCAACTTCTTCTCTTGGAGGCTAATAGCCTAATATAAATTATCTTCTTGAGCTGACAAGGCTTCTAGGGTTATTAGCCAACTCATTAGGGTTTCTCTTGCTTCCCGAAGTCTTCTATTCTCATCAGGTTCATACATGGGGGTAAATACCTCCCACAACTACCATAATATTAACATAAAGGATATGCACAGATTGAAGGAATCGACTTTGAAGATACATTTGCTCCAGTTTCTAGAATGGAAGCAATTCATTCACTTTTATCTTATGCATGCTCTAAAAATGTTAAAGTATATTAGATGGACATAAAATTAGCTTTTCTGAATGGGGAACTTGAAGAAGAAGTCTACATTGAACAACTATAAGGATGTCAGTTGTCAGAGAACACAAATTATGTGTGTAAATTAAAGAAGGCCATGTATGGTCTAAAATAGTCTCCTAGAGCATGGTACTCTAGACTGGATAAGTATCTACAGGAGGCAGGGTTCAAAAAAGGAACTGCAGACAACAACCTCTACATCAAGGTAAGTCAAGGTAATATTTTATTAATTGAAGTTTATGTTGATGATATTATTTTTGGTAGTGATGATGACAGGTTAAGCTAGAAATTTGCAAAAGATATGCAAAATGAATTTGAAATGTCGATACTTGGAGAAATATCCTTCTTTCTGGGACTTCAAATATGTCAAAGAAACCAAGGAATTTTTATTTCTCAAACCAAGCATATAAGAGAAATGCTAAATAAGTTTGGAATGGAATATTACAAACCAGTTATCACTCCCATGCAAACCGATTGCAAGTTGAGAAAAGATGATGATTCAAAGTCTACAGATCAGAGGTAATACAGGTCAATGATTGGAAACCTACTATATGTGACAACATCCAAAACATATGTAATGCAGGTAGTTGGACAAGTGGCACAATTTCAAGTAATACCAAAGGAATCACATGTATTAGCAATGAAGAGGATTTTTAGATATCTCAAAGGAACAAAAGAGTTTGGATTATGGTATCCAAAAGGAAAGGATCTATCACTTATTGCCTACACATATGCCGATTGGGCAAGTTGTATTGATGGCTGACGAAGCACTAGTGGAGCAACGTTCTACTTGGGTGAGTGTTTAGTATCATGGCTAAGAAAGAAACAATCATCAATATCTTTATCTACAACCGAGGTAGAGTATATTGCAACAACATCATGTTGTACACAGGTTCTTTGGATGAAACAAAATCTGATAGATATACAGGTTGAGTATGATGAGCCCATTCCTATCTATTGTGATAATACAAGTGCCATCAGTATCTTGAAAAACCCGATGATGCACTCGAAGATGAAACACATTCCAATCAATTAACATTTTCTACGAGAGTAGGTTGCAGAAAAGAAAATCAGAGTTTAGTATGTGGGCACAAAAGAACAAGTGGAGGATATATTTACAAAACCACTTCCATGGGAAGCCTTTGAATATCTTCACCGAAGACTTGGAGTTATTTCTACTCCAAAATGAATGATTTTTGAATGCTTGTCTTATATGTCTTAAATTTACACGAGGAAATACCTTAAGAGGACAGTTCAGTTAGGGGGAGAAACCCCGGATGGAAAGATACCTTTGCCATTGATGACAAAGGGGGAGAGTTTTATCAAATGCAGAGGATAGAGGCATGGTTCTAGGGGGAGCAGATTTATCAAATGCAGAGGATAGAGGCATGGTTCTAGGGGGAGCAGGAGTGATATGATTTTAGTATTGCATCAGAGTGTTGCCATCAATGCCAAAGGGGGTGATTGTTGATTAAGGTTGGTTGTCATTGATGTCAACCCTTGAAGAAAGCCCCACAACACAAAGGTTTGGGTAATGGACCCAATATTGTTTGATTTAAAGATGACTCATTATTGTCTCATCATGTTTGATAAGAAGTAAATATTGATGAAGTCCAAAGTGGTACCCTTATGGTGAAAGCCCTCATGGGAAGACTCTTTGTGGAGTAAGAGAACCCATGCTTAATTCTAGAATAATGAGTTGAAGGAAAGTGAATTTTCTAGGGAAACTATCCTAGATAGATAATGCTTTTCATGTTGTTTCCAGTAGTATGTGGAACGTCACATAAATCCTCACGGTTAGAGAGTTATGACCATACGAAGTTGGAGAACCCCTCATAAGTCTTATAGAATCCCCCAAGGGTCTAAGTGATTTGCAAAAGAAATTATTTTAAATAAAGAATCCCTAAAATATGGAAAGTGTAAGGCTACATGAAGATATAAATAAGAGGCAAAGATCACTCATTAAAGACACACTTGTACATTTTGTATTTCTATTTTCTTGTGTAAATCTTCTTGTAAATACTTGTGGAGACATCTGAAGTGGAAAACCTCTGAGGTAGCACGAAGGGTTAAGGAAAAAATTCTCGGATTTACAGAAAACCCTATTTTCTTAGGCATACGTGGGTTGTCTGTGTATAGGGTGCATACAATATGCGGGATGCCTGTGTACAGGGAGTGTATGTATGTGGGCTGGCTGTGTATAGGGTGAGTATATGTTGATAAAGCCATGAAACTTGAGAAGATGAAGGTGCAAAAGTTCTAGATTCTGAGATCAAGCTCCCAGGAAGGTCTAGAGTGATAAGATACATTAGATATATCCATTGGTTCAAAAGGTATGCCTTATTTCTATGAATAGTTGGATTTTGATGTATGCATGAGGAATGGCAATGGATATTTGAGGATTCTCCCTAGAGAGACTAGTGGCTACATGGGATCTTTTGTATAAGTCATATCTACAAAAATACAGTGCTGGTATATTTATCATTGATACTTCTTGTTGAGGCACATATTGTATTTCTTAGCATATGGCCAAGAGTTTTTATGGTACATGGTTGAGATCTTGTATTTATTGATGTATTGAGAAATTGAATATCAGAAAGCGGTCAATGACTAAGATCATGTCAGGGATATTATACTTGTTCATGATTACACATACCTATATGGAACATGACTAGAGAGAGACATACTTGCCTTGAGTAGAGGTTATATATGAGGATTCATGCACAGGGTGCAGTTACAGTCTCGATACAGTGACATGTTACAGATCTATGTGAAAGAAGTTACATAGGGTGAAAAGTTTTCAAGTGAAAGGAAACCCTAGTTTCAGAAGGCATACATGGGATGCATAACAGATAGGGCATGTACATACGTGGGCTACATCACTACAGGTCACATATCTGTTTTATTTTTGTAGATACATGTTCAGTTCAAGTACGGTTTGATTACAGGGCAATTTTACAGATTGGATACAGGGCAATGGTACAAGTTGATACAGTTGTACAACAACATATCTCACAGTGACAGATTGATATTAGTTCCATCATTCTACTTCTACTTTAGGGTGGTTGGACAGAGCAAGGATAGGTGGTTGTAGCCATAGAACATAGGGGGTTGTAGCCTCCTTCTGGTTGTAGCCATAGAATTGGGGATTTGGAGCATCCCTCAAGTTGTTGCCTGAGAAACCAGGGGGTTGGAGCCTCCTTCCAGTTGAAACTGGAAAAAAGGAATTTTTTGATTCCAATGAATGTAATTCTTCAAGACATATAAGAAAAATCATTCAGTGGTTTTCTCCCGATTTGGGTTTCCACGTAAAACACTGGTGTACTATGTATGTGTGTGATTGTTTATTTCTTATTGCTCATTATTGGATAATAATTCTACATTGATATAACATTTGAAGAAAAAGGATTATAATTACGCTATTACTGATTCACCCCCCCTCTCAGTAATCCAACAAGATTTACACATTCAATAGACATTATCTCACATGTACACACATATAGTCATCATGAGACATCATCATAACAATTTCACTTATTAATTCAAATATGTTTCATAAGGAAATTCAAATTTCCCAATCATGATACTCCTTCTCATAATGTTTGGTGCTTGTAGGAACAAGTATCAATCTTCCTTATGGGATTACACTATTTCCATATCCAAGATCATTCTACCTGCAATTTTACTTATCTTTCATTCATCCAAACAATTATCAGTATTCATGCACATTATCTTTTTATTGCACATTTATAACAACTCATGAAGTGATCTCATAATTGTAACATACATAATTCAACTGCATCCTTCTACTAATCATATCAAATGGAATGAAACTATCATTCTTTACACATGCATTATCCAACATACCAATATTTTCATAATGCAATCAAACATTACCAATAAATAACCATTGTTCCAATACCCATGGCCACATCTACACAATGCATCCTTGTATTTTCCCCCAAATACCACATATATATGTCATATATTAAACGATAGTGAGTTGGAAGGTCTAGAAAACACCTCAACACATCATCCAAAATCTTCCCAATCACTTTCTCAATAATTTTGATACTTTCCTCTTCGACCCATACACAACACCAGTTATATAATCCTTTAGTGCTCTTTAGTATAAACAAACAGTTTGCAGTCCAAACATCAGTTATAGAGGGGGACGACCATTAAGCATTGCTATGGTTCTATATCCCTTCCATATCCAACCACAATGTGAACTCACACATGGATAGCTCTAATGGCATCCATTTCTATAGTAGGAGTATGTCTCCTGATTTCCTTGGTTATGATCTCATAACCAACATAACATACCACTAAATTCTATACAAATCCATTCAAACATATGAATTTTGTACCTTCAAGGCCCTTTGACTTTATATATCAATTCAAATATTAATTTTTGATAGATGGAATTCTTACCTCAATTTCCTTCAGTAATTATGCATCATAAGAACATAAATTCATAACTTCATGGCTATTATCAAATTACTTGATGCTACCAGATCAATTGATATCTTGTAGGATCTAGCGGGCTACCTTCATAACCCTCTTGATAAACATTCTTACCATCCTCATTTTTATTCATATGGATGGAGTTCATATACAACAACAACACCATAAATATCTTCAACCATGCTATAAACATTTTTCCTAGATACATAATCCATCATTAGTCATATTCAATTATCATAACATCATTATTTTACCTATACAACAACATACTACTCTTAGTCTATAAGCATGCCATACAGATGCCTAAGAATGTCCACATACACTAATGCACTTATATATGCACCAAGCAATCATTGTTAGTATTCCTACTAATGCATATGCATTATAGATTCATTGTATGCATCATGGCATCTCTTCCAACATGCTCTCCAAGGAATATATATTTTCATCTTTTTTTTTTTTTGTGTTGTAGCTGGTTGTCCTTGAGTTCCTCTAGATCATGGCTTCTTTGTTTTCCTTCATTATTCCCAGTTGTGCCCTATTGTTCCTTGATTTGAACATTTTATATCCAATAACTACTCAGTCATCTTGCATTCCCAACAAATTTGTCCCACTAGAGCTAGCACATGCAAATTGCTTGCTTTACTTAGAAATATTGTACCAACTTTATTTTGACTGAACCTTTCAATATTCATAGTTGTTACAATATTATTTTCCACTCTAGGGTCTCATGAAGGACACATTGATTCTACTATGATGAGACACACTCTTCTGCCTTGGTTTCGGTGATTTTTAAGGATGGTCACTACTTAACCCATTGTTAGGGCGTGAACAGTTGCTCCTGAACAACTTTTCAGCCCATGAATGGTTGCTAGCTTCATTACTTCTAGCCTGAGACCGCCTCTATATCCTTCTAGAATTGGTGAATTTTAAGGATATCAATACTGAGTGATTTTCTTATATTGTGACAGGATCTTGGAAACTCTCAATTTAGTCGATTTCATTAAGTTCTAGAGATCTAGAAGCCTCTCCTAGCCTCCTCTACCAATCTATATAAGGAATTCATTCCATGGAAAAGAGGGGGAATAATCATTTACATGTACATGTTACTTGATTTTCAGAGGAGCTTCTCCATACAATTTAGCCTTTAGATCAGGTTTTCCTTGCTTGAGTGAGGGTTGAGGAGGAGAAAGAGAAAGGGTCAAAGGAGCATATATTTAATGACTCAATGTATGATTATTTGATTGATGCATTCCTCTTTATTCATTAATATAGATCTATGGTTTTCCTCTATCCACATTGTTGAATTTAATTGTAAGTCAAAATACATCTAAAGTAGATTTGAATATGTTGGAGGGTGTGACTGGGAGATGCAATTGATATTCAGAGGGAATGATTACATTCCAGTGTCGAACATATACCTGAAGGGACTGCACTGTTTGTGATGAACAAGTACCTACACACATTAAAAATGAATACCCAACGTGAACAATATCTGATAATAAAGAACATATAACAATTATTTGATAATTTTGAACATGAGCATGCGTACCTAGACGTGACGTGAGAAAAATACTCCCCTGGGGCCAAGTTCAGATGGTGAACCGGGGAATGTGAATGTGTATATGGTGGAAATTTGATTATGTGGCTGAAGACAGATCAAGAAACATAGGCTCTGGGCTTCGGTAAAGGAATGTGGAAGTTTGGAAAAAGGGACTATATATGGCTAGTGGGCCCATAGTGCCACCTCATTTGTACCTGCATCTATAGTGAGTTGACGAGAATATTTGGAGATTACGAGAGCTCAAGTCGACCGATATGGGAGGTGTGAGAGTCATGTTAGTGGTCCTATCCTACTGCACAATACGATTTTTCTAGGGTTGAGTTAGGGGTCGTACGGATGGCCATACATGGGTAGGTTTAGGGGTGGGCCCACTAATGCACGGGAGAAGGAATGATACCTGCGCTCAGATGTGCAGGTATAATTCCATCACTCATGCATAATGTGCATCTGTTCTTGACACAACCATGCATAGGGGCACGTGGGAGGGAAAAACAAGCATGCATGTTAGAATTATAGCTACGCACTGTGCACAATTGTTTCTCAGACAATTGCGCATCAGTGCACAACTATGTAGAGAACAGGTGTGCATGCGTGTGCACCTGTTGGCGTGACAACTATGCATTGATGCAAAATTATTTCTCTGACAACTACGCATGAATGCACAACTTTGAAAATAACATGCGTGCATATGTGCGCACCTGTGGGGGTGAAATCCACACACTGGAGGCAAAGCTTAAGGTGTTTGAAATTTTGAATTTTTTGATATTTTTGATGAATGATGACGGATGACCAAGTGTTTCTGTGTGGATGCAGGTGATCATATTTTTATAGGAGATTCATCATGTTGTTCCACTGGAGGGAGCAAGATAGGGAACACCTCCGAGAGGTGGTGAGAGAGCAGTCAGTCATTCAAAGACACTTGGCAGCCCACGAGTTTCTCAAGTTCTTCAAGTGCCCTTTGATACGGTTGCAGGGGTTCCTACTTCAGTACCTAATATCCATGTGGAGTGTTGATCTGCAATGCTTCATTGTGAGGGGACAACGACTAAACCTCTTAGTTTTGGAGGATATATACTTTCTGACGGGGCTCCCCTTCCGGGGGATGGACCTACCTGCTGACCCCCAACTGTCGGGGGATGTGAGATTGATAGATTTGGCACGATGCTACTGCTTGAGGATGAACCTGATGTCAGGTTCGATTATCTGTATCAAGGATATGGATGATCTTTTGCTTCAGTGCATTGAAACCATGGTTGTGATGATCTATGGATCCTTAGTGACTCAGTGGATCTTGAGAGGTCAACTAAGGATTGTGGAGAGGGTCCTAGATGGGGACCTTTTTTCCTGGGGTCTAATGCTGCACTCCAGGATGATGGAGAAGATTCACCAGTGTTGGACCATCGACTCTGGTGAGTTTGTGTTTGGGTCCATCCCGGTGGCTTGGTTTCTGGAGAGGGTGCCCCTGTTGTGACCGAGGATTTTGTTGGCACCATCAGGGTTGTAGGAGCTACGATTGATGCGATGGGCCTAGGTGATAGCTCTCCATGGTGGGGTGCAGGGTGGCCACTACTTTATGGCCACTGTGGCACGTGTGTGGAATCATATGCCATAGGTGATACTATGGTATCCATATGGGGGGATGGACTACCGTCACGACCCAGACATGGTGCTACCTCCTGGAAAGGTCTGGGATCACAGAGGTATGTTTGAGCATTTATGTTTTGTGATTTTGATAGTGTAGAATATGTTTATATATATATGGATGTTGAATCTACCTTTGGTTTTGGTGTTTGTAGATGTGGGTCCTCGAGGCCGTGAGGCTGAGATGGTCAGGGAGCCAGTGCGCCAGAGGCTAGTGCGACTGTCGCAGGTAGATCCGCGAGTAGGAAAATGCCGTAGGAGAGATGATGCTGGTGCTGGGCTAGAAAATGAGCCGAGGGCAGGCCAGAGGCTTAGATTTGATGATGTTGGTGCGGGACCATCGCATGAGTCACAGGTAGAGGTCAGAGGAGGGACGAAATACCTTCATAAGCGGTTCAAGTAGGTGCTTCAAGGTGTTTCAGAGGGCATGTGGACCCACATCTAGAACGAGAGGGTCCTGGAGCAGTGTGTGGGTGTACCGACAGAGTAGCAGACCTTGATCTGACGGGCAGCTGTAGCGAGGGAAACGATGACTGGTCGACTACCCCCTGGACCTGGAGGACCCCCATCTGGTGGGGTGTCTCCAGTTGACATAGGACCTGAGGGGGGAGCTTTGGGAGAACCATGAGTGCCCGGTTTTGTATATGTATAGGCTTGTAAGCCCATTTTGTATAGGGTAGTTGATACCCATTTTGTATAGGGTAGGGTGTACCCATTTTGTACCTATAGGGGTGAGGGGAATCACTGGCCTACGAGCGATGTATATTTTGTATTTTGTAAACATTTATGACACTTAAGAGGATATATATATATATATATATATATATGGATACATATCTTTTGGCTCTTTGTTATGTCTACATGTGTTTATGTTTTTGATGGTTTATGATGTCTAATCTATATGTTGTGACCGATATATGATGTTTATGTATATGTGATGATGTATTGATGTGATAAATTCCAATCTAACACTAGGTTAGCCATATTATCTGTTATTTGATTAAAGTGTCGTGGAATATGTGTAAATGTAATTGTATCAAAGTTTCGAGATGAGAGTCTAACTTGCAGGTTTTTGCGAAAGAGGCAAGGATCGCAGACATGATATACATTGTTGAGCTTTAGGATGACAAGATGGGAATCTAATAAAATGCTAAGGTAACAAATGTGGTGATGACTGGACTCAGTGAGGAGACCAATGACGACAACATATTCTTCTAGATTGTTGGTGTCTGAGCCCAAACATATGTCGTTGGATTGGATTAGTTCATGTGAGGGGGTATAGAGGGCCCAAGCGACCCAAGCGAGATTACGTGTCCAATGGCTAGCACCATCAGCGTAACCAATGTGGTAGGACAATGGAGGATGCATCTGTCAATAACATAGATGGTATATCATACATGAGGAGTGGAGGTGAAAAAAGAAGACTAAAAACTCTACAAATGTGTGAAAAGAAAAATCCTACTATAGAATGGCTACGCACAAGCGTAAAAATTCTTTAAGTACAACCTGTTGATGGGTTCTTTGAGAGGATAGCCTTCTCGACATGATAGGATGTATGCAACTTTTGTGAGGCAGTTTTGGACGATGTAGGGTCCATTTCATAATGATTCGAATTTCCCATGACCGAGAGTATAGTGGGCGATATCATAGGCTAGGACAAGATCTCCTTCGTTAAATGAGTGAAGGTTGACATGGCGGTCAAAGGTGGCTTTGGACCATTTTTTAGCTGCCTTGTTGTTATGTAATGAAGACCAACGATCTTCATCCAGTGACTCTAAGGTCATCAAGTGTTGCTCCATTGGAATAATGTAAGGTAATAACTCGATGGTGGTGCGTAATGCGGGAATTTCACACTCGATGGGGAGGATGGATTCGATCCCATGCATGAGATGAAATAGTGTAAAACCGATGGCAGTTTTGACTGTCGTGCGATAATCCCATAATGTTGAAAACAACATATGATGCCAGTTGGTTTTATGTTTGTTGAAAGTATGTTGTATCATGGTTTTGAGGACTTTGTTGACAACCTTGACCTGTCTGTTGGATTGAGGGTAGTATGGGGAGGCAAACTCATGGGATAAGCCTAGATTTGAGGAGAGTTCAATGTAGATCTCGTTCTCAAAGTGCTTACCATGATCGGATACTAATAGTAGTGGAATTCTGAAACGGGTAATGATGTGGTTGAAGAAAAAACACGTCGTTGTATCATCACTATTGTTGGAGGTAGGCATGGATTCAGCCCATTTGGTAAAGTAATCTACTACCACGATGATGTACTTGTGTCCATTATTGGATGGAGGATTGCAAGTCATGAAGTCTATGCCCCATTTGCAGAAGGGGTCGATGGTGATGACTCGATGTATAAGAGTGGGTGGTGCTCCTGCTTTGTTTACATAAAGCTGTCATTTTTCGCATTGCTTGATAGCGTGGATGTAGTCATGAAACAGTGTGGGCCAGAAGTAGCCTGCTCGAATGATTTTTTGGGCAGTGGACATACCTTATAGGTGGCCACCGCAAGCGCCACTATGGAAATCATTCAATACTATGCTGGCTTCGTCGATGGTCAGACATGGACGAAGGATGGTGTCGACCCCACGTCGGTATAAGACGTCACCGATGATGAGATATCGAGGGGCCTGATAGAGACTGCGTCGATGATCATCTCTAGAGAGATGAGACCCAAAATTCTATGTCCAAAGGTAGACGAGGAGGTCACCATACCAGGGGTCATCCAAGGGGATGAAGAAGAGGTGTTCGTTAGGAAAATCCGTATTGATGGGTAAAGCTTTAGCATCTGAGGGAAACACCATAATGAGTTCAAAGAGAATGAGTTCTTTCTTGCTTTTGGGAGTTGATAAATCTAGGTCATATTCCTGAAGGATGATGCTCCATTGGGAAAATTTTCCATTAATCTGCTGTCGATTGAGCAAGTACTCCATTGGTTTGGAATCTGCTATGACTTTGGTAGTACGACGCATGATATAGTGACGCAGTTTCTGAACTGCGAGGGATATTTTCTCATCACGATTGTATTTTAGGGGTGGTCCTGAAACAATTTTACTGATGTAGTAAATGGCATGTTCTCGCCCATCATCCCCTAGTTGGATGAGGACTCTTGCTACTGAGACCGCTGAGGCTGATAAGTAGAGGATGTAATCACGGTCATAGTCTGGGGGAATAATCAAAGGGGCATTGGATAGGGCCTCTTAAATCATCAAAATCAGTTTGAGCATGTTCATCCCATAGAAATGGGATATCATGATGCAATAGGTAGAGGAAACCATGCACACGAGTGGCATAATCTGGGACAAACTGACGTAAAAGGTTACTTTTTCCCTATAGGCTATGTAGTTGGTGTAAATTCCTAGGTGGTGGAATTTATATGATAGCTTGGACCTTGAGGGGCTCCACCATGATGCTGTGTTGGGAGACAATGAACCCAAGAAGGCGTTCGACGGTGATGCAAAATATACACTTGAGGGGGTTCAAGCGGATATTGTATTGGCGACATCGTTGAAAAATGATGCGTAAGTCATCTAAGTGCTGAGTTCATTTCTTGGATCGAGTAGTGAGGTTGTCCAAGTAAGCGAGTATGATGTGATCATGATCATGGAAAAAATAAGTCATGGCCCATCGAAACATATCACCTATGTTTTTCAGTCCAAAAGGCATGACACGATAAGAAAAATTACCCATGGGGTAGTAAAAGCAGTTTTATACTGATCTGCTAGATGGATTTAGATTTGATTGTAGCTGGAGAAGCCATCCATGAAGGACAAGGCCTTGTGGAAGGCACAGTAATTGATAATTTGGTCAATGAAAGGGGTTGGAAAGTTGTCTTTGGGACAAGCATGGTTGAGATCGTGAAAGTCGGTGCTGACGTGAATAGTGTCCTGTTTTTTGTTAACAGGGACGGGGTTGGAAACCCATGAGGTATACGCAATGGGGTAAATGAATCCAGTGGTGTGTAACTTGTTAATTTCAGCTTTGATAGCCATAACTTTGGATGGGTGAAGTGGGTTCTTCTTTTGACATACTGGGGCACATTTTTCCATGTGTCGATGTGATGTTCGACTATAGAAGTTTTGAGGCCAGACATCTCCATATATGACCGGGAAAAAATATTCTGGTATTCTTAAAAGAGATATTTGTAAGATTTGAGTTCCTTAGGGGAGAATGCATCACCAATAATGTTTTCTTCTACGATTCTCGGTTTGATGGAAATGTCAATTTTGACGGCGGGGGAGATATTGGCCATGTTTCCTTCCTCAAAAGCATCTGGGGCAGGGATAGGGTTGTTGAACCAATCTATATTCCCTGAAGAAATAAAATCCTTGGTTTTGATTGCACATATGGAGGCTTGGCTAGGAGGGTTGAAGGATTCCTATGAGAGAAAAAGTGCTTGGTGATGGAGCGCATTCCATGGGAAATCAGGGGTAGTGAGTTATTCCAGGATATCTTCATCGCAGTGGAAAATGAGAGAATACAGGGGATCCGGGGAGGTGACACGGGTGACTGTCATAGTGTGATTGTACTCAAGTGGCGAAGACATAGAGGGGATATTGCAACCATTTTGCGATGGCTCACTTGACATAAACCAAATGTCCAGACAGTGTGGGTGATAAATTGTGTTAGGGGGTAAGATTTCCTGTGGGAAGTGAACTGGAGAATTGTGAGGATTTGGGGGACTATCCTCAGAAAATCGAACCGTGAACCATGGAGGGGTGGGAAGTGACTCAGGTTCAGGGTAGGTGATGTGTACAGTATCTATAAAGGGAAGGAATGGTGGTGATGTGGTCGAACGTGGTTGAATATGGTTTGAATGACGACCTCAGTATGCCACAATCAAAGGACACCTATATGTGAAGTGAGAAAGTGAGTCACAACGAGTGCAAGGGAATATCATCTGTTTGGGGACTGAGGTAGATACATAATGAATGTCAGTGACTTGAGTACCAACAAGTGGTGGTAGAGAGGTCTCTTGTTGAAAGGTTTGGTGTACTGTCGTTAGCGTCTAGCGAAACTGAGGTAGAGCTGGGCAATGATGAGTGTAGTGACCATATTATGAACAGATGGCACAAGCGAATTTGGTTCACAACCCTTTACTTCCCATAGAGGAGGACACTGTCATAGCACTAGACGTGCTTGGAGAAGAGGTGAGTGATGTGGTTGCTCGAGGGAGTTGGATCTGATTGCGTAACTAGGGAAGAGAAGGGCATATATTAGTGGGGTGTCCCTCTCTTTCGCAGAGTGCGCAAGGAGGTTGAACTCGGGGAGGAAGTGGAGCGATGGGCTCCTTCTTCTTGTGTCTACCCCTAGCTATGGCAGTGGTGTTGGAAATTGGGGGTGAGGGTGGCATGGCCAGAGCTAGTACTAGAATTTTCATTGGGATTCCCTTTGACTGAGGAGGGAGAGATAGTTGAGGAACCATCACGGGTGGGTGTAGATACCATACATGGATGGCGAGAACCATGTTGTGAAGGGTAAGAATCATGACTACCTAGAATGCTTGTACTACTGGTGGGGGGTAGAAGCAGGGAATTTGAGTAATGGCTTGGGGAATTGTATCCAAAACTAGGATTTTCCCCTGGGGGAGGGGGAAATCAGGGATAAGTGGTGTAGTAGGGTTCTCAGGGAATCTCTGAGGTAATATTTCTTCAATTGGTGGGAAATTGAGGTGTGGAGAGGCCTTAGTGGGATGAATGGTATCTCTAGTGTCAGTTCCATTAGAAGATACGACACACACTTGTGATGAAGGGTGTATAAGAGGTGGTGCTCCATGGTATGCCCCCAGGAAGGATGGATCCTTGAAAATTTGGAGGCCCATGTCAATGAGTGAATAAACATTGGAACTAGTGCATACAAGAGGTAAGATGTTATCGATGTTGGTAGAATGGTTATGCTCATAATGTGTGATTTGGTCAATGGTGACGATTTTCCTGTTGTGGGGGAACATCATCGTTCGAAACACAAAAGAGGCCATTGCCTTCATAGCATACATGTAGCTACATAAAAACAAGATATTGTAATCAAGTAGGGCATCGATAACCTCAATGTCTATGAGGTTGGTTTTGCCCCCGAGTTTGATGGGGACATTTTGGAAGAGCCCTTCAGGGGAGGATGGTCGACTATCATAGGCTCTCAAGGTGATGGCAGATGGTACTAGCTTAGGGGAGATGATTTCTGCCATACAGTTTTGTACATGATACATGTGGATGCACCTTCATCAATAATACACCAATGAACCTGTTGATGGGTCTTAAATCCCTTGACTCAATAGAAGGAACCAAACCCGCCACCAAGGCCCAATTAGACTCCGCAACATTCAAGATTGAATGGTTCTCTAGATCTTGTGATCCGACCAATTTATCGATGGGCTTTATGTTTTATTGTGAAGGCTCTTCCTTCAGTTAAGACGATTCTTTTTCTGTAATTCTCTTGGGTGGGGCTGGTATGAGAGATGCAAGCCAATATAAACCAACTTGACAAATAACAGGGCAAAGTTTTAACTATTGGGAAGAGGTCAAGCTTGGGATAAACTGATGCTCAAACATGGAGACAATGATTCTATGCCAAAGGGCCTAGTAATAATACATTAACCAAATGAGCATCCAATTATTGTCTGAGAAAACTAATTAATAGAAAGAAAACACACATGCAATCAAGATCATGGTAATAAAAATAATTCATCTACCATAAAATTCATCACATAACAACATAATGATTTTATCTTCAACATTAAATCAAAGAACACCAAAACATTGCACCAGATAACTTGAAAGCATAATTAATTGCTCTTACTCAATTACAACATCAATCATGGAACATGATAGGAAGTAATTCTTCTCCAACTCCAATCACATACATCTGATGGAAATAGCTTGTCTTTGGTCCAGAAGGACTTCTCAATTCATAGCAGTCTCAAAATAGTTATCAACAACCAAAAAAGAAAGAGTTCTTACAACAACTATCAACCCTTGACTAATTGGTCGATGTCCTTATTTATAATATAAAATTCAACCAAAATTAACGACTAAGTACAGTTTGAACCAAACAAAAATCGCCATGTGGCGTTATCATCTAACAATTTCTTCAACAATCCACCCGAGATGTTTCCTGAAAAGGGTGACTCCTTTCATATTCAGACCAACTAATAAATAGTTCTTCATAAGTTTTGGCCCACACATATTTGTGTTGTTCAATTGGAGCCACATA
>JZKD02S1699238.1:630653-649249 GCA_000966675.3 Picea glauca
AATAGTAAGTTCTCACATTTTCAGAGGTCACATTGGAGTGTATAACTCACATTTTGAATTATGGAAAATGGATACCTTGCACCCTTAAACAAGTACCTTCCATTTTCAGATCATGAAGGCTCAACCACAGTGGATGAAACACTTTGGCCTGACATGATGTGAGGATCACTAAACAAAGAAAAGTGCTCAATAAAAAAACTCCCTAAATTGGGCAGGTATAGGGTCACGAGGACCAATCAAAAGAGGGTTAAAATGAGGTGGTGAACTCTCATCAACCACTTCAACTTCAAAGGAGTCACTCTCCTTTGACCATTTGTCGATCTCTTCAAATTATTGGCCACCTATATCACATTTCTTAAGAGGTGGTTGTACCTCTGTAATAGGTGAAATTCCTTGTTGTTGACGAGACCAACGATGCAATTGTTCAAACATGGTGAATGATATGTGTTAAAACAAAACCAAAAAATCAACCTAAGGTTGATGTAGAATTGGAACCAAATAGAACACCCCTAATAAATATAGGGTAACATGAAGCAAACCAATGGCTCAGGGAGCCTTCCAAAAACCAACCCTCTAGTGGATGTCAAGTCCCCAAAATATTGGCTAGTAAAGGTGAGATGAACAACTATGATAACCCTCAAGTAAAATATATAAACAATGAAATTACCCTTTATTAAGGTGGTCACCCTCCGGGGGAACTAAAAAAAACATTGGACATCTTCCCGAGGTACTGCATGAACTTCTGGCATACAATCACCTATGTAGATACCTATGATAAGCCACTAAGGTTACCACCTCACACTTGATGACCAGGGAAAAAATTGAAGGTCTGACCACATGTAAGGGTAGGGTAACTAATACCAAATCCTCAAGAAGTGTTACCTCTCATGGAGGTGTGACACTTTTGAGACCCTTGTATACGTAGTAGTCAAAGAATTCTACAAAACACCATGACAGGTAGAGAGGGGATATCACCCTACTTGCCCCAATGTGACCTTGTTATTTACTCTTGTGTTATAGTAGGCTCCCAACACACACGGTGTAACAATGGATTTTTTTTGTCTTTAATGAATTCTAGGCTTCGTTTTGATGGCCTTGGAGAGTTCACTTTCCAATCCTACACCAAGGCCCTAAGTCCTAGCTAATATTGGTGTGTTATCAAGAAAAAGAGTCTAATTTATTTTAGAATAAGCATTATTTTCTTATGGTTGTTATTAGGTCTAGGAAACAAATTAACTTTTGGTGGTGTTAATGACTATTTTCAATCCAAAGCATGCAATGATGCAAAACTTTCTCTTTCGATAAATGCTAGCTAAGGAAGGGAAAAATACCTTTCTTTGCAAAATCTACAATGAAATAAACAACCTCATCAACACAAAACAACCATGCAATACAACCCAAGAAACTAAACAAGATCCTTCAAGCAAACACAATGATGCACTTCCTTTCTTCAAATGGTCAAAATCTTCATGTAAGCAATTTTTTGTTTTTGTTTTCTATGGAAATGTTAAAAAAAATGTTCCTTAAGCTAATAAAGAAAACATATATGCAAACCAAAAACCAACAAGAAAAAATCAAGGGTTGTAGGATATTGGAAGTGATGCATCAAAGCACACTCCAATGTCTCTATCATAATCAAACCCAAAACCTAAAAGGAAATCTAACAATGCAAACTAGATGCACAAAGGCAATTACAAACCAAAAGAACAAGGGAAAAACACACTATCATATCTGGAAAGACATGTTGGGTACATTTCCTAGATCAACACTTCACTAGTCAACTAACACATACAAGTAATTAGGCCCAATAAAAAACACTCAATAAACCTCAACTTCACTTCAGCTAAAAATGACAAAAAAGAGGCTTAATCATAAAGAGGATCTAGGTTCTCAGAGCCTTGACGGGATTACAAGACTAGACACATTCATATATGATCAAGCCAAATTAGAAAACTTTGTAAAACAACAACCTAGAGGGGTAGTCGGGACCAAACAGATATGCAACTAGCAACCATCTGCAGGTGGTCGCAACCCAATAGTTATGCATCCCACGACTAGTCGCTCTGGTATGAACTACTCAGGTACGACTCTCTACAAAAATTTGAAAAAAACAAGATCTAGCCCAAATCTGATAGATCTTCTCTCTGAGGAAGTGATAGGGAAGATAATAGACTACTTAGATGTTTCAAAGAACTAAAAATCATGGTGGAAAACAAACTAAAGAACAATAAAATATTATTCCCCAATAGAGTCTCAAATTCTATTATGGATAAATATATCATGTGGATAAGCCATACATCCCTTGGACCTACCCTTGGTCTAAGACATGTTGGCGGGCTAGACTTCTAAATTTTTTTTCCTAGATCTAAATAAATTTGTTTCCTTTTACACTAAGGGAGAGACTGGCATATTTCTTGAATGATGGTTTTCCTCATATGTCATGGTTGATGCATCTCTAAAGATCCTACTCCAACTCCTGTGATCTACTTCTTGCACACAAGAGATAAACAAACACCAATCCACAACTCCTACAAGTTGTTATCACTGAAATTTTGTCTGCAACATTGCATGCAAATGATTACAGAAATACAGCAATGCCAACAACTATTAGTTCACATGCAGCACCAAAATGCATTTCAAAAGGAAAAAACTATGCAATTGGGCAAAAATTGACATGCGCAAACTCACTAAAGGAAGTGTGTGCACAGTGCATGGGCCAATGAAGCCTGTAGAGCGCACAATGTGCCATATGTGTGACTGTGTATGAGAAAATTCATGCACTCATGTGAACAACACATTTATGGTTCTTGTCGCCCCCCCAACCACTTATGGACCAACTCCGAACTTGATTTGACCTTCAAATCTGAGCAAAATCTGAATGGGGGGCTGGTCAAGGACCAACGGGTGCCCTAAAGGGCCCTTTTTTCACACTAAGAACCAATTGAATATTGCCTTGAAGAAATTCTATAAATGGAGGCCATGGGTACACTAAGAAACTAATATCTTCATAGTATTTTTATTCTTCCTCAATTATCCCTAGAGAATCCTCTTTTCTTCTAGGAGAATTCTAGCATCATTGCAATAGGCCATTCCACCAACCTCTTAAGGGAATAGGGATTGATTTTCTTCATCATTTTCCATTTTTCTTACATTGTAAGAAGAGATCTCCATTAGGGAACTCAAGATCCCTCCCAAGAAATAAGAGGCGACCCATAAGTCCTCATTTTTCTCTACGGTGTTTTTCCAACTAATATAGTTATCCATTGGTGGCATAATCTTGGTCATTGGTTGATTGTTTATGGTTCTAAAAGTTTCTTATGCATTATAGTTTTTATTTCCTTAGTTGTTTTAGTTTGTTTACTTGTTTATTTAATGTGTTTGGCTTGTTTAATCCACTCACTAACCTCTTTCTTGTCTATCATGCCCAAATGGGCATGCAAGTGCCATTGTGTTTCTCACCTAAGTGACAAAATGGGCACAACAGATTGGCAACCATACTGGGGAAAGGTATCAATTTCCACCCTATTTGGGCTTAGAGCACATTTATTTTTAATCCATTTGCCTTGAAAGTACCGAAACCGACCCAGCCTTACCTATCAAAATAAAAAATTTGAGCTAGAGGAGGACAATTTCACTCAAACATCCCCCCCCCCGACGCGTATCCAAACATGCGTGGGTATTCCAACCCACAGACGTGCACTCAACGCACTGTGCACCCAAAAGGCTTATGTTATTTGTGCATTCTGTGCATTGTGCACCCAAAAGGATTATGTTCTCTACGCATTTTGCGCACTATGCACCGACTGTGCCTCTGTCAGAACTTTAACCCACGCGCATTTCCAGAGTTTCAAAATTGTAAGGGTTTTTGTGATGATTTGAAGGCCCCTAGCCTTCAAATCATTTCTTTCATGAAATTTTTAATACCCATGCACTCCACTTAGACTCCTTTCCCATATGAAAGGTTAGCTAAACATAGACACTTATGGGGTAAAAACAACCATATATTAGCTAAACCACATGGATGGCTTGTTTGGTTTGTAAAATTTGAGTTGAGATTATTTCTATCACATTTAAAACACTTACATTGGGACCATAAATTAACTTTAATCATTGATTATTCTCTTCTCTCGCACCATAGAGTGATCTTGAGAATTAGAAAGGTGGTTAAGGAGACATTTCATCTCCCTTAACAAAAATATTTGGGAGAGGACAAAGCCCCCCTAGGGCTCCTCTTAGTTTTATTTTGAAATCATCTTAAAGTTGTAAGGGCCCATACATACCCTCATGTTTCAAACTTAGTATAGTTTCTTGAAATTTTTTTCTTAGTTTACATCACTAGGGAAGTTTAAATATCAAAGTAATGAGCCCATACATGCCCACATGTTTGCAAATCTAGGATATGTTTTCAAAGATTTCTTATTGTAAACAACATTAGGGAGTTTAAAGGATTGGTAAGGACCCATATGTGCACATGCTAGTTCTTTAGGGCTTTTAAAATTCGGCAAGGTTGTACCAATGACACTTAGTAATCTAGGTAACCAAGATTTGTAAGGACCACATGAAGTCCACATGTTGAAAATTCACACCTAACTTATTAAAATTTGGCACATTTTTTCACTTGCTCACACACAAAGTCACTCCTCACTCACATAATTTACATCTTGAATTGTGGAGGTTGAAGTAGGTTTTCTCCAAAGGAATTCTCAAACGTCCCACTATTTCTTGATAAATTATCCACACACACTTAATTCAAATGAGATTGGTTCACACCCCTAATCTCTCAACCCACCACATCTAAATTTTTTCTAAAAACTCACTAAGTTTTCCTCCACGGGAGGTGCCAAAAGAATTTTTTTAGTCTAGGTAGGATCTCGAGGTAGGCATCCAAATAACCCCCATTATTTGGTTCTCAATTTTTCAAACCTTAGAATTTGACAAATAGGGAACTTTAAAATTCTCCAAGTCAAGTGTTCCTACACCATAACGTAGGGAGATACCCATGAAGGGTCGAAGGCTGAGGTCCAGTTGTTTTGTGCATCCCCCCTTGAGTCACCCAACTCTTGGAAGGGATCCAAGCCGTGACCCATTTCTGAGGCCGAAAATCTAAATGTCGCACTTTTACCGAGGTACCTAGTGACCAAATTTAGGACATCTATCCAGGTGGCAATTGTGGGTTTCCATTGCATCTTGATCATATTTTGTGTGGCTATTGGGAAATATCGCCAGCTCTTTTGGGAAATGCACCCTCTACCCCTCATTATAATTGATTATTTCATCCTTCACTAGTTCCTCTTATGGTAGCTTCAGACCCCACTGTTGAGTGCTCTTGGAAGGTCTAGTGTTATTATGAGAGGAATGACGATACGTCTTTTAGGACGCAAGTATTTGTTTTATTTTTTCCCACACGTGGACAAAATCCACCTACCCACATGTATGCTTATCTGTAGTTGATTTATGTATGATTTTCATTCGATTACATGCAATTGTGAGTTATATTATCTTTTGAAGGTCCAAATTATACAAATCTCTTGTTCATTTATTTCTCTCATCACCATTTACACACATTCACTTTTCTAGTCGAACATCTCAGGGGACCCACAAAATCCTCGTCGTTCTAGACGTTTGCAGAATCTCCCTCCTATTCTAGGAGGAGTTCCTAGTCTTATCGACTCACCAGCTCAACCATCGCACACCCTCGTGAGTGCCACTATTTTGGGATCATATTTGTTTGGTTCCACTTTGCTTGGTTCCAATTCCCAAGGCCATCCATCCACTATCTTTCCTTCACAAGGAGGCAGGAGGGAAACTTCTTCTCAAGGGAGAAGTACAACCCCACCAAATCCCTCTCAAGGGTCAGGTCCACTACCTGCTCATACCATGGCTAGAGATAATCCTCCACCAAATCCCCCCATGCCATACTTGACATCTCTCAACATTTATGATTTGACTAAACTCACGAATGATCCCATTTTACATGACCCCACATGGCCCAAAATGCCTACCAAGTTACCTTCAGATATTCCAAAATTATAAGGAAAACTGGGGGAAGATCCCGCCAACCATGTTATGACCTTCCACTTATTGTGATCTTCAAACAAAATCATGGATGACTCCATCCACTTAAGGTTATTTCAAAGAACACTCACTGGTCCATCAGCCAAATGGTATGTGGACGAAAAATCAGGATCCCACGTGACTCTTGAATCCTTGGCCAAAGCCTTTTTGGCCTTTTTCCAACTACTAGTTCGTCATGACATTGGTTTAGAAATGCTCTTTGAGTGCAAACAAACCTCAGCTATTCACATTGCTGACCACATCCATGAATTTCATCAACGACGTTGTTTATGTAAAGAAGAAACCACCAAAGAACAACATCTTTATTGGTTTCTAAAATCACTCGTCTCTATACTTGACAAAGATGTAGCATCCACCTTCCCCCAATCTAAAGAGGAATCCATCATCAAGGATCAACAGTTCGACCTCATTTATGCTCAATCAGGTTACTTATACACAGTATTACCTTATGTGCCCAGAACCGTACCATTTGGCCAGGACAAACCTGGCATGTCTCACGTTGTGGATGGGTTGATTGGTACCATGACACACCACAATGCATACAACCAACCACCAGTTATGTATGGTGTACATAAATATATGCAACCATATGGAGGGCCATATTATTATCCTCCTCCCCCTTCCCGACAACCATATCATGTTTCTCCCCCTCCACCCATGAGTGGACCCTTGCCGACACCCATGATTCACCCGGCCTCTCAACCAAGTTCAGGTTCCCCTTCTACCTCAACATATAACCTGGGCACTAGTGAAAGTGCTTCCCCTTCATATACTCCCTATGGATCGTTGCCACAAAACAATCCATACTTTCCTTTTCATGTTCCTCCACAGGAATTTTCTCCTCCACATGGACAACCACATGTCAGTGTTAACTTTGATCATCCCTCTCTCATTCAACAACTTCATACTTTTGAATAGTTGAATACAGAAAATCCAACCCATCAGTCGAATAATGCCAAGAATAAATGGAAAAACTGAAACAATAATAACTCAACACCAGGTGGAAATAACCCCCAACAAAACCAACCTACTTTGGGCAACCAGAATCAAGGTAACCAGAACCCCCAAGGGGAAAATAACAACAAACACCAAGGGAGGAACAACAACAATCTCCATACAAACTTCCCTTGCACTCTTTGTGGTGATCATGGACATTATACTTACCATTCCCCCAAAAATTTTTACTTTAAACGGTTGAAAGAATCTATGAACGTGCCACGTCCACTAACGTCGCCTGCCCCTCAGCAGGCCCCACAATATTATTTGCAAAAACCACCCCCGGTCATGTTGCAAAACCCTATTCCACATGAAGGTGTGATGAATACAGTATAGGAGGTACATCCTGCCCCACCACAAATGGGACAATATCAAAACCCAAGGCCCATCCACCCTGGAAATTCAGTGGATCACAATATCCTCCTCACTAGCAACGAAGAAATTCTTCTTCAAACGCATAGTTATCAATACAGCGTGCCCCCCTGAATCTACTCCAACCACGTCAAAAGAAGATCCATCTCTAGCCGGACAACCCTTGATTATTCCACTCCCTAACATTGAACCTACCATTCGCATCCCTTACATTTTTTTACGACGGAACGTCAACAACCCTCAGGCTAGGGCAACACACAATTACAATATGGTCGATGACTTGGTGCAGTCTTCTGCACCATGTCAGTATTGGAGGTCATCCAAACAAAAATCCTTACCTTCTGCCTTGGGGGCAGTTGACCCAGCTAATACTAGACTCATCACATTTGATCTAGATAGTGGAGAACCTCATCCCCCCGCTCCGGTAGCTTTCGAGTGTAATGTCCCTTTCCAAATAGGAGCTCCAGAGAGGAGGATTAATGGTCTAAACCACCCCTTTAGACTATATCCATGGCCAAAGAGGGGTAAACAGGTTTACTAGAGGTCACTCCAATCACAGGTGTTATATTCGGAAAGTGACATTGAGCTAAAAAGGGTTAAAAGCGCTTTTAAGTCATTATGAGCTAAAAATAGAAGTCAACAGTGAATTAGGGTTTCAACAGTGATTTAGGGTTTTGGAATTCAATAGTGAATTAGGGTTTCAGCATGATTTAGGGTTTTATAAAGCTATAAAGGAAGGGCGAGCGACCTAATTCATCATTATGCAGATTATGACTTGTCATTGATGAGAAGAGGCGCATCTCAAGAGAGACAGTTCAGTGGATTCCAGGAGGAAGTCACCAGTGGATGATTTTGGTGTTGAGAGACACACCCTAGTCACTGGGAAGATCATTCAGGTCTTCCATCATTCTTTAGAATTAGTTACACAGTGTTCAGTAGTAAGGGTGCATTCATCCAGAGTGAGGGTGCAACTTCAAAGAGGGTTTTTAGTCGACTTATCCCATCCAGGGAGAATTCTGAGATTTCCCTCTGACCCATTTAAGAGGAGGGCAAGGCGCATATTTTTCCTGGTTCCTCATCATATTCCAATGGAGGAATCAGCTGGGACACATTTTCCATACTTGGACGTGCAACACTTTTGGCAGGCACATTTGGGGTTCCAGAGCGAGCATCAGACCAGATTCAGGGAAACCCTTCTGACCCATTTCCCAGTAGACCAAGGCAGTCATTTTGAGACATACATCATATGATTTCAACTGTGGAATCACTAGGATGCATTTTTCCAGAAGAAGAGGGATGCATTACCCCAGGGGTATCCATCCGAGGTCCAGATTCATCAGCAGAGGGATCCGACAGATACCAGCACTGAGGACTAGAGCAGGGTGCATCATTTGGGATAGTTTCCAGGCCATTCTGAGAAGTATAGCTCCCAAGTGGAACTTTCCAAACTTCCAGTAGTTATCGTCAGAGATACCATAGTCCCAGTGCATCCATTGATTCTGCAGTGCTCCCATATTCCGAATATAATCTTTTAGTTGCTTATTTGTATTCCTGCTAAGATACTTTGTCTGTTGATCTAGTCGAGTATTGTCAGTTTGTTTAGCTACATTCAGCCATTTTGTAATCCATAGAGATATCATAATACAAAATTTGCAGTCCTTTGTCGCATATATTATTTGTATGATCATTTATATGTTGTAAACCATTGATCCTATACACACATTAGCAGTGTTCCCTAGACTAGACAAGTTAGGAACATTACAGTGGTATCAGAGCTTTAGTCCTACAATCCTGTGACTAAAGAAAATGAGTGCAGCAGAAGACCCAGAGGGTCATGAACATGTAGGTAATGAATATGTCAATTACAGCATGCATAAGGAAAGAAGGATTAGGCCTAATTTTTCTCCTTTTCCTCCTAGCTCAGAGGAAGAGGAAGAGGCACATAGAGAAGAAAACAGAAGGGCAGAGCATGAGGCTAAGTGCGAGGCAGAGAGGATGCTAGGAGACATATATGAGAGACCAGAGGGTAGTGGCAAGGCCCCCGTAGATCCAGAGATATCTTTCATACAGGTTATCAACGATATGTTAGCTACTCAATGAACCATGTCTCAGTCCTTGGCACAGGTGGTTGATAGATTGGCTAGAGTGGGCGCCCCAGACACACAAGTCCCGCATGCAGCACAAGGGAACTCAGGAGAAGGTAGTAGACCCTAGTCACCCTCTCGCACATACACCTTTGTGAGTAGGATTCCCAGACCCTTGTTTCCCAGTTTCTAGAGGGCACCCCCGGTAGTAGCACCGCAACCAATAGCACAGAGCCAACCCACTCATGTAGACAACATTGGAGAGTATAGGAGGGAGTATGCAGCATTGGGTCTTGACTTCCATCAGGACGTGACCTTAGTCGATTACTGTGGACTCAGACTCAAGAACCGCCCCAGAGAGTCGCAGAGGGGAGGATCACAACAGCAGCAGGGGCCTAACCTCAATTTCATTCAAAAAGTTGGGAAACTCACCATCCCTTCTTTCAACGGATCGTCCAAATACACCGCCAGAGCTTGGGTACAGAAGCTAGACACGTATTATAAGATCAACCATATGACCGAGACAGAGGCCATCATTTTCGCAACCTTACACTTGGAGGGTGAGGCACACGAGTGGTGGTATCATGAACTGGTGACATTGGGTCACATTCGCATCACCTCCTATAGGGATTTTACAAATAGGCTCATGGATAGGTTTGACAGGAACGATCCCGATATACACTTCAGGGATCTAGCCCAGTTGAGAAAAACTAGCACAGCAGAGGCATTCATCACAGAGTTTCAATGGGTAGTCATGGAAGTGACAGATATATCAGAGTCCAGGTGTATCATGTTATTCATAGAAGAACTCATAGAGCCTTTGAGATGATGGGTGAAAGCATACATGCCTCCCACTTTTCAGGATGCCATCCTTCGCACTCGAGATCTAGCAGACTCAATGCCAAAGACTAAAAATTTCTCCAAACCATTTTTTCCCAAAGGGATTGAGACAAAAAGCCATTCCAGAGAGAATGGAAGGGAAAGGAGAAGTTTTATGATGATACTAGGTGACATATTATGAGGAAGAAGCTTTGCTTTAGCTGCAAATATCCTTGGGACCCAGGCCACAGGTGCATGGGAAAGGGAGAGATTCATTATATTGAGGTAGCAGCAGAAAGCGTGGGCAGTGGATCCACTAGTTCAAAGGAGGAGTCAACACCGGCAGAGGAGAAACCTCCTCATAGACCACCGACACCAGCAAGAGCCCATCCTCCAGTAGTCCCACAACCGCCAGAGCAAGCTAACAGGAGGAAACCAACAAAGGGAGGAGTCATAGCGACTCTTTCTGGTGTTCCCAGGTATGATACCCTTCGTATCAAAGGGATTATTTAGGGGGAATGGGAAATCGCCCTGATAGATGGTGGGGCCACCCACAAGTTCATCGACGCTTCACTAGTATTGAGATGGGCACTTCAGACAGAGGCGTTTGAGGGGTTTGATGTTGTGGTAGCAGATGGCCACACAGTGGAGTGTCTAGACAGAGTTCCAAACTTAGAGATGAAGTTAGGAAACTACACAGTGAGAGACACATTTTATGTGCTTGACCTATCGGACACAGATGTGGTGTTAGGAGTTCAGTGGATGATTACCTTGGGAAAAATCACTACCAACTACAAAACCTTGGAAAAGGGATTCAAAGATCAGGATGGGAAGAAGGTTGTTCTAAAAGGTATGTTGAAAGGAGAACCCAGGACAATTTCATCCAAGAGGATGGAGAGGATATTCAAACATGGGGAGGTAGAATATGTCGCAGAATGCTTGATCACTACTTAGAAGGATTTAGAAGGTCGACAACAGTACCATATAGAGATCAAGAATTTATCGGGACAACGTCAGTAGGTCTTTAAGGAAATTCCACTAGGGAGACCACCTAACAAGGGGTTTGATCACACCATTGAGTTGGAGGAGGGGGCCAAACCTATGATCACCACCCCTTATCGTCATCCTAGGAGGTTCAAGGATGAGATAGAGAAGGCAATCAAGGAATCATTGGCGATGGGACACATTAGACCGAGCAGCAGCCCATTTGCTTCTTCAGTTGTCTTAGTTTTGAAGAAGGATGGCACCATGAGGATGTGCATTGATTATTGAGCCTTGAACAAGAAATCCATCAAGAACCAGTACCCTATCCCACGCATTGATGAGTTGATGGATGAACTGCATGGGGCAGTTTTCTTCTCAAAAATTGATCTACGCTCTGGATATCATCAGATCAACATCTGAGAGCAGGACATAGAGAAGAAGGCATTTCGATGTCATTTTGGACACTTCGAGTTACTGGTTGTTCCATTTGGGATAACCAATGCACCCGCTACATTCCAGTATTGGATGAACCATATATTTAGGGATCATTTAAGAAAATTAGTCTTGGTTTTCTTCAACGACATCTTGATCTATAGCCGGTCATGGCAATAGCATATGCAGCACCTGGATGAGGTATTGAGAATCATGGAGGCACAATCATTATATGCCAAAGAGTCCAAGTGCGAGTTCGGTATGATAGATATGCTTTACTTAGGCCACATCATCAGTGCACAGGGGGTACAGGTGCACCAAGAGAAGATCGGGGCCATTCTGGATTGGTCGATGCCCAGGAACGTGACATAATTGAGGAGCTTCTTCAGACTATGCAACTATTATAAGTGGTTCGTCTATGGTTTTTCTCATCTTGGAGAACCACTGACAGATCTTACCAAGCATGGGGCCTTCATATGGACCGAGAAATCACAGGAAGCCTTTGATCACATGAAGGAAGTCATGGGCACTTGTCCAGTGTTGGCACTACCAGACTTCACCTTGCCATTTGTACTAGAGTGTGACGCATCCAGCAAAGGGATCAGTGCAGTTTTTACACAGGGAGGACACCCCATTGTATTCAAGAGATGAAATCTTAGTAAACCTAAGAGGTTGTACTCCATTTATGACAAGGAAATGTTGGCAATCATGCATGCCTTGACCAAGTTCAGAAAATATTTGGTGGGCAGCAAATTCGTGGTCAAGACCGATCACAATAGTTTGAAGTATTTCCTTGAGTAGAAGGACCTCAGTGAGTGCCAAAAGAAATGGGTGAAGAAGGTACAAGAATTCAACTTTGACATAGAGTATGTCAAGGGGAAGAAGAACATTGTGGCCAATGCACTATCGAGGAGACCTGTGGCATGTTCTTTGATGGAGATTTCAACAGATTGGAAATCCCACTTGTCACTGGAATATTCCAAGAACATGTTCTCTTGTGAGGTGATGGATGGGAAGATACAGGATGACCGGTATAGGGTCATTGACGATGTCATATTTTACAAGGATAGAGTCTACTTGGTGCCATATTCAGGGCTCAAGAATAATATCCTCACCACAGTTCATGATTCACCTCTAGCAGGACATCAGGGGTTTTTCAAAACCTATAGACAGATCAGAGAGAGGTTCTCATGGAAGGGACTCAAAAAGGAGGTTATGAGACACGTCAGTGAGTGTGTGAATTTCCAGCAGAACAAGTTAGAGCATGCTCTTCCAACAGGGCTACTTCATCCACTCCCCATTCCAGAGCAGAAATGGGAGAGTATATCTATGGACTTCATCACAGGTCTACCCAAGGTTCAGGGTAAGGACTATATCTATGTAGTGGTCAACAGATTGACTAAGTTTGCTCACTTCTATGCCACACCGACAGAGTATAGCGCAGTTCAGGTAGTCGAGCTTTTCTTCAGGGAGGTCTTCAGACTTCATGGGTTGCCGAAGAACATCGTCAGTGACAGGGATAGTCGGTTCATAGGGAAATTTTGGAGAGAGTTGTTTTGGTTGGTGGGGACAAAGTTGACACCTAGCACCAACTATTACCCTCAGACAGATGGGCAGACTGATATTGTCAACAAGTGGGTTGAAGGGTATTTGAGAAACTATGTAGGAGGAAAACAGAGAACATGGGTAAAGTGGTTACATTTAGGAGAAAAATGCTACAACACCACCTTCCACATGTCCATTGGTATGACACCCTTCCGAGCATTGGATGGATATGATGCTCCCACTTTGGTAGAATTGGTATTTGGGAAGAGAAGAGCTCCCAAGGCCAAGGATTGGATCATAAAGAGTCAGGAGATTCTCAAGTTGTTGAAAGAGAGCCTGTAGATGGCACAAAACGACAGAAGATAAGTGTAGATAGGAACATGATAGAGTGCAACTTTGAGGTTGGAGACTTGGTTTTCTTGAGACTCCAACCCTACAGACAAACATCTCTGAAGAAGAGTGGGGCCGAGAAGCTCAAGCCCAGATTTTATGGTCCTTATAGGATCATGCGCCAAGTAGGAGAGGTTTCTTACAAGTTAGAGATTCCATAGGGGAGCAAGATTCTTAACGTATTCCACGTGTCTTGCCTCAAAAAGGAAGTGGGACAATTCATTAGCACATCCAAGGAGCTTCCCCTGTTGGATGAGGAGGGACAGTCGGAGTTAGTTCTGGAGAGAGTTTTGGAGTTCTGGGAGCAGAAACTGAGGAGCAGGGTCATCAAAGAGTGTTTGATCAGATGGAGAGGGCTTCCAGTAGAGGACGCTACTTGGGAGAGTGAGCAGGTGTTCCAGCACCCTAGACTGGTATTGCTTGAGGACAAGAAATTTTGGGAAGGGAGGATTGTAATGTCCCTTTCCAAATAGGAGCTCCAGAGAGGAGGCTTAATGGTATAAACAACCCCGTTAGACTATAACTAGGGCCAAAGAGGGGTAAGAAGGGTTACTATAGGTCACTCCAGTCACAGGTGTTATATTCGGAAAGTGACATTGAGCTAAAAAGGGTTAAAAGCACTTTTAAGTCATTATGAGATAAAAATAGAAGTCAACAGTGAATTAGGGTTTCAACAGTGATTTAGGGTTTTGGAAGTCAACAGTGAATTAGGGTTTTAGCATGATTTAGAGTTTTGGAAAGATATAAAGGATGGGTCAGTGACCTAATTCATCATTATGCAGATTATGACTTGTCATTGAGGAGAAGAGGTGCATCCCAGGAGAGATAGTTCAGTGGATTCCAGGAACAAGACACCATTGGCTGATTTTGGTGTTGAGAGACACACCCTAGTCACCAAGAAGATCATTAAGGTCTTCCATCATTCTTCAGCAGCAGTTACACAGTGTTCAGTATCAAGGGCGCATTCATCCAGAGTGAGGGCGCAGCTTTAGAGAGGGTTTTTAGTCAACTTATCTCATCCAGGGAGAATTCTGAGATTTCCCTCTGACACATTTGAGAGGAGGGCAAGGCGCATCTTTTTCCTGGTTCCTCATCATATTTCGACGGAGGAATCAACTAGGACGCATTTTCCATACTTTGACGTGCGACACTTTTGGTGGGCACATTTGGGGTTCCAGAGCGAGCATCAGACCAGATTCAGGGAAACCCTTCTGATCCATTTCCCAGTAGACCAAGGTAGTCATTTTGAGACATATCTCATCTGATTTTGATGGTGGAATCACTAGGACGCATTTTGCCAGAAGAAGAGGGGTGCATTCCCCCAGGGGTATCCATCCAGGGTCCAGATTCATCAGCAGAGGGATTCGACAGATACCATTACTGAGGAATAGAGAAGGGCGCATCATTTGGGACATTTTCCAGGCCATTCTGAGAAGTATATCTCCCAGGGTGAACTTTCCAGACTTCCAGCAGTTACCGTCAGAGCTGTCATAGTCCCAGCGCATCCATTGATTCCACAGTGCTCCCATATTATATGTATTATATTTTAGTTTCTTATTTGTATTCTGGCTAAGATCCTTTTTATGTTGATCTAGTTGAGTATTGTCAGTTTATTCAGCCACATTCGACCATTTTGTAATCCATAGAGATGTCATAATACAAACTTTGCAGTCCTTTGTCACATTTATTATTTGTATGATCATTTATATGTTGTAAACCATTGATCCTACACACACATTAGCAACGTTTCCTAGACTAGCCAAGTCAGGAACATTACATCGAGATAACAGTTAATATTTGGAACATCATGGTTCTGTTGAGCACTCAACACACCCTAAAAGGTATGTGACCATTTCCTTTTGGGTGCCACCCGATATTTTACATTTTGATTGTTTTCGCTTCGATATGAAACTGATACTTTCGCTTATCATATGTGTTTCATGTTTGAATTGATTAAATTTCACTTGAACATACAAAAAAGAATTATCTTAACTCTAAAAGAGACTTAACAACTACTCAAGGAATTGGCGACCCATAATTTTCCCTGACTCGCTTCAGAATTTTAGCATCGGTAAAAGTTAAAGGTGATGAAAATCGTCTGAGAAGTCAAAATAGCCGAGCCCCGACCTTCATCGGCGTCGGTAGATGAAAGTGTTTCTTTTCTACGAATAGGCCTCAGGAAGGATCTTGCCGAAGACCGATCCATCGATTTCGGAGGAAAGGTGTAACAGTAAGCGTTGCGCATAAAGAAGAGTGACATTGTCGATCTCTAAACCCCCGAAACAAGTTCGGCATCGGCAATTGCAAAATGATTAATTTCTTGTTGTAACAATAACCCTAATACCGCCCGGTATCAGCAGTCTTGGTGACTAATATTTTCTTAGTGCTTTTGACGCGAGCGAGATCCTGAATTTGACCCTTACCCACTAGTCGATTACCTTTTGTTTTTATGATTAAATTTTTCTAATGATCTAGGGTTGGTAACGCCATAGAAGCATCAATTGAAATATAAAATTTTACAAGGGAAATTATTAACAAACTCACAGTGTAAAAATGACGATCATAAGAGTCTAATAATTTATGCGAAAAAAGACTCAGATAAGAGAACACGGTTATTTTTTGTATTTAAAAGAAAGTGTGGTACATTCAAAACATTGTCGTTATTTAGCACTAAAGGTTCCCTCCATGTTCAGGTCACATACAATAAGCCACACCGACGTTGCAACCAACCGGCTTGGTGACAATGAGACCACAAATATCTTTACAACAAAAGAGCAAAAGAAAATGTTATCAAGAGTCGCTTAGGAATGTACAAGGCACAAAACTGCCCATTATGTGTCCCCTACACATGAACCTTTCCCCAGGTTACTACTCATGCCTTGCACTATGTTATTTTCTCCCACCATCTGATGCGCCTCGTGCAGCTACACAATTGTATCGTGTGCTTCCCGAAGTCATCTCTGCAGCCAAACCATGCTTCCTGTGTGACCCTGCGATGGCGGTGTCTCCTGGTCTTTTGCCGCCAAATGACGCCATGACTCTCTATTTTCTTGGTAGATTTTGGCTATTGTGAGTTGAGCCTGCTCTAATTGTTGAGCGGGAATTTTGACGGCAGTGCCCCACACTTTTTCCCTTCCCTTTCATCTCTCACCTCCTCTACTGGTAGTCCCAACCGGCTCTGACCAGTTGGTAAGCATCGCAGGATCCTCAAGGGGTGGATGTGCACTCAACCCAACTGGGAGTTGGTCCTCCTCTCCCTTTTCTGTATATTTCCTAGGAATTCCTCTTCTTCATGGTTTCATCTCTAGAGAAGGCATGGTTCCCAACATGGCTCTTTCATACATACCTTTTTCGACCCCAAGCTCTACTGGAGACAATGATGTCGTCTCCAAGAAAATGCGTGTACCTCCAATCAGAGCATCAAGTACACGGGAATCCAATAAGAAAGAGTCCCAAAAACACTGGAGCTCAGACCTGGCGCTTCGACTACCTCTCAGACCCCACCCCGTATTTGAAGGAGACCCCATGGTGCAACAGCATAGGGACTCGACCGTCTATAGGTGATAAAGACTATTATGTGGGACTTCACCAAGATAAACTCATCAGACCAGAATTCCAGAGGATTTAAGCTCGGCATATGCATTCCCGTCAGATCTCCCAGAATTTATAGAGAAACGAAGGGGAGAAATAGAGTGTGCCAATAAAACACTCGCGCCTCGCGACATGATGTTTTGGAAACTCAGCGTGCCACAACTGCCTGACGGATGCAATCCAAAACATGTAAATTTCGTCGAATCAGAGTTGCATGGAACGTGCGGTACAATCCTTCCAATATTTGTTGAACTTCCAAACCTTCGTTATTGATGAATGATGTTTGACACGCTTGGTGATACAGATTCTGGAGGCATTTAACAACTTCCTCTTTAGGGTATCTGACCTTTTGGGAGAATGCATGCACACACCCATCTCCAATGCCTCCTTTCGGCCCTAAAGGTCAAGTGATTACTATGATAGTTTATACACTCATGTTTGTCGTACTTGATTTGCCACCCTATGGCACGATGATGTAATTCATTTAAACTAAAGAGAAGAGGCGGCTTCGGCTAGGTCATCACAGGTCATTCAAAGGAGCATCTGGGATCACGTAAGTATTAAAACAACTGGGAATGGTGAGCTACATGGGTATGCATTAATATTTTCGATTTATTTATGTCTTATCGTAGGTTTATTAATCACTAAACTACCTCTACTTTGATTGCAGGAAAAAATCCTCCTGACTACCAAACATAGCTCATCCTGTGACCTCGCTAAAGAACTAAAAAACACCGAAACTGAATCGTCGAAGAAGTGAAGGATATCGGGCTCCCCAAGTTCGGAACCCCTGATGAATTTATCAACCTGAGCGATGTGTTCTAGTTATATGCCAAAAAGCACTCACTTTGGACCGAATAATTTGCAAAGATAACCAATTCAAGGCTAGGGCAAGTACAAAAATTCACAGAACATCTAATCAGAGCCTGAACCATGCTTCAAAAACTGAACTTCAGTCTACCAAAGTATCGAGTGCATGCAAAAGACATCAGAGGGATATATGTGGCTCCAATTGAACAACACAAATATGTGTGGGCCAAAACTTATGAAGAACTATTTATTAGTTGGTCTGAATATGAAAGGAGTCACCCTTTTCAGGAAACGTCTCGGGTGGATTGTTGAATAAATTGTTAGATGATAACGCCACATGGCGATTTTTGTTTGGTTCAAACTGTACTTAGTCGTTAATTTTTGTTGAATTTTATATTATAAATAAGGACATCGACCAATTAGTCAAGGGTTGATAGTTGTTGTAAGAACTCTTTCTTTTTTGGTTGTTGATAACTATTTTGAGACTGCTATGAATTG
>JZKD02S1699238.1:670836-692922 GCA_000966675.3 Picea glauca
CATCACCAATATATTTCATGTAAAATTTAGAGGACAACTGAGTTTTCACATCCTAGATAATTTCCTTGTTGTTTCCTATCGACAACATATCATCCACATACAATACAAAATAAATAAGATGATCATTGTTAATTTGAAATACACATAGTGGTTGGCTTTGGCTTTCCTTCTTATGAATCCAAGTCCCAATATATAAGTATCAAATTTTTGAGACCACGTCCTTGGTGATTTCTTTAACCCATAAAGGGACTTTTTCAACCTGCATACCAACTCTTTCTTTCCCTTCACTGCAAATCCTTATGGTTGCTTCATGTAGATTTCTTCTTCTAGATCCTCATGTAGGAATGTTGTCTTCACATCCATATGTTCTACTTCAAAATCAAAAGCAACATTAAAAGATAAAATAAATCTAATAGAATTTAACTTGGCAATAGGAGAAAAATATTCACCAACGTCAATCTCCTCTACCTGGGAATAACCTTTTGCTACTAACCAAGCTTTGTGTTTCTCCACTTTTCCTTATGCATTCAACTTCTTCTTAAAAACCCATTTTCTACCAATAGTATTTCTTTCAGTTGGAAACTCCACTAGATCCCAAGCCACATTCTTGTCCAAGGCTTCCATTTCTTCAACCATGGCCCTTTTCCAGATTTTTCCATCATATGAATCCATTGTCTCCGTAACAATTATAGGATAATCAATAGTAATAAAGAAAAGAAAAAATGAATGGAAATCAAGTGGAGTATACCTTTTTGGTTTCCTTCTTTCCTAAACCGATCTCCTCAATATTGGAGTATGAGGCTCTTCTTTTTTTATTCCTATTTTTTTGTAGATTCTCATTCATTATCCTTCAATTCAAACTCTATTTTCTCTAGTTCCTCCTCCCTTGATAGGACTTCCTATCTAAAAACGTCTTTAATGTCTCTAAATACCACCTCTAGGCTATACACTACCTTCTTAGTTTATAGGTTCCAAAGCTTATAACCTTTTAGACCATCTTTATAGCCAATAAAGATACACTTTTCATCCCTTTTATCTAGCTTATTCATATTTTCCTTTGGAACATGTGCATAAGCATCAGAGCCAAAAACCATGATATGTATCAGAGAGGGTTTATTACCAGTCCATACATCGTGCTAAGTCATGTCATCCAATGTCAATGAAAGTGATCAATCACTACAATGAGAACACGTTCTAGCGGAGGTTTTTAGTGTAACAACATTTGGAAAAAAATTCAAAAAAAACTCCGCTACAACCTCCTCTATTGGATGTTGAGGTTTTAGAAGATGTTTTATATAACTAAAAAAATTGGGTGGGCATAGGTTGTAGCGGAGGTTTTTTTTCGGTTCATTTATTGTCAAAACGAACCAGTGCAGTATTGAAATATATGCATTGGTGCATTAATATAATAAAACAAATTGGCACAGTAATATAATAAAAATTCCTCAGAACTGAATATAATAAAAAAAACGCGTCGATGCGTTTATAACTAATGTGCATCGGTTCCCCCTTTTTCATCATATGCAGAGCACTGATGCTCTTATAGTTACTATGTATTGGGTCGGTGTACTTCTCTTATTATGTACCAGTGTGCTTTAGTATTTGTACGCCCCGATGCTATAAGGTTACAGATAGAACCATTTCCCTTTAGGATTAGTATGTTCCAATGTCCTTAAGTTAGATTTAGCCCCGGTGCTATCATGTTATTCTGAGACCCGGTGCATTTAATATAGAATGTGCCCCGGTACTTCTATAATTAGTACGTATTGATATGTCTACAACATTATTTTTAGTATGCACTAATGTGTATAATATAGTAAAGGCCCCGTTGTGTAAATAATAGTTAGCTCTATGGTGCGAATAATAAAGATAATGCATAGGTACGATAAAAAATTTAGTGCCCTGGTTAATATTTCAAACATGAGCACCGTACAATTTTGAAACAATAATTATTATTGTAAATTATAGTGTTTATGGAACGGTGCATTTTCTCAATAATATGTGTCGGTGCATTATTATGATTAATATGTATCGTTGCATATGAGTCCTCAAAATGCATCGATGACTATATTATGTCTCTAGTGAGTTCAAAAGAAGTGCACTAATATGTATATATTTTAATTCATTGTTTTTTTACAAATTTTCAATTAATTGTTTCAAAATCAAATATTTTTTTATAATAATATTGTTTTATATTTATGTTATTGCATTAATGTGTTATCCAACCAATTAAGCCTATGTTATTTGTATCAATTTAAATCATCCACATATTATGTATTCAGAAAAGTAACATTTTACAACATTCGACAATGCAATGAAATAAGAAACCCATTTTATTATATATGAATAACAGACCCATTGTCATACAAAAAGGGACAACGTATTGGTGTAGTACAATAAGCAAATTGCATCCCATTTGTAATTGTTACACTTATTGGTAATGTTATCGTGCAAACTGTAGGTTTTTAAAATTTCACCCCATTCCACAATATGGTGATAATGATGGGAGATTTTACCCACTGTCACCTCAGATAAACCCTCCCCTCGCTTTAGTGAAGAAAAAATCCAACACAAGGGGGGAGTCACGGGTGACCCTAGGGGGAAATGAGATGAAAAGTGAAATGATGGAATTGATGCCCCTATAGTTCAATATACTAAGTGTAATATAGCTTGGAAATGACTCTCACAAGTGGTTTATAGTTTCCAAGAAACTTGAGTACCTACGGAAGATGATTGTACATTCCCTAGATAGAAGAAAAGACGAGTATGCAAGATTAAAGTTAAGTGGAAAAGAAAGTTAATATTGTTGTCCCTATTTTCATAATTCAATAGAGATATATATCAACAATTAAATGATTGTTAAAGCTTCTATCAATATGCTAAAATTCAAGCAAATCATGCAAGAGATAAGCTAGCAATCACTAATATAACTCTAGTATGAAAGCACAAAACTTTAGCAACAAACTAAGGCTGTCATAAACAAGTATTGCAGAGATATTTTATCATCCTTATGGTTGTAGCTAAATTTTTCTATAGAAGAAAAATTCAACCCACAAAACAAGCAATTAAACCACCCAAAAAGTGCGTTGAGACTAGTAGATTATAGGGGCAATTTATTAGTAACTTTTGACGGTTGAAATGTGAGTTGTCACCAAGAAAAGAGTAATTTGTTGTAGCCCTAATGGATGTATATTTTATTTAGTTATAGCTATAAGAATACCAAGTGAGAAAATATGCCCTAGAGGTTTAGCAACCTCAAAGCATCAAGAAAATATCTCAACTTGCACAATATCAATATCTCTCTAAACCATGTTTACCAATGCAAAAAATTTATTTCCCCAATGCAAATTTTAGATTAGTTCCTTTAAAATTTGGGTGAATAGAGTCTTGAAATCATGATTTATATCAAAAAAATCCATAGGGGTGTAAGCCCTCTTACTCCCTTGGGCATGCAAATCAAACTAAGGTAAATCTAGGAGGGTGTACACCCTTGTACTCCTCCTAGCAACCTTGAAATAAATGACTTATAAACTAGCAAATGAAATGAAACTTGGTGGAGGGTGTATGTACTTATACTCCTCATATGGTTTCAACCAATAATAATCATGAAACAATCAATAAGAACTAACAATTACATATTTTCCTTACCAATTCCAAGAGAGATGCAAGATCAAACCCTAGTTCACCAAACAATGGTCATTCATAAGCAAGAGAAGAAGTATCCAAGAGGTGTGCACCACCTTAGATCAAGAATTCACCAAGAGATATCACCAAAAATCATTTTCACAAGAGAGAGATACAAAATTTCCCAAGTAGGGTGCAAATTTTATCCACAGTAATCTTCTCAGAATGGGAGAGCTATGATAAAAATGAAATGACATGATTATTATTTATACAAATCCTCCTAAAAGTGTTTGTCCACTTAATTTTAGGGTAAACCACAAAGTAAGGGGTCAACAACCCTTAATTTTCCCCTTTACATTACAAAATTCAAATTTAACTTTAAAAATGCACATAAGAAACCTTAAAGTGATGGCATCACTCTTCTAGGGTGACGTTTTGGCACCTTTTTCAAGTCGTTGGAGTTGAGGATAGAAGTCATTGGGACTTCTAGGGCCTACCTCTCATGCCCTATTTTTTCTTCCTTCAATCCATGCTTTCTTCCATCAAAACATGCCAAGTGTCAAGTCAATCAACACCACCACCCCAAACCCTAGCCCCACAAGATGTCAAGCCCTCAAAATGTGACGTTTTGGCCTCCTAAGGAAAAATGTTGGGCTAGTAGGGGAATAGATGAGGTCCTCTAAGGTGTCCCTATGACCTCCAAAGGATTTCATTGTTGTTTGGTGTGTGGTCCATGGTATCCAACCTATGGGATTCAAGCCCCAAGGAATCCCAAGCTAGGCTTGTTCTTCCAAATCTGTCCACCAATTTTTTAGAATATAAGTGGATGTGCTCGTTTTACCATGGAAAATATCTCTATTATCACCCAACCATAGGCCGAAGCCACCCTATGAGCACCTTAACCTTGACAGAGAATCACTCTAGAAGAAAACCCTAGGCTATATAGCCAAACCCCCTTTCCTCAAGGATAGTGCACCAACAAGAGCTGATCAGATAATCCAAACCCTAGCCAAGAGATAGTCCAAGCGTAACTGCTAGTTGTAGCAGCTGCAACGACATCTCTCATCCAAACCTGCATAGAAATTGGGCAACTGCAGTACGCACAAGTGTTTCTCTGTAATTCTGATACTGCCTGCCGGAATTAGAACTGGCCTCCTGTATTTATACTAATTCTGGCTAACTGCCTGGGCCAACTTCTCATTCTGGGTATCTGTCTGTTCAGTAACTTCTTCTCTTGGAGGCTAATAACCTAATATAAATTATCTTCTTGAGCCGACAAGTCTTCTAGGGTTATTAACTAACTCATTAGTGTTTCTTCTTGCTTTCGGAGTATTCTATCCACGTCAGGTTTACACGTGGAGGTAAATACCTCCCGCAGCTACCATAATATCAACACTCCCTCCTAGCTAGGGAGGTATTACAGGTAATGGTCTTGAGCAAAAAAACATACCATTCACCCAGTAGCATCAACATCATGACTATATCATGAGCACCATCATGATTATCAGTGTCATCGGTTGCATCATATCTTGAAACCATACTCTATCTGAGTAATCGTACATGATACTCACGTCACAGAGTGATACAAGATCCATTCTTCTAATCTAGAAGAGTAAATGCTCTGAACCATTTTTCGTCTGGGAAATCTCTTTCCTTTGATTATCCATCTAACTGATAATCATTTTCAATACTGTTGATAGTCTTCAAATGCAATCGAAACAAAATAGAACACAATTGTGTCTATCCATAGTATTACATAACTACAATCCAGTGGTACACTACCACACCAAGTAACACACAAGTACTTGATCAGTAGTGTATAGACACTAACAGTGGAACACATCCACCACAATAGTATACATTTATTGTCATACAGTCTTCATAACAATCATCTGATATCAACCTGCACAGACACAATGTTATGATATAAACTGATCATCTGGGCCAATCTTTCACTCACATCTGTGAGATATGAAAGAGTATATGCCCTTAGAGTATAACAATGAGATATCTGGACTATTCTTCTCAAGCAAGGAAGAATAATTGTTCTGTCTTCTGAACCTAGACCATTCCCCACCCTGGGCTATTCTTCCTACACTAATCAAAGTGCACCCTGGAGAGAATGTATAAACCCTAAGGAATGTATGTCCCTGATTGTTGAGCCTGGACCATTCCCCGCCCTGGGCCATTCCTCCTACAGTAATCAAAGTGCACCCTGGAGAGAATGTACAAACCCTGAGGAATGACTGTCCGGACCATTTCCCCTATTAACCACAAGAGGAAAATATTGTTCTGTATCAACCTCCAAAACAGACCATTCCTCATGTTAACCACAATGATAAATCGTTGTTCGGTGAGGTGGGGCAGTCTACTTGAGTAACCCTCAAGAAGAGAGACTTCCCTAGACCACTCCCCATGTTAACCACAATGGGAAGTCACTGTCTATGATACATCAGCAATCTGGACCATTTCCCATGTTAACCACAATGGGAAATCGATGTCCGTCAGAAATCTCAATCCACTTTCCAAACTGGAAAGGAAACTGCTCATCTTGGACCATTTTTCGAACTGAAAAATCATTGTCCATAAATCGATACATATCAGTGCTCCCTCCCAACCTGGGAGTCATCTCTTCCTTTTTAAATAGTAAGTCGTCTCCACGAGCTCCAGCTTGAGTATGCAAACTCTTTCATCTTGGATAGAAACTTTACCAAGATGTTTGTTTATCTGCTCATATGTGGAGATATGTATTGGAGAACCACTTTCTCCTTTCTGGACTTCATCATGGATAATGTAATGCCTAATTTCAAATGTACTTTAGTCTAGAACACTAGTTTTATCTGAAGGCTTCATGTAGCTCTGATCAATAGAGTATATCATTGTTGGAAAACTGGAACATATCCATTTGGCACTTATTTTGTCATCATGAGATCTGATCTACTGATTAATCATCTTGATACAATATCTCTGTTATAGAGAATCTTCACCACGCTTTTGTTGTGCATTGGAGGTTCTCCACCAAGTTATCTACTTCCATCTGTATACAAGGGTCTCTTTCTGGTATGCCTCAAAGTCTTGAGGTTTCTCTTCATATGTTCTTTGTTCAATTTCTCTCGAGAACGTTCTTTGCATTCATCTTGATGTAGCACTCCAACCCATGGATGATATAATGACTCATGTAGAGGTATGTCTGGTTTACCGGAACGAGCAATCATAGTCTTCTCCCTCCATCTGGGAGAACCTCTAGTTTTGGATCTTGCAATGCTTTCATTCATAATTCTTCCGTACACTTTTCTTCATCACAACTTTCAGTTCTACTTGATTTATTTCATATTAGGCTGGTAATCTTGTGATTCTCGATACAATGAATGGTTTTTCAAGATTCTTTTATTTATTGGAATCTTCGTGTTCTGCCTCATGTTTTTCTTTAGCTTTTGGGTCCATGGAGTTTCTTATAGATTACATGCCCTAAATATTCCACTTCTTTCTTTCATCATAGGATCATAGATCTGGATGGACAACTAGGGATACTTTAAGGCTTCTCTTCGAAGAAGACTTCTTCTGAGGTTGAACTAAGCATGTATTGTCTTTCATGGTTACAACCATGGATATATACTTCATCATCTTCAATGGATCATAGGATTAGCTCCCTCCTAATCCTTGCTTCATGTATGAGTGCATATAATTGACTCCCTCCGTCTAACAGAGTCCATGCTTCCATCTTATCGTCCTCTGCATAAGTCTTTCTCCAATTTCCTCTTGATTGTTGACTTCTTTCTATCTTTGCTTCTTCTAAGTCTCTTCATGATTGATTTTGATTTCGTCTTATCTTGTAATAGCTTCCACATGATTTGTTTTATGTATTTTGTACTTTCATGTGTATTGTATAATGATAGCAATCCTTATCTTGTTGTTCTTCCATAGGTATAGTTCTTCTTGGAACACATTATCTTCCGAGAGATAGATATACAAGATATGTATAGAGACGATGCAAACAAGATATGTACAAGGAATAAGAAGAGCATTGTTACCTTCAAAAGAAGAAATCTCTTTCATCCTGCTTAGTCTTGTTTTTAGGTTTCTTTTCTTCGGCAACTAATGCTTCGTGTTTATCCTTCCTTTTCTTTAGCTCGAGACAATGATTCTTGTAGTGGCCATACTTTCGACAATTGAAGCATTGTACTTCTGAAATGTCTTTCTCTTGATTTGGCTTCCTCCTTGAACCAAACTTCCTTTTGTTCCTGCAATTCTTGAATCTTTCTGTGAAGGCTTGATCATTGTTCTTCTTTTGGGGTTTCTCTTTTGCATTGATCCTTGATTCTTCTTGAGCACAGCAAGTCCAAAGTTCTTCAAATGTTGGATACTCCTTCCTTGTGTTCATGTTTGTGGCAAATGCATCCCATGTCTTGGGAAGACCATTGAGTACTATGTTTACCAATTCCTTATCTGAGATGATCTCTTCAATAGCTTATAGTTGATCTCTTAACTGAGATATTCTCACAAAATATGATGTTATGTTGTCCTCATCATTCATCTTCATGTCACGAATCTCATTCTTCAGACTCATAACTTGTCCAATGTTTCTAACCGAGAAGAGATTTGTTAGGGCATCATACATCTTCTTCGATGAGTCAAGATGGGAGATGTAGGGTATCAAGTGGTCTTTTATAGATTCCATTATGATACTCATAGCATTGATGTCACCGTCTTTGAACTTCTCCATAGCTACAACGTTATGTGGTTCCTTCTGTTTCCCTTCTTCAAACTCTGGTTTTACTATCTTTCCTTTCATGATATCCAGCACTTTATTCTTAGCAAGGATGAGATCAATCCTTGTCTTTCACACTCTAAAGTTAGAAGCTCCATCTAATTTGTTCTCTGACTTCATAGAGTAAGTCATGGCTTCTTTGACTTGGTCAACCCTAGATTTGACCAAAAGCTCAAACTTCACGTCTTGGCTTTCAGAGAGTACCAGGAGATGCGCTAGGCTAGGGTGCATTGATCTATCTAGAGATTAGTTCAATCCCTTCATTTAAGGTGCCTCAACAAGAGGATTAGGGTTTCTACAACTGCACCTGCTAGTAACCCTAGCGGCAGTGCTATGGTGACTTCTCCTGCTAGAAACCCTAGCGGCAGTTCTTAAACGAGCTTAATATCCTTAAGGCTATGTTTCCTTCCAGTGGTTATACTGAATGAAGGAGGTGTGGGACCATAACCTATTAGAATATAAGTGGATGTGCTCATTTTACCATTGACAATATCTCTATTATCACCCAACCATAGGCTAAAGCCACCCTCCGAGCACCTTAACCTTGACAAAGAATCACTCTGGAAGCAAACCCTAGGCTAGATAGCCAAACAAAGGGTAACACACCTTTCCCCAAGGATAGCGCACCAACAAGAGTTGATCAGATAATCCAAACCCTAGCCAAGAGATAGTCCAAGCGTAACTGGTAGCTGCAGCAGCTGCAACGACAGCTCTCCTCCAAACCTGCGCAGAAACTGGGCAACTGCAGTGCGCACAAGTGTTGCTCTACAATTATGAGACTGCCTACCAGAATTAGAACTGGCCTCCTGTATTTACACTAATTATGGCTAACTACCTGGGCCGACTTCTCATTCTGGGTATATGTCTGTTCAGTATATATTATTATTTCTGGTCGACTTCTTCTCTTGGAGGCTAATAACCTAATATAAATTATCTTCTTGAGCCGAAAAGTCTTCTAGGGTTATTAGTCAACTCATTAGGGTTTCTTCTTTCTTCCCGGAGTATTCTATCCTCATCAGGTTTACACGTGGAGGTAAATACCTCCCGCAGCTACCATAATATCAACACAAGCAAGGTCATGCAAAGACAATGAATATTCCCTCCAAGGACATCAAGTCAAATGCATCATGATAAGCCAATAAAGTCAATAAATGAGCCATATAATCATGTACATCAAAAGCCACCTTATCAAAATAAACAAGTGCTCAAAGACCCTATTCAATTTTCCAAGTTTGGGACGTATGGGAGGGTTGACAAAGAAACCTATCGGGTGAATCATACCTCAAGTTTAGGATTGTTTCCCGAGTTGTCCCCTCTCTAAGACATGTGGAAAAAGTGACATGGATGGGGGAAAGACTCTTGGGCATGGGTTTCATGAAATACAAGGGATCGTAGTATGTCATTTATGGGTTCCTTTGTAGAGGGTGTGTTGCACCTTCATTTTCAATCCATCCTTTTTCCAAACCCATTTATTGCCTTTGGTTCTTTTAATATGTTTCCAAGTTGAAGCCAATGTGGGGCTTCTACCTAAGTATGAAAAATAGTTCCCACCTCGACTCCTCCCCAGTCACATCATGCTTCCCCAAGTTGAAGACAATGTGTGGGGATTCTACCTAAGCATGGAAAACATTGCCCACACATGCTCTACTTTGGTTGGCATCTTGTATTAGTTATTTTTCATGGGTCCCATCAGTTTCTTATGAGATAAATTTCATTGTCCTTGGGATCCCTGGGAGAGTATCTATAAGGTTCATTATAGGATTTTATCTTTTTCCATCTACAAGCCTTTGGGCCTTCATCCCCTTCTTCCCATGAAATGAGGGACAATCCCTTCTTTGTTCAGTACACCCAAAAAATCCCAAAAGGTAAGGAGATGATGGGATGAAGTGTGGAAAGTGACAATTACGGTCAGGAATGGCACAATGACTCATCAAGAGGACCCCCCAGTAGAAAACCTGTCCCTAAGGGTGACCCACTTACTAGGGTGTAATGTCAACCACCAAGGTGAAACAAGGCAAATAGCACAATTTCCAAGCAAACGTTACATAATCAAAAGTAGTTTAAAATTAAACAAACTAAAATGCCTCAAATATTGAAATGACACTCACCATAATACCTGGCTTGTTCCTCATGGAGCAAGACCCAATGYCCTTTGGAAGMAAGCTAATGTGGTGGATACCCTCATTATGAACCTAGAAYTGTGGTGGCGAGGTGGGTCTATGTCTATGCAAGTGGACATTGTTGGTCAAGATCTMTCTYGGTACTTCATGTCTGCAACCTGAGGGCCTCGAKACATCATCTCCTTAGTTATCCCTAGGAACTAGGTAAAAYAGGTAACATGTCCTCATSCAATTGGGACAGTATGTCGAGTASATTAAACAAAATCCCTRATTTTCAGAGGAAAATATTCCAAACATACAACTTGCAGTAACATTCAATTATATTGATTGTCATTCATCAGTTGAACTRTTGACATTGTTCGAGTTGTGTGCATGCCTTGTTTCTTCATCATTTGTAGGTGATATTATACTTTGGTTTTTTAACATAATGTTTTCTTGATGATTGACTTGTTTTTAATGTTTTTCCCCTTCATATTCCATCTACAAACATAGAAATAAATTGTTATAAGTATATCTACATTTATATATATAGTAGAATATACATGATTGTGTAAATCCAAAAACATACCTCAACACCAAGTCTTTCATTAAAACTAGACATTCTTTCGAAGCCATGCTTCATGAATTCTCTCAAACTCTCCTCTGATGTATGCATTCCATAATTTGTTTCATGCATGTTTAATACAACTTGACAAAGCATAGTCGATATAATCAATACAAAATTTTCTTGTTTTTCATTAATTATAAAACAAGGAAAGTTAAAAAACATATCTACTTACAAATTGTTCAATTAAACTTTCATTCTTCAACATATACTCACAACACATACTTAACCTGATTTTTATCAATTCATGTGTTGGTTCATCTTTGTATATTAGCACCTAGTAGAAGACATCCATGGACAAGTGCAAATTAATTATTTTAATATAAATATCACAACAAACATGAAATCTTAAGAAAGGCCAAAAACTTAAATACTCACAAAGTTTGCGATCAACCATTTTATTCATCACCATCATGTCTTATGTGATGAATGGATTTTATTTATTTTTCTTTTCTGCAACAAAACAATTGAAAATCGACATTTCACGCAACACCTAAATTCAATGTACATAAAAGAATAAAAAATGATTACATACCTCTAATACACATTGTAGTTGGGATGGTTCATCTTGCAACTAAATTATGTTCATTTCTTTTAACATCTTGTTCTACACTATTTTGGCATCCCTACTGACATGTCTTTGTTTTCCCCTTGTTTGTCCCTTGGAATTTTCAAAATCTCCTTGGAAAAAAAAAGATATAAAAATAATTATTTTTAGAAAAAATAAGAACCTGGTGCATATATTAAGATAATTCACACAGGGGTCGTAACAAAATATGTATGCATCGGAGCATCATACATACATATACGCATCAGTATAGTATAACAATGTAATTGCAAAATTGAAAATGTTTTACAAATTTTGATATTCATCCAGTGCTTTATGAATTAATAAAAGCACATCTTCCTAAGTACTATTTATTTCGCATCGTTGCACACTGAAGAAATTTAAGAAATGGAAATTTCCTTATAAAACAATGATTTTTCCATTTTAAACTCAACAATGTGCTTTGTAATAAAGGTACTCAGGTGCGTGTTTTGGTAAATTGCGCACAGCCAAAATTGAAAATTTTGAATTGAAATATAGCGGTGTTGTTTACCAAAAAATACACTTAGGTGCGCTTACTATGTAAATAGCGTACCTATCACCGTGAAAGCATTTTTTAAAAACAAAAAAAACGACAGTGACATGAGGGTTTAGGATCCAATGCTATGAGTGGTTTCATTGCAGCAGATAGAAAATGCCCATATATAAATAACCAAACCTATAAATAAATTGTGCTTAAAAAACTTCTTCCTCTGAAATACAGAAGGAGAAAACAAAAGAACAATTAGGAAATTAGGGCTTCCAATACTGAAGGTAACTATGAAACCTTTTTTTTTTGTTTGGGAATGCACTTAAAATTGTTTGAATCAAATAAGAGAATGATCAAGATTATTAATAGAATGAAATCATATACCTGAAATTTATACTCTGTAAATTTCTGTGTGATCTATAGTAGTCCCCCTCAAATTTGGCTCTTCAAGAAAAACTCAACCACTCGAAAATCTTTCCTGATAAATATTTGTTGCAAAAATATCCTTTCTAAAATTTGGAAATCAATAAAACAATGAATAGGGTTTTCCTTTATAAAGACAAAACTAAAATTCTCGCTCATTTTTTCATTGTATATTTAAGTGCATTGATGATAAACATGTGCGTTGTTTTTTTCTTCAGAAATTATGTTTTCCAGTGTGGTATTTTGTGTGTAACACACTAGTGTGGTATTCATAACACATCGGGTTGGTATACATAACGTACCAATTTATTTTTTTAATAAATTTCAAAGTTGTGATAGTAAGCGCGTGTTATTTTTCTAACTTTCTTCCATCAATCTGATAGACAGTTTGAAATGCACCAGTGCGACGTGTAATTAATAATGCACCAGAAAGGTGTGTAAGTAATAACAGACTATAATACATTTACATTTTCATAATGAAAATGCAAATATCCGTATTTAAATTTTGTGGAGGTTTTTCTTTTTGGAGGAAATAACAGAGGTCGGTCATCGATGCTTATCTCAATTAAATGCATTGATGCATTTTGGTCATACATACACACTAGTGCATTTTAAAATGATAAAGTGCACTGGTGGGGGAGAGAGAGTTGGGAGAGAGGGAAGGGGATACAGTGAGTGAGAGAGGGAGGGAGATACAGAGTGAGGGGGAGAGAAGGGTTGATGCAAGAGAGAGAGAGGGGAGGGGTAATATAGGGAGAGAAGGGGAGGGAAGGAGGAATAGAGTGAGAGAGGGGATGAGAATCAAATTCACATTTTCTATGTTCGAGGAGGATATTTTCAAGGATAGAGACATTTTCATATTTTGTAAAGCCATATTGAGATTTCTTGTATAGTTGGGCAGAAAAAAACAATGATATTGTAGAAAAAAATAATGATTTTTTAAGTGTGTTGTCAAGTATTAAAATTTATTGGAATTTATTTTTGAATTTATATTGTTCTATGCGACCCAAGATGATGGTTTTTGGTTCAAATGTAGGAAAAAAAGACTTATAATATCAAATGGTCAATTCGTCAAATTCCAGCATCACCTCATTACGTATATTTGGAACTCCTTCAAGGTCTCTCACGTCAATTGCAATACGTCTATATTTTATTGATTATTCATTTATCTCATTGAATTTATGTTATGTATGCAGGTGTAGTTTAATAATTTGTCATTGAATTTTGCAGGATCAATATTCAAGATCGAGTTCAGATGCTCAATATTATCTTGTGGTCCCAAAATTATGAAATCTCTTATCAAGAGAAATATACCCAAGCAGATGTTTGATGAAAATGGAAAGCTTATTTACCCTACCAATCCTAACATGCCATCTTCCAGCAACCAACCTAGGTCAACGGTATTACACCATGAATTTGATCTCTTTTATGTAGACAACCTCGTAGGGCATAAGAAAAAGATGTTTGAGTAACTGTATTTTTGGATTTTCAATGGAACTAATGTAAATGTATTTCTTAATTCGACATTTTTTTATAAAGGGGTTGGTTTCATCTTTATTATTGTTGAAATATTGTAACTGCAAAGAGTATTATATTTATTATTGATGTATTATTCATTAGATCAATCCCCTTTTGTGGATTGATCATGTCAGGTATTGTAAATGACCAAATCCCCTTTTGCAGATTGGTCAAACCCTAATTGTAATATGCTAAATGAGAAGTCAGCCCACAGAATATATTAAAGTGGTTATAACCACCCAGAAAGAGAATTTGGCCCTGCCAATGAAAAGACACGTCCTTTTAGCTCCTGCCAGATTGTATAAATAAAGGAGGCCAGTACCTCATTTGTTCACTCACTCACTTGTTCATTAGAGCGCAAGTCTGGAGCTGTAGTTGGAGAAGAAGGAATAGAGAGAGAGGCACATTCTTGGGAGAGGACTTTCTGTATTGTTTGAGTTATCTCTTGGCATTGTATTAGCTATCTATATTAAGGAAGTTTTTGATGGGTTTTCTCCCCCATGAGGGTTTCCCAAGATAAATGATGTGTCTCTTGTGATTGTGTATTTCTTAGTGATCCTATCTATGCTATATTTATCTAGTGAATTGAAAAGAAACCTAATAATAGCTTAAAACTTAATATGGTATCAGAGCTAATTTGAAGAGAGCATCTTTCACAAGAAGAAGAAAAACGTCATTGTTGTCATACATGAAAATTAGGGATTTTTATTGAAGAAGTTTTTCAGCCTCAAAACCATCTAGAAAAGTGTGCCTTAGCCCATGGAAATATTTGGCACCTTCAGCGCACCTTTTCAGTGGGTAGATCTCCCATAAAGTGAAACCCTAGTTTTCACAAAGTACTAGAAAACTAGAAGTACCTGAGTACCAAAAGTACTAGAAAACCAGAAGTACCATAAAACCAGAAGTACCAGAAAACCAGAAGCACCAATCCAAAAATTTGTTGATCAAGTTTGAGGGGGGGGGATTTTGATTTTCATAAATCTAACTACACTAGCTTACTCACCTCAGCTTAACGCATCTATCCCTTGGATCAGAATTTCAAAATTTAAAGTTTGAAAAATTAGGGTTTCTTAATAAAACCCTAAGTTTCAATCGCAGTTGCAGTCTCAGAATCAGTTGCAGTATCAATTGCAGTTGCAGTATTAGTTTAAATATCAGTCGTAGTACCAGTTGCATTCACCCTTGAATTTTTTAATATTTGGTGATCATTAATGTTGCTACCAGATAGTGCCACTACCTGCAAATGCTATTAGAGGTTGCATGTTGAAGCTATGACCATCATACTAACCTTTGGTCAAAATTAAAGTCAAGGTATTAGATAGATTAAAGTTGAGATCATAGATTTTACCCTCTAACCTAACCTTCTGTCAAGATAGCATATTGTCTTAGTGTAGAAGACATGTTGAAGAAAGCACTCGTCATCTTGAGTGAAGGAGACTTGGAAGAAAAGCAACACACTCATTCTTGAGGACAAGGCTCCAAGTTCTAGGTTTGATTAATTAAGTTGATAAGATTCAAAGTTTCACTTGACAAGTTGATGACTACCCCTTTACAAGTAAACATTATAGTTGAGGTAGCAGTCCTTGAAAAGTATTATACTTGGTAGCATGTGAGCATATTGAGATAAATGCTTAATGTAATTAGTTGCCTAATACAACTAACATCTCCTCTAGGAGAAACCTCTTGTGTTAGTTCCAGGTTTCCATGGAGGAATGTTTGATCACAACACTATAAGAGTGTTGACCTCATTTCATATTGTATTTCTTACTTTTGATCTTTGCTTCAGACAAGCCACAAGTGATAGCTCTAAAGGAGCTATTGTGATGATTATCCGTGCTATTGTTTTATCTACTATTATCAAAAAGAGTATTATTCTTGCTTGTTGTTTTGTTGACCTTGTTTCAGGTCACAGGTGATAACCCTAAGAAAGATATAGTTATGGTTGCAGAAGCCAACATATTAGATGAGACATGAAGCAGACGATGTACATGACCATATACACTCATGTACCAAAGAAGATGAATGAGAAGCTATCTTTTGGAGATTCAGAGTATCTCATATGAAGATTGATTGAAAGGAGCAAAAGGCTCCAAAGATGATTGAACATTAGAACAAGAAATCTCAGCAGAATTGTTCAAAGGTTAATGAAGCCACCTTGATGGGAAGCAGAACTCGTTTGAAGCATGACTCTATGTTTCATATTTAGAATTGGTATTCAACACCAAGTATACCCTGTAAGAGATGATGAAGTCCTTGTAGACTCAAAAGAAATCGAGAGTAAGCCTAATCTCAAATAGGATCAGATGAAGAGACAATTTCCAAGACTGGGAGACAGATGTCGTGAGAAGACTAGATCATAGCTTCATAAATTATAGGAGATATGAAATCTCCTGGGAAGATTCCCTTGTTTCAATAACAGAGAAAGAAGCCAGTCAGAAAGACTAGGATATGGATTCTTCCATGATACTAGAAGAGAAGTCAATATTGACTTCCAAGATTGATCTATACAGATCAATCATGTTGCAGATGTACAAAACCTGATGTGTGTCTAGAGGATTCTCCCAGCAAGAGGGAGAAGACTATGACAAGACACTTACTCCAGTAATTGAAGAAATAATTCCAATATTTATGAAGATAACCAGAACAACCATGATTCATATATAGTATGAGATGTAGGGGGAGAAATCCCCATATTTAAAATTGAGTGGCGGTTGGTGCATTATATTAGTTGGGTCATGGAGACATGACTACAATAAAATATAGAGTTACCTCCATGAAAGAAGAAGAGCTACCTTCGGTATCATCTATTAATCCACTCTCAGTTCCAGATGAAGTTGTTGCCATGATGGAGTAGAGGAGTTACTCCCTGATTTTAGTAGTCACAATGAGAATGGAGCAACCATTCTCAGCTTTAGAGTAGGTGCAGGTGAAAAGTACCAGTTCTAGAAGGAATAGATGCAGAGGGAGTAGAGGACATACTCCCAGACAATGAGACAGACAAGTGCTTTGGAGAAAGCACATAGAGCTAGCACATGATTGTGCAAATTGAGTTGCAGTTGAGCAAGTGTACCAGATTGGTACAATGTAATGAAAAAAAAAATGATTTGAAGATTGAATATAGAAAGACTCTTGTCTGCTAGTTGAAGAAGGATATCTACATATTGAAGCAAGCTCCTGGAGCTTGATATGGTAGAATTTACAGTTTCCTGAAGAGCTTGAGATTTACCAAGTGTAAAGTCGATTATAACCTTTATCTCAAGGTTATGAATGATGAGCCAATGATGTTACTACTATATATAGATGATGTATCCTTGACAATATTAAGAAAAACTCATCACAGATTGTAGAAGAAGCTCGCCACGGAGTTTGATGGAAGACCTAATTGCATTATCTCTTAGGTCTTGAAGTTTGGCAGAGCGCAGAGAATATCTTCCTTAACAAAGGGAAGTATGCAGTTAAAATCAAAAGGGTTGAAATATTGAAATGAAAATCCATGTACACACCCATGGAAACAAAGTTGAAGCTCTTGGTAGATACCTCGTCGAAATTGGTTGATACTACTCTATACAAACAGATTATTGGTTCAGTGATGTATCTGACGAATACCGAGGTAGATATATGTTTTTACTTCAGTCAGTATCTAGTAGAACCCAGACGTGTTCACATTGTTGTTTCAAAACACATGATGAGATACCTTAACGATACGTTGGATTTTGGTCTCTATTATACTATAGATCATGACTTTAGACTGAGTACACTGATTCAGATTGAGCTAGAAGTGTTTCTGATAGAAAGAGCACTTCAGGATGTTGTTTTAGTCTGAGGTCAGCCATGAATTCATGGTAGAGTAGGAATCAATCAAGTATTACTCTCAACACGGCAGAAGCAACATACATTTTTGTATGTTCCGCCAGTTGTGAAGCCATATGGCTTCAGATGTTGTTGACCAATCTACTTGATCTAGAGATGGAAGACACTGTGATTCTATGTGATAACTAAGTTGTATAAAAATGGTGGAGAACCATGTGTTCCATGATGATTCGAAGCACATAGAGATCTAGTATCACTTCACCCATGATATGATGCAGTGAGGAGCTATAAAATTTCAATATGTTGGCTCAGATGAGCAGGTTGCAGACCAAGCCTCTGTCTCATGTAAAGTTTAAATACTTTCGAGACAAGCTTGGTATAGTCTGAAAGGACCTTCCTCGAAAGGGGGAGTAGTGATGATATTCCAGCCTCGTGTTGTGTTGATGTGCTAGCTTAATTGTTGTGTTGATGTGCCAGCTTAATTGTTGTGCTGATGTGCTAGCTTAATTGTTGTGATGGTGTGTCAGCTTAATTGTTGTGATGATGTGCCAACTTAATTGATGCGATGATGAGCCATCTTAATTGTTGTGATGATGTTCCAGCTTAATTGTTGTGATGATGTGCCAGCCTAGTGTTGTGATGCCATCTTCATGCTGATGATGTGTCATCCTTATGCTATGATGCTAGCTTCATGTTGATGATGTGCCAGCCTCATGTTGTGACAATGTGCCAGCCTTGTGTTGTGATGATGTGTTTCCAGCCTCATGTTGTGATGCCAACCTTGTGTTGTGATGGTGTGTTACCAGCCTTGTGTTGCGATGCCAGCCTCGTGTTGTGATGATGTGCTACCAGCTTCGTAATGTGATGCCAGCTTCGTGTTGAATATTCTCAGCCTAGTGTTGATGTTGATGATGCGCCATCCTTTGTGTTGTTTTGTTTTTGTTATTGATGAGAATGATGTATTAGTGTTATACTAATCCATGTTGATGCAGATGTTGATGATGCCACTTCAGCTTCTTGTCGAAGATGATGATGCCACTTCAACTTCTTGCTGAAGATGAAGATGGTGATGTTACTTTAGCCTCATGCTAAAGATGTTGATGATATTACTTTAGCCTCATGCTAAAGAATATGGTGATTTTACTTTAGCCTCACGCTGAAGATGATGATGATGTTACCTTCGCCTCATGTTGATGAGGATGATGATGCCATTCCAGCTTCTTGTTGTTAATGATGATATTGATGATGAGAAAAAATTTTGATGATTTATAGATATGCCAGTCAGTGTTCCAAGATGTTGTTGATAATGTTTCCCTCTCTTTCACCTGATGTTGTTGTAGAATACCCTTCTTGTTAAGGGGGAGTGTTGAAATATTGTAACTGCAAAGATTATTCTATTTATTATTGATGTATTATTCATTAGATCAATCCCCTTTTATGGATTGATCATGTCGAGTATTGTAAATGAACAAATCCCCTTTTGTGGACTGCTCAAACCCTAATTGTAATATGCTAAATGAGAAGTCGTCCCACAAAATATATTAAAGTGATTATAACCACCCAGAAAGAGAAGTCATCCCTGCCAATGAAAAGACACGTCCTTTCAGCTCCTGCCAGATTGTATAAATAAAGGAGGCCAGCACCTCATTTGTTCACTCACTCACTTGTTCATCAGAGTGCAATTATGGAGCTGCAGTTGGAGAAGAAGGAAGAGAGAGACAGGCACATTCTTGGGAGAGGAATTTCTATATTGTTTGAGTTATCTCTTGGCATTGTATTGGCTATCTATATTAAGGAAGTTTTTGTTGGGTTTTCTCCCCCATGAGGGTTTCCCAGGATAAATGATGTGTCTCTTGTGATTGTGTATTTCTCAGTGATCCTATCTATGCTATGGTTATCTAGTGAATTGAAAAGAAACCTAATAATAGCTTAAACCTTAACAATTATTGGGAAGAAAATGTCCATGTTTTTAATAAGTGTTTGTATAATTTTTGAACATATTAAAAGCATTGTGTTACTAATATTATCAATGTAATGTTCAATAATTTTACATTCAGGATTCTGATGATGAGTGATTTATCTACCATATATCATTGCACCCCACTACGACGTCAAGTTGCAAGCTTGCTACTAAATGAAAAGAGCTCAGAGAGGAAGCATATCGAGAATGGTTGAAACAACCACCTATTCAATTCCCACTACATCATGAGTCACCAATTCAAAACCTCAATAGTAACACTAGTTCTTCACATGTTGAGGATGAAGGAAATGATATAGAGATTGGTATGGATGATTTCTTGCGGGATACCCAGACCATGGAGGGAATGTTGTTATATGCATTCCAAAAAAGTGAACTAGGGGATGAATCTAATGTCGTAGATACCTTCTACGAAAACATGAATTTTTCTTCCACCACCCCTCTAATTGGTCTAGTACAAGAGTCTGCAAGGTCTACCCAGATAGGGTCAACAATGTTATTGTACAACTTGAAAGAAATGTATGGTATTTCAGATGCGTTTTTCACGTCCCTTTTGAGGTAACTAACTGTTAAGTCCCCTAATTGTTTAAGTAATCTTGTCACACAATGAAGGAAGAAAAGGGTTGATTTTATTCATGCTTAATGATAGTCTAAATTTATATTTCCCACTAATTACAGGTTATTCAAAAATAAGGTAATTCTGAGTGGTGATTTCTTGCCCGATAGTTGCAGAGTGGCAAAGAAAATGTTGAAAATGTTGGTTGTTGAGTACATATTGTTGAAATATTGGTTTTCATTGATGTCAAACCTTGAAGAAGTAAGGAAGGCCTGAAGGTATGGTTATGAAACCTGTGATTGATCGAAGAAAAAGGAAATGGAGGAAAATGTAAATGTAGGTAACTCATTCGTGAATGGAAAATATGTATCATGTTGTTTTTTATGATAAGTGTTATGCCACGTGGTTCCTCATGGTTGAGGAGTTATGGACTTGTAATTTGGAGGACCCAAAATAATGATCTAGAAACCCCTAGAAGGTTAACAAGAAGTTACAGGTCATTTATTAAAGGTAAAGTATTTGCAGCAAGAATTTAATTAAGGGTAAAGTGGTTTCAACAAGAGAGTGTGGGTTAGACCTAAAATAAGGAAAAGGGGTAAAACAGTTACAAGCTAACCGCTAAAGGAAGTCACTTGGAAATTATAAATAAGACTTCAAGAGAATCTTATTAACACCTATTGAGCACATTTAATATCTATGTTGTAAAGTGTTATGAGAAGGCACTATTGACAGATTTGAAACAGTGAGTCTGAGGCAATGAAGTTCAGTGAAGAGACAAGTTGTAGGAGCCGAAGGGACAAAGTTGAGCTTAATGTTCTAGGTTTTTCCTGAGGCTATCTGTGAGTTGCAGTGAAGAAAGAGTGTGAACATAAATAAGTTGTAGTGAAGGAAGAGTGCAAACATTTGTAGTGTTCAATTAAGGAAAACATGGATGCACAGAGAAGCAAAGGAATCCATGAGTTGCAGACATAGGGAGAGGGAATACGTGAGCCACAGTGGGATAGAGCGTAGACATCCACGAGTTTACAAAGCATAGGGTGTGGATCTGTTGAGGAAATTGAAGTTCAGAATATCAAATGTATCAGGTCAGCTATAGTTTGAGAGGTATGGTTTATTATGTATGTTAGAGTCTATATTCTACAGTAGTCCAACACATAAATGTCTTAGTAGATAATGAGTATTTGATTTGGGATACATTCTTATGGATCTTGATATGAGGGTTTGAGTGGAGTTGATGAATTATTATCCTCCTTCTGGTTGGTGTCGAAGAATTGGGGAGTTGGAGCTTCTTTCAGGTTGGAGTCTAAAAACTAGGGGATTGGAGCCTCCTTCTAGTTGTAGATGGAAAATAAGGAAGTCGGTGCTTCCTATGAATGTATTTATTCTGACATATAAGAAAAGCATTCAGTGGTTTTCTTCTGCATTGGGTTTCCACGTAAAATTCTGGCGTAATGTGTATTTTTGGTTGCTTATTGTTCATGGTTGATTTATATTGTTGATGATACATTAAATGTTAATTTTAAACAGTTGAACATTGCTCATAAAGTTAAAGAATACACATTGTGGTTAAAAGTGGTAATAAACTACTAATATTGATTCACCCCCCCCC
>JZKD02S1699238.1:714360-729121 GCA_000966675.3 Picea glauca
ATATGACACATACCATGATACCTCGGACCAATTACCTCATGGAGCAAGAGCCTTTTCTGATGCAAGCCCAGGCCGGTAGTGATGGAGGCTGGTACTGCTGGCAAGACAAGTCTGGATGAGAAGAAGAAAAGATGGGCCCTCAAGGGCCATGCTCAAATCAATATGCTCTCGTACTCCATGTCTAGGACCATGTGGGGCTCGAGACATGATCTCCTAGTTATCCCTAGATATCGGGGATAACAGTTATGATCTATTAAATCATAACAATAAAATAAAAAAAATTGGATGTTATTGTGGAAGAATTTAAATTCATCAATCATATCTATCTAATTTTGATGTTAATAAGGTGTAATAATCTAATTAGGGAGTTAAATATAACATTTAAAATGTCTACCAATATATATCTAAACCACATTTAAATGCATGTTTCACTTGAGAAGTCCTGGTTATCGGGTGCAAGTTCCGGAAATGAAGATTGATGCTATGTGATTCATTTCACTGGTTTCAATTTCATTTCTTCACCCTTGTGAGCATCACCTGATGCAATGAGTGCTAAGTGGACTATTCAAATCATGAGAATTATTGGTCAGTTGTGACTAATACTCATGGATATGGGTCATAGATTAATGATTTACACTACGCAGTTAATCCCGAAAATGATATCTAATATGTTGCACTGTGGAAGCCCCTCTATGCTTAAATAATAAGAGTGAAAGGAGCTCTAAATGGATAGTTCATAAGGCAAAATACTTGCTAAGGTTTTGCAAATGGGGTAGCAAGCTCAGTGGGATTGATTGTGGGTAAAACTCCACAGTTAAGCGTGCTTGAGCTAGAGGCGTCTTGGGATGGATGACCACTTGGGAAGTCCTGGTTACCGGGTGCAAGCCTCGGAAATGATGATTGATGTTATGCGATTCATTTCGCTGGTTTCAGTCCCATTTCTTCACCCTTGTGAGCATCACCCGATGAAATGAGTGCTAAGCGGACTATTCAAATCATGAGAATTATTAGTCAGTTGCGACTAATACTCATGGATATGGGTCATAGATTAATATATATGCTTAAATAATAAGAGTGAAAGGAGCTCTAACTAGATATTTCATAAGGCACAATACTTGCTAAGGTTTTGCAAATGGGGTAGCAAGCTAAGTGGGCTTGATTGTGGGGAAAACTCCACAGTTAAGCGCGTTTGAGCCAGGGATGTCTTGGGATGGGTGGCCACCTGGGAAGTCCTGGTTACTGATTGCAAGCCCCGGAAATGATGATTGATGCTATGCAATTCATTTTGTTGGTTTCAGTCCCATTTCTTCACCCCTGTGAGCATCACCCGATGCAATGAGTGCTAAGCGGACTATTCAAATCATGAGAATTATTGGTTAGTTGTGACTAATACTCGTGGATATGGGTCATAGATTAATGACTTACACTAAGCAGTTAATCCCGAAAATGATATCTAATATGTTACACTGCGGAAGCCCCTCTATGCTTTAATAATAAGAGTGAAGGGAGCTCTAACTAGATAGTTCATAAGGCACAATATTTTCTAAGGTTTTGCAAATGGGGTAGCAAGCTAAGTGGGCTTGATTGTGGGGAAAACTCCATAGTTAAGCATGCTTGAGCTAGAGGCGTATTGGGATGGGTGACCACCTGAGAAGTCTTGGTTACCAGATGTAATCCCTGAAAATGATGATTGATGCTATGCGATTCATTTCGCTGGTTTCAGTCCCATTTCTTCACCCCTGTGAGCATCACCCGATGCAATGAGTGTTAAGTGGACTATTCAAATCATGAGAATTATTGGTCAGTTGTGACTAATACTCATTGATATGGGTAATAGATTAATGACTTACACTACGCAGTTAATCTTGAAAATGATATCTAATATGTTGCACTGTGGAAGCCCCTTTATGCTTAAATAATAAGAGTGAAGGGAGCTCTAACTGGATAGTTCATAAGACACGATACTTGCTAAGGTTTTGCAAATGGGGTAGCAAGCTAAGTGGGCTTAATTGTGGAAAAAAATCCACAGTTAAGTGCACTTGAGCCAGGGGCGTCTTGGGACGGGTGACCAGCTGGGAAGTCTTGGTTACCGGGTGCAAGCCCCGAAAATGATGATTGATGCTATGAGATTCATTTCGCTGGTTCCAATCCCATTTCTTCACCCCTGTGAGCATCACCTGATGCAATGAGTGCTAAGTGGACTATTCAAATCATGAGAATTATTGGTCAGTTATGACTAATACTCATGGATATGGATCATAGACTGAAAATGATATCCAATATGTTTGGTCAGTTACGACTAATACTCATGGATATAGGTCATATATTAATGACTTACACTACACAATTAATACCAAAAATGATATCTAATATGTTTCACTGCGAAAGCCCCTCTATGCTGAAATTTCACTCGTTGAAAAAATATATATCATTTTATGACTTTTTGTAATTATAAATAAAATGTAGACTTTACCATCCAAAGTAACATCCAAAAGAAAGAAATATACAAATAAAATGAGAAATTTGAAAATAAATTATTTCAATAACAACTTGGATTATAATATAGATAACATTTTTTTCTAAAATATTATCATGATTAACAACCATATTTCCAACATTAATACAATTAATATTTACAATAATAGCACACGTAAAATATACCAATAAAATTGCATGGCTAATATAAAACAAAATATTAAGTGCCATAGTATCCTTCTAACTCATCAATTTCATGGCTAATATAAAACAAAATATTAAGTGCCATAGTATCCTTCTAACTCATATTTTCATGGCTAATAAAAAATAAAATATTAAGTTCCTACAACATGTCATAGTATCCTTCTAACTCATCATGTTTCGACCTATGATGGATTTTCAAGTTTTTATTGTGCACTTATATAGAAATATCTAATAAGTTTTTTCCTCTCTATTTTTTCTCTGCTCTTTTATCTGAGAATATAAATGATTACCATCATACTTTTCAAAAAAATTCTAATGGACATGCTTTAATAATTTCTACATATCTTGCCAACTCTTTTGGGGTTGGTATTTCACATATTTTAGATGATTTCTCTTTTATATGGGAATAATATTTCTCTATCATTTTGAAGGAGATATTTTATTTCTAACATTATATCTATGCGGTTTTTAACGGGATTAATACTTCTTTGTAGTTTTTATCTTTTTTTACGAGAATAATCTATGTAGTTTTTATCAGTGAGGAGAACTTCTCTGTGGTTTTCGGAATGATCTCTGTAATTTTGAATAATTTTTTGTTCGACTTGGGTGTGTGTTCGTAAATTATTTTTGGCTTCTTCAACCGGTTGAGCACGTGGACACGTGAAATGAGGTGAGTCACTTTCTACTTGATTCAATTTTAATGTGTGAAAATTAAAGAGATTTAAATGTATTTTATTTATTTTTATTTATTTTTTAAGTTTCACAAGTAAAAGTTGATTTGAGAGATAATAATTGATATCATTATTATCAATTAAAAATTTATTTTATATTTTTAAAGTCAATCCAAAATAATAGTTGTTACATTTTTTCTCTTCTTTTCAATATGAGCACTCCATCACCTATTCCAAAAACTCAGCATAACACGGGGAGGCCCCCCAAAATCACCCTAGAGATCCTTTACGATTATATGGAATCAATAGAAAAAACAAGAGAAGAGAGAGATGCCAAAAGCCAAATAGAGTTAGAATCATTAGAAAAAAGGAGTGAAGAAAGAGATGCAAAACTACAAAAAGAGCCAGAGGTAATGATTGATAAAAAAAATAGACTCTTCAAATATACCATTCAAACTCAAATAGAGGATAGATTCTTGGGCTAGTCAAAAGAGATTAACTGCAATATTGGAGTCAAACAAGGTTGTCCCTTGTCCCCTACCCTTTTTGGCATATACATTGACAAGTTAGAAGATTGCTTGGAAAAAGCAGATATAGTCATCAATATTCTTATTTATGTCGATGATCTTGAAAACCAACTAAGAATCCTCAAGGATTTTTGCTCCAATATGGGTATGATTGTTAATACTGATAAGACTAAGGTAATGATTATTAAATCCTATAAGATCACTTATGATACCTTCCTATATGACAACAACAAATTGGAGGAAGTAACTTCATACAAATATCTTGGAATTTATATTCACCACAAGCTCAACTGGAATTATAGCATTGAGAAAAGGATTATTGGGGGATGGAAAGCTTATTATGGGCTTGAAAACAATTGTAAATGAGTTGATCTTTGGAGTTGAGATAAGAAGAAACTCCTCTTTGAGACTCTTTTTACACATGTTATTCTTTATGGATGTGAATTATGGGGTTGTATTATCTCTCATGAATCCTGGAGAAAGATAGAGAAAATACAAAATAATTTTATAACCTATTATCTCAAAATTAAAGGAAATACGCTCTATCCCATCCTCCTCTTAAAAACAAGTCTCTCCCCCATTGAGAGCATGGCTATGACTAGATACCTAATGTATAAGAACAAGTTAAACATGGAAGAGAAGAGGCTTCCTAAAAAAAATTCAAAATCAAGTCATAACCACCATCGACTCAAGCTAGGATGGCATAAAGATGCTCGGTCTTGGAGAAACTATTAGGGAATCATGGAAGACACCATTTTGCATAATAAAGATACTATTAAAAAATCTTCAAATCAAAATTTAATGAAAAAATGTGGTGTAATAAAGAGTTAAAAAAAAAAAATTAAGGTATTATAAGGATGTAATCATCCCTAATCTAAAAGATAAAAATTATCTATATGTTTTGACAAGTGTAAAGAAAAAAAATAAGCATTGTTAATTAATCCAATTTTAAGCATTCCATAATAATTAATATATACAAACACAATCCATAAAATTTTATAACATAAGATTTTGAAGATGCTTATGGGAAAAAGGATCTAATCTATTGAATTTTGTCTAGAAATAGGTTGTAATAATAATACTTGGTCCTAAGCGTCAAGTGAGTCATGCATTTAATGATTATATTTCTAAACCAATAAACATGGCTGGTTTCATTTAAGATTTATATGGAAAAGTAATGAAATCTTAAATGAAAAATTACTTTCCACTTCCTCTTTAATATAATCATAGCTCCGAACCTATGACTTCTTAAAAAAAACACATGTTCTTAACCATTAAGCCCACTCAAGTTATATATTATATTTTAACATTAATATTTACATAGATTTCAACTTTGAAATCTAAAACCTGCAACTCATCCATTATATATTATATTTTAACATTAATATTTAGATAGATTTCTTTGAAATCTGAAACCTGCAACTCATGTTTGATCACTGAAATAGCTCTATTGAATATGCCATACATGATTTACATGACGGAAGAATACGAATCATTGATTGCAACATGCATAGTTACTGAACCAATAATGAAAACCAAATGACCAACTATTATTTTCATCCAAAAATTTGCGTAGTCCTCAGCAATATGAGTTGACAAATTGTTGAGGAATGCAATCCTCTACATTTCCATAAAAAAATCCATCATCTTCTGTAAGTTCTACGACTGATCTGCTCTCCACGCCGAAAATTGCTGGACCAGCCTCGGCCGATCCAGGGTGGTGGACCAGATCTAGCTGCCGGGACATTACTATTCCTGTTTCTGTCATTCTGAATTTTTCCACCCAGCCGATCGAACACGCTTACTTTGCCATTATCTGATGTTATATTAGTTTCAACTATCTGGATCTTCAGGGCTTTGCCATCCAGTGGCACGCCGTCGTAGGTCTCCATCGCTCTTAATGCTTGCCCTCTGCTACTATACTCGACCTCTGCTGTGCCTTGAGACCGCCCATTCTCGTCGTGATGAAGCGTGGACCGCTTCAGATGCCCAAATTGCCCGAACAATTCCCGAAGATCTCCCACAGAAACGTTTTTGTCCAAGTTTGATATATAAAGTTTTGTCTCCTTTTCTTCTTCAGCATCCCTATCTGTTCGCACTCTGCTCCTCTCCATCCGGCCATTTGATGCTTTCGACCGTTTAAATGCTGTAGAGCCTCTGATGCTCAGAGGACCGCCAATATTTTTATCATCGCTTCCTTCTCTGCTAACTAATCTCATCGCCACATTTCTATTTCGATTGCCCATTGAACTCACCCTGTTCTTCGTCATTATTTCATTCTCCCGCATACCAGAACTTTTCAGACGCCACAGTCACTGATTTCTCCAACTTTTTACCTTCCTCTATCATCTATATATAAGTTGCTATCATCGTTCCACCCAACCGACGTGAACGTCGGCCTGTGATATCGCAATGTTACCATATTTATTCATCATCCGCGTTTTAAGATTTTTTTATTTATTTTTTTTTTAACAAATATGGCGCACAAGTAAATTGAGTCAAAAATAAAATTTGAGACTTCCTTCACATATTTTTTTTCCATTTACTCAACATGTGTCAATCAATCTACATCCGACGAAATCATTCTTCTCCATTATCATTATTAATATTTTTTTAATATTTTTATAAATAAAATAATAATTATACAATAGATATGCTTTCTCATGTACTTTGATATCCTCCCACTCGAGGTTGATCATTGACTCTTACTATGACCATTAGAAGTTGATTGTTAACTTGGACTAGTAAGTAGACTTTGATCATTGATTCATTAAATGAAATGAAGTTACTTTGGATGGTTTTGACTAAATCAATTTTGATGATTTGCTCTTAAAACCAGATTATATATAGTTTGTTATTATCAATATTAAAATAATAATTTAATTTAAGGTTATAATTTATTTATATGTTAAAATGGGTATGGGACCATCTTATTTTGTGGGAAAGGAAAACTTTTAAAATATTTATTTTGATTATTTAATTTATTAAGGTGTGTATATCTTACTTCTTTCTAAATGTTAACTTATGATTTAAAGGAGAAAACATATGTTCTTAACTCTTAGGCCCACTTAAGTTGTAAACTTAATCATGAGTGTCATGTAGCTATCACCATATTAACTTAATCACTAGTGCACTAAGTTGATTTCATGATCACCCAATGGGTTAGCTCGGTCAATTTGAATGTAATATCATGGTCTCGATCCTTCGAACTTGATCTTATTTATATTGTAATTTTGTTTTTCATCATTGTTTTTTGTTCCACACAATGAGGTAGCTGCCATGGTGATTTTGAAAACCTATAAACATTGTTATTTTGAAATCAATAAAAAAGTTCCAAGGTTGACTAGGTGGAAAACATTGATGGGGCTATGAGCCCACTAGAAGAGTTTAAACACTACTCTGAAATATTTACCTGTATCATATAATGATTTGTTTTATGTGTGGGCCTCAAATATAGTGATGCCTATGTTATAAGGCTTGGTGTAGCCTTGCACATGTAGATGATGAGGCAAGAAGCCTATTTTATGTAAATCATTTCTTGATGTTTATAATAACATTTATGATCACAAAAAAGTACTTCTAAACATTGAACAAGGTGTTATATGCATGCATTAACCCTAAACCCTAGAATTGTCTTCTCTAGAAGTAAACAAGATCTCCATCCAAAAGACTCAAGATAACCATTGAGCTAAAGTAGTTGATGATCTTATGAAATTAGTTTTATGTATGAGTTTTTTTCCATGAAAAAAAAGTGTAATTTTATTCATCTAAAGAGAACAAAATTACATTATGTAGGTGTCTTAAGCATGACCCAATCTTGGGTAGAGAGATCCCAAAGGGACACAAAAGTTGGATGGTAAGCCACAAAGAAAAAAGAAAAAACAGGAACTGGGGAAAACAAACCCCAAAGAGACCAAAAATCATCGGTCGAAAAGTCTCTACATAGCAATAAACCCAGAAAAGCAATCCCAACAAAACCCTGGTGGCCGGAAGGACCAGGTCAGAGTGGTATGAAAACCATCACAACGGAAGAACCAGATAGTAGCAACATAGAAGTAGACCACGACCAACAGAAAGAGAAGACCAAAAACTGCACGCCCTCTCATAGGACCTTAAAGTGCCACGCACAACACCACACGCCCAAGGATAGGACCTCAAAGCTCTGGAACAACCCCCTCCAGATAGGTGGAAAACCATCGACCGCCACCAAAAGGATTGGGAACTGAGCATACATCAAACCCTGAACAACCAAAGAAATCGGAGAGAGGAACCGCAAACTAGGAGCATAACAAAGCGAAAGATCCATGCACCAAGACCCAAACCCAGATCTGTGCACCCACAAAGGATGATCTGTCACATGAAGAAAGAACTCCAGAAGGAAACCCCAAGAGATCCAAGCCGGGAGCAGGCAGACAAACAAACCTCCAAAGAGAACCCAAAGGCATGTCAGACCAGGTCTGAGAAGCATACAATCCTCTCAAGAGAAAGATAGGGTCCAAAAACTCCAAACCATGGCCGAAAAAGTCTGAAACTCGGCACTCAAACTCTGAAACTAGGAACATGAAGCCCATGGTATGCATCAAACCCTGACAACAACCCAAAACTAGAGAGGGAGGTCAGATGGAGACACCACGTATGCCTACAGGGAAAAAGAGGAAGCCTCACGGAGACAAATCTGACGGAAGAGAAGAAGAACTGAGACAACCAGAAAAAATAGAGGACACAAGCACCGAAAACAACACTACCGTCCAGCAAAAAAAACCCGATCTGGATAAGAAACAATGGAGCTGAGAAAAACGAGAGAGTCGAGGCAAGATCTCTGCACCAGGAAGACCACACCAGCAAAAGAAGAACCCTGGCCACCATCAAAAATATGTTTCATCCAAAGAGGAGAGCCTGATCTGCAGCATCCATAGAACGAGAACTCCCTGTAGAGAAAGAAAGCGTTGCAACAGGGAAAGAATCCAAGGAGAAGGAGGCTTTGATGGTGAAGGCGAACTACGAGTAGTCGCCAATAAAAATCACACACCGCACTCGATCTCTAGAAGAAGAAACAAATCATGGGGTCTACGGCCAAGAAAACCCTAGCCGCAAACCCCCCAGTATTCCCCCCAAACTTTTTAGTTCATGCCAGTTTCATATATGAGTTATGATTAAGATATTTCATATATAAATTATGAACATATGTTTGGTAGCCTTCATAATACAAGAGTGTTATGAGGAAAATTAGGAATGGTGAGTTTCAATTGATTTGAAATTTTGATCTTGATTTTATTGTAAGAGTTATGTAAGGTAGATTGGCATTTAAATATTGGAGGCTTGTTTATGTTGACTGTTGTAAAACCAAACTCTATTGGGTTTTGTTTTTTTTGTAAATGGTCTATTGCATTGTAGAAAATTGACTTACATACCATTGCTCACATTACATTATTAGACCAACAAACCCATCTTTTCATGTTGATAATGTGTAAGTACATTATAATAAATTGATTGTTTCAAGTGGAATTTGTCATAAAGTCTCTGGTTCTAGTTTGGTCAAGGTTTGAAACTGATTGAGTCCATTTGGATTAGCAATTGTTATTGTGATTGGTGATTGAGACACCTTCCATCTACATATTACAAAGAAGAAGGAAGAATCCCATGAGATTTTTTTTGAAAAAATATACATATAAATTCTTGAAAAATAGTTAGAAATGAATAAAAAATTATATTAGTAGAAACCAAATTTAATGTCAAATTTATCATTAACGAGTCCAACACCTAAGGGGTTGTAGGTGTGGGGGGGATTATATTAGATCTCAAAGGATAAATGAAAGCAACCTTTTCCTAAGGCTTAGGAATATTCACAAACAATCAAGCCAAGGCCTATGCCTATGCCCTTCTTCAGGATCTACTCTTTGCAAAGGAATCCAACATAAAATCTTTGATTGCCATCAGATACTCAAGGGTCATTATCAAATCAATGGTTATGAAATAACTCGTGTCAAATAATAAGCTTGTTTTGATAAATGCTTGAATCAACAAGGTGGTTAATATCCTAAACATGGTTTCATACTTTTAGGTCTTGAGATAATTTAATTCCCAAGCCAATTCTTTAGCTAATGAAGTCGCCTCTCTTAATCAAGGGGGCTTGAGGAAAAATGGGGGGTGATTTCATCACATAATACCCTATGTCTCCAAGGTTTATGAACTCAAACCACGTTTCATCTCCATTAATTACCACATATTCCAAAATATCTCATATCAAACCTCAAGCATGGGGAGGGGATATGAAAGGATGTGACACCATCTCATTGGCATGTTGGAATTAACCTATGTCATGTCTATTGAATTCCTCACTATGGTGTCTCATCAATGAGGTGGGATAATGAAGCATACCAAGGTGGGAATTTGTATTAGCTCTTGGAGTAACATCAACCAACCTGGAACTCATCTATAAGAATTTTTCTTGGTACTTGGTTGGTTTATTAGAAATTTTGTTTGTGGGCTACAACATTGGAGTGTTTCTAGTGGATAATTATCAAGGTGCTCTGGTTTTTGGAATTTCTTTGGGTTCTAGTTCCTAGAATTCATCATTGGGTTTTAGCTCTCGATCAAAGGGTAGTTTTTATGCAACATCTTCATATGGTGGCTCTTTCTCTATTACTCTGCGGTATTAATATTTCTAGCTCTCTAAGTTTCACCTGTAATCAAATTATGTTACTCTTTGCTTTGGTTTTTAAATGTCTAGGATATGAATTTCTAGTTTTATTTGGGATAGGATGTGATGGCCTTTTTAAGTCTAGTTTTAGAAATTTATGGAAATATAGTGTTCTAGTGATATTGATGTTTGGTATGTGGAGCAAAGGATATTTTCTATGTGCTAGATATACGTCTCTCCCTAGACAGATTGATTCTAGTTTGGATATGCCATGTTCAATTACCTTTTCTCTAGGTTTAGAAATTATGGATTACATGGAAGCATGGGAGATTTGAAGGGCTCTTAGAAGGCATCAAGAGTTTATCCAATGCAATAGAACCTTTGTTTTCTCGGTGACCTCCAAGGTCCATGAAAATGAAGACCAATGCACTACATAAAATGAAATAATTATGAATGCCTTGGTCCAACAAAGGCATAAAATAGATATTTTGGAAGCAGAATGTCATATGTTAAGGAACATAGTCATTGACCTCAATAAATATTCCCACTCTACAACTTCAAACCAGAGGATATCAATCAACTCAGTTCAAATGTGTCTTAAGGAGGAGGAGATAGTGCATCAAATAAAATATGACATGGGCATTGGACAACATATTTCTCTTCCTTCCAATGTAGGTCAAGAGGAGGCTAACAACCACCATGCATTTCATTAATCTTTATGTTTTTCAAATTAATTATTATATTGGGCATTTTTTTTAAATAGTATACCTCCAAGAATAGTTGGGATGTAATAATTGTAGACACTTGCAAACTCTCTTATGTGGCTCATGAGTTGTCAATTTTGTATTGAACTTCATAACAATACTACTTGTATGCTTGGTGTGTAGTTGTGCTACAACTTTTTTTAATATAATATTTCACAATTTCGGTTAAAAAAAAACTCCAACACCTAATCTACAAGAATTGTGTCAATTCCCGCTAGCTCAATCAGTTAAGGTGTGGGTTTCGTTTGCTAGGCGACCTAATTTCAATACCCTTACGGTGAGTTTAGTCCGGAGGAGACACCCAAAAATCCAACCATGTTAAAGGTTGGTGCGCCCTAGGCCGGGTGCGATCCCTAGGTAATTTTGACATTTAGATGCCCCTGGGTTGTGGTTTCTTAGCAAATGGTTAAAAATGTTGACCCAACAAGTTACTGGCACATTTCTAACAAACAAAAAAATTTACAAGAACTATAAGAATATGCTTTTTTAGAATTTGTATGAAAAAAACAATATGTAAGACAATTTACGTTGATTGGACACCTTCGTTGAAAACTATTTAAGTCAATAATTAACTTAATAACTAAGTCAAAATTTTAATTCTCATCCAAAAATTCATTTAAATTTCAACCAAGAGTTTGTTGAACTCAAGACCAAAAGTTTGGATATTATTCATAGTTCAAAAACTTTAGAATGAGAATTCAAATATAAAAGAAGAGAAGTTGCAAAGAAGGAAGACCTTGGCTTAAAGTTGTGAATAAGTGTTCCATGTATGGGGAGTTGTAAAGTTCAATACTAAGATATAAGTCAATTGTACCTCCAAGATATTAGTTTATTAGTTCTTTGTGTCTATAGGAACTCTAGGAAGCTCACTTGTCTCTGCTTTTTATTTTCCTCATGAGGGAGCCATTATGACTCTGCCCGATCAATACCTATAGTCATTATGTTGATATCCATCTCTTTACCTATCCAATTATCTTTCCATTAGGTAAAAAAAATTCGGACCAAGCAAAAATCTGTCTGGGTTACAAATTGGTGGAATACGGGTCAATCTCGGGAAATTTTTTATTATCTAGAGAAAGAAATTTATACTGGGTGGATAAGTGCCATTGAAGTGGCCATTGGTTGGCATGCTTATTTCGTTGGTTTGGAATTTTAAGCATCTACATGATTGGGCTATTCATCTACTCATTCTCAACTCAAAAGTTGGGGCATGGTTACAAAGTGATTTGATTTTCTATGTGAACACGATTCTATTAGTTAAAACAAAAAGCAAAATTGCAATGTTTTCGTTAATCATAAATAAAGCCAAAAGAGGAAACGACTCCCACTTGATTTTTGCACCCTTTAGATTCGTAGGAAAATTGATCAATGATTATCAAATTAGATACAATATTCATTACAATGTTCTAGCATTGAATGCCATGTGCGAATCAGTTAGCAACATGGTGCTTCACAACTACATAGCATAACAAAATTTTAAAATAAGGTATGCATATAAGCCATTGATAATACATAAAGTATTGTGTCACTATTATTGTCATTTTTTGTTATTATGAAAGATGGTTGCTTTGGGTGTCGTCCATCTTTACCTTCATCACCCAAAGGGTTGTGGCCTTTAAACTTATGGGAGTATCAAAATGAACCCCTGGCATTAGAGGAAATTTGTTTAAAAATGGGTTTTTTAAGGAAATTATAAATAATAATATGTGTCACATCAAAGTCATATATGCCACATCACATCACATTGTCATATAAGTTAGGCTATTTAGAATTACAAAATGAAAGTTAAAAATAATAATGAGAAGTTTTGATTCGTGTGTATACACAATAAATGATAGTAAATATCATATAATAAATAATTACTATTAATATATAATATGAAAATAGAATAAATGATGATAATGATGATGGTTGATGTCCACTGAAACCAAAATCGGTCTATCGGACCATAAGAAAGGTAAGAGATTACTTAGATTGTTTTTAAATGTTATTTTATGTTTGAAAAGCATTAAGAGAAGTGTTCCAAGGTCACTAAAGTTTTGATGACTTAGAAGGTTAGGAAGGTCGGTATTGTGACAAATATTTGGAAATTGGGATCTAATTTGTGTATACGCGGAGCATTCTAGGAGAAAGTGATTTTCATCTTCAACCTTCTTGGTGTCACAAAGGTGACATATTCTTTCTTCCCATGGTGTGTTGGGGATTGTCCAATGCCCAATTTCATATATTCATAATATATGATAATAATAATTTATATTATATTCATAATATAATAATATATAATATATAATATAATTATAATAATATGATGATGATGATGATGATGATTAATGTCCATTGAGATCGAATTGGTCTATTGAACCTTAAGAGGGTAATGGATTACTTGCAATTCCTTATATTTTTGTTTATGTGCTCGAAAAGCATTAAGAGAAACTTTCCAAGATCACCATAGTTTTGTTGAGTTAAAATGTTAGGAAGGTTGGTAGTGTGACAAATATTTTGAAATTGAGACTTAATCTGGGTATAGGCTAGACAATCTAAGAGAAAGTGTTTTTCATTTTCAACCTTCTTAGTGTCACAAAGGTGACACACTCTTTCATCCCATGGCATTTTAGGAATTGACCAACGTCGAGTCTCACTATTGAGCTCATGAGAATTTGTTATTATCTTAGCAAGGCTTTTTCTTTTCTTTACACTTGTCAAAACAGAGAGATGATTTTGATCTTCTAGATTAGATTTGATTACATCCTTATAATAACTTAATTTTTTTTTTTACTCTAACTCTTTATCACACATTAGAACAAATATGTATTATGATTATAATAATATTAAGGACAATAAGTATATTTAACTCAATTGGATGAATGTTAGCATTATATGGAGGCTTTGAGGCTAAGCCCCCCACACTATGCACCCTGAGGCATAGAACCTCGGGTGGGGGTTGCAGGCCTTCCCCCCCCCCTCCCCCTCCCCTTTTTTTCACATTCCCGCAAAATTTCCCAACCTCTTGTTTCAAGATCTCAGCATTCTTTCTCGACTCCTCGTCTCTGGTTCCTGTGCATTTTACGAGCCCTCTTTACGTTCCCTTCCTCCCTGCAGTGGCGTAATCAGGTCGAACCCCGACGGTACCCGTGTGCACATCACGTGGCTCAGGACACATGGTGGACTTGGAAGTTCCCTTCCTCCCTGCGTCAACGCCCGAACCTTCACACGAATTCACATTTACTGCAAGGCTATGCAGGCAGTGGTTTTGAACAAGCTAAGATATCCAGCTCCCATGTCATCTCTCCAAGATCTCCAGGCTCTCAACCCTCTTCTGTTGATTAAGGTTGGTTGTCATTGATGGCAACCCTTGAAGAAAGCCTCGTAGCACAAAGGTTTGGGTAATGGACCCAATATTGTTTGATGTAAATATGACTCATTATTGTTTTGTAATGGTTGATAAGAAGTAAATATGGATGAACTCCAAAGTGGTCCCCT
>JZKD02S1699239.1:45600-57019 GCA_000966675.3 Picea glauca
TTGACGATATTTTGATCTACTCTCGGACGACAGAGGAGCATGACGAGCACTTGCGCTTGGTACTACAATGTTTACGAGAACACAAATTGTATGGGAAGTTGTCCAAATGCTCTTTCTATCAATCGAGGATTCACTACTTAAGGCATGTCATCTCTGGTGAAGGTATCGCAGTGAATCCAACCAAGGTTGAGGTTATTATGGAATGGTCTGCACTGACGAATGTCACAGAAGTGCGTAGTTTTATGGGTTTAGTAGGATATTATCGACGGTTTGTCGAGGGATTTTCGAAGATAGCAAATCTGATCACAGAATTACAGAAGAAAAACAAGAAGTTTGGTTGGACCGAGAAAAACGTGGAAGCATTTTGGAGGCTTAAGGAGTTCTTGACGACAGCGCCGATACTAAAGGTCCCTGACATGGACGCAGACTTCTTGGTATGCATTGACGCATCCAAGGAAGGATTAGATGGAGTCTGGATGCAAGACGAATGAGTGATTGCTTACATTTCGAGGAAGATGAGAAGACATGAGGAGAACTACACGATGCACGATTTGGAGTTATTAGCCATCGTTTATGCCTTGAGGGTTTGGAAACTGATGCAGGAGCATCACTCACTCATCAAGCGAGCCAACACATTGAGAGGAAACAGCTGGACAACGCCAGCATGCATTTTGAAATACTTTGGAAGTATTGCACCGTCCTTTAAATGAAGTCATTCATAAAGAAGCGCACTTGTATTGTAAAGGGGACCTTGAGCCTTTAAGCTCTCGTCCTTAGTAGATAAGAAGGCATTTAATAGATTTAATGCAGGTAGATAGAATAGTTAAGTCTAGATTAGATAGTTTAGAGTTCAAGAGGGAAAACGGATATAGACACCCTCCTTTGTACATTGTATGATTATTATTCATTCATTCAGAAGTAAGAAGAGAGAGAAGGCAGAGAATTTGTGAAGAACACCCATGTACAGATGGTTTTGAATTAATAGAAGAGAGTCTTTGATTCAATTTCATGTCTGGTGTTGTTTCTCTGTGTATGTTGGTCATATGCTCATGAATGTTTGTTTTTTGTCATACATTTGCTTTGATATGATGTGTATGTGATTTCATAGTTGGATTGAAATCTGTGAGAGTAAGAAATTAGTTTCAATTGTTTCTCTACATTGAACCAGAGAATTCCTGCAAAGGGTGTAGTGGAATTTGTCCGCAAGGAGTGCGTGATTGCAGGGTTCGATCAGAGGAAACTTTTGTTCTAAGCTCTCAAAAGTGCAGATTTGGCACCAAAGTCATGCAAGGCATGCACAGGCCAGAAGAAGACTCAGAGTTATGATTCTGAGCGAAAGGAATTAGGACTGCTGCTGCAGGTGAGTGCGCAGAGTCAAGGAAGCTTCAACACCTAGTCGTGTTCGAAGAGTTTCCGCAAGGAGTGCGTGCAACAAGTCCCCATAAAGACTTGTGAAGTGAAGACAAACTCAGGAGGAATAGGTCTACAGTCCACTGGAGGAGAATCGTAGGAGTGTTGTGAAACATCCGGGAGAAGCTCCACAGGTTGTCGAGTGGTTGAACAAGTCTTCAGGAGGAAGGGTTTGATTCATCTCGCAGGAAATATCAAAGGAAGGATGGACGGGTGAAATGTCCTGGAGAGATTCCACGAGAACCCGAGGACCGTCAGATCTTGCCAAGGTATGCGAAGATTACAGTGCGAGTATTTAGAAGTTCGAAGCTCAGGAGGAAGGAGTTTCGTTGATATAGGTTCATAGGAACTGTCAGATTTTCTCGTGCCATCGCATATCGGCATATCGAGAGTTGAAGTACCAAGCCATTGGGGCGGGAGTGCCGATATCGCGATCCGCGATATTTCGATAGGATCATGACCGTTGATCGTGGGGACGTGTGTCAAGAAATCCCATCAAATCGGGGTTCAGAGAATCGAGGTTCTCGACGAGAGAAAATACTTGCATGTCGGATTCGCGATCTGCAATATCCCGAAGGTGACGTGGCAGTGTGGGACCCCGACAACTTGTGGAGTACAGGTGGCATTGTATCGGAGGATCGACATATCAAGGTTCGGAGTTTGGCAATTCAATTTGTCGACGGTATGAGTCGCGATTTCTCGATAGGGGGAAGTTCTGATAGCGGAGGGGAGTCAACGTTGACTCGCATCGGACCTCGGGGAATCGTGAGGTGAAAAACACGCGACCACAAGAGTCACGAAATCGCGAATTTTGATTTCCCGATTCGGTAAGGGAGATAAGTGGAGAGTTCCTGTGGGTAAAGAATTCCCGACGGGGAATTAGAAGAGCATTGCTGCTCTTCGGGGCCGAGGTCAGAGAAGGTCCTGGTTATCGCGGACGTGCATTGGTGACGTTGGCATCAAGTGGTATCAAAGAGAGATTTCTTTGCTTTCTAGAGTAAAGAAGAAGAAATTCACCATGCCACCCAGAAGGGAGAGACAGTCACCTGACCCAGAAGATAGGGAGGTGCGGAGAAGAGGTAGGCCGACAGGGAATCCAGAAATGGAGCGCCAGATGAGAGATCTCTGAGCAAGACTTGAGGAGATGGAAACTGCACAAAGACGCAGAGTTGACGCAGGGGATCTTAGCGATTCCAAAGTAGAAGAGGAAGTTGGACACGAAGAACAGGTCACAGCAGAGGACGCATCGACTGAGCGATTGATTAGAGCTATCGCCAGGATGAGTTCCAAGATGAAAATGGATATTCTAGATTATGAAGGAAGTCTGGATGCAGAAGAGTTGCTGGACTGGATCCGAGCTCTTAACACCTACTTCGATTACGAGGATATCGAAGGGGATAAAAAGGTAAGGCATGCAGTCACTAAGTTGAAAGGACATGCAGCTTTATGGTGGGATGAGCTACAGGCAGATAGACGTTCCAAAGGTAAACAAAAAATTAAAAGCTGGGAGAGGATGATCGTGAAGATGAAAGCGAAGTTCATCCCCAGGGATTACCAGATCACTCTGTTCAGGCGAATGCAGAACCTGAGACAGAAGTTGATGACGGTGAAAGAGTACACCGAGGAGTTTTACAGGCTCAATATTAGAGCAGGTCATCGGGAGAGCGATGATGATAAGGTGGCGAGATACCTGAATGGTCTGAGGTATGAAATTCAGGATGAATTGAGCATGGTAACCATCCGAACAGTTGAGTATGCGTACCAAATGGCTCTGAAAGCCGAGGAGAAGCTGAGTCATAAGCAAGGACAACGAGGGCGAGGCAGGAGTCATCCCAGAGGTAAGGCAATTGCCCAGGAAAGAACCCAGAAGCCCAAGGAAGAGTGGAAGAAACCTCAGGGTAAAGTTGAAAGAGGCGGAACCTCACAGAGGCAGCCGTATATTGAGTCGAGAGGACAACAGAATGATCATCGAGGGGATTACGCTGATGCAAATACTCTTCCTCGTACTAGAGGTTGAGGTAGAGGAAGAGGTGGAGTTATCACATGTTTTACATGTGGGAAGAATGGGCACAAATACTTCGAGTGTCCAGAGAAAAAGAAGGATGCTGGGGAAGCTCACATCACATAAGCGCAGAGGCGTGATGCTGAGAACGAGGATGCAGACAGCAAAAGATCGCTTGGGATGCATAAGGTCCTTTTCACACCTGAGAAAGAGGTGGAAAGCTCAGTGCAAAGGAGCAGACTGTTTAGAATGGCTTGCACAGCCAAGGACAGGAAATGAAAAGTCATTGTGGATAGCGGGAGCACCGACAATCTCGTTTCAACCGAGATGGTGGAAAAGCTGGAGTTGGAAACAACCAATCACCCGAGTCCATATAAAGTCTCGTGGCTACAGAAGGGACACCAAGTAAGTGTTACTAAACAATGCTTGGTTGAATTCAAAATAGGTGGGTATAATGATAAAATATTGTGTGATGTTATTCCCATGGATGTCTGTCATGTATTGCTGGGTAGACCATGGCAGTATGACTGAAATGTGATTCATGATGGGAAGATGAACACCTATACACTGGAGAAGAATGGGAGAACCCATAAGTTGCTTCCAATAAATGATAAATAAGTGAAGCCGGAAGTAAGTAATACGATACTTCTCATGAGTAGGAAGGAGCTTCTCACAGAGATGGAGAAGAATGAAGATCCACAATTCTTTGTGGTCAGGAAGCCGAGAATTATCCTGACTAGCACAAGAGTGGACGACTTACCAAATGAGATACAGGAACTGCTGGGAGTGTTTGCTGACATCATCGTGGACGAATTACCTCGTTTGTTGCCACCGATGAGGAGTGTGAGTCATCACATCGACCTCATACCAGGAGCAAGTTTGCCGAATAAGGTTGCGTATAGACTGACGCCACAGGAGAATGAGGAGGTTAAGAGGCAGGTACATGAACTACTAGATAAGGGACTGGTCAGGGAAAGATTGAGTCCGTGTGTTGTTCCGACAGTACTAAGTCCAAAGAAGGATGGAGGTTGGAGGATGTGTACAGACTCCAGGGAGATAAACAAAATCACTATCAGATACAGATTTCCACTGCCGAGAATGGATGATCTGATGGATTGCCTGAGTGGGGCAAACTATTTTTCAAAGATAGATCTGAAGAGCGGATATCATCAGATTCACATGAGGGAAGGTGATGAATGGAAGATAGCATTCAAGACAAATGAAGGTTTCTACGAATGGTTGGTCATTCCATTTGGCTTGACAAATGCACCGAGCACATTCATGAGGCTGATGAATGAAGTCCTAAAGGAATTCATCAGAAAATTTGTGGTCATATATCTGGATGATATATTGATCTACAGTAAGATGAAGGCTGAACATTTGAAACATTTGGCCATTGTAATGAGAAGACTACAGCAAGAGAAGTTGTTGATCAACATGAAGATGTGCTCCTTCATGAAGGCAGAGCTCATTTATTTGGGTTTTTTCATATCAGCAAATGAGTTGAAGATGGATCCTGAGAAGGTGGAAGTGATCAAGAATTGGCCATCACCTAGAAATGTTTTTGAGGTGAGGAGTTTTCATGGCTTGGTTAGTTTCTACAGGAAATTCATCAGGAATTTTAGTGGAATTAGTGCCGCAATGATGTACACAGTGAAGAAGCGGCATAAGTATTTTCATTGGACAACAGAGGCTGAGAGCAGCTTCAATCTGTTGAAGCGGAAGATCACAGAGCAACCAATTCTGGTATTGCCTGATTTCCAGAAGACATTTCAGGTGAAATGTGATGCTAGCGGATATGCTATAGGAGTGGTCTTGAGTCAGGAGGATAGGCCAGTTGCATATTTCAGCGAGAAGCTCGATGAAGCAAAACTGAAATACTCCACATATGATAAAGAGTTTTATGCCATCATACAGGCATTAAAGAAGTGGAGGCATTACCTGATCCCAAAAGAATTTGTACTGTACAATGATAATCATGCATTGCAGTTCGTGAGTCAATAAGATAAGTTGAACCAAAAGCATGCAAAATGGGTAGAGTACATGCAAAATTTCACGTTTGTAATTAAGCACATTTCAGGAACTGCTAACAAAGTGGCTGATGCTTTGAGTAGGAAATGTTTACTGTTGCAGGAGTTCAGGGTCAAAACCTTGGGTTTTGAAAACCTCAAAGATATGTATGCAGGTGATGCGGATTTCAGAGAGGCATACGAGGCAGTTGAGAATCTTGTTCTCAGGGATCGGAGCCCATGGATAGACTACATGATCCAGGAAGGATTGCTATTCAGAGGCAATCAACTGTGCATTCCAAATTGCTCCATGCGAGAGAATTTGGTGAAGGAGAAACATAGCGGTGGCTTAGCAGGACATTTTGGCCACGACAAAACATTTGCAAAGCTGAGCGAATCGTATTTTTGGCCGGGCATGCGAGCATATGTTAAAATATTTGTTGACAGGTGTCGAATTTGTCAACATTCGAATTGGAGAAAGCAGAACGCAGGTTTTTATCAACCATTGCCCAAACCCGAGAGGCCGTGGGAGGCAATCAGCATGGATTTTGTATTGGGATTGTCGAGGACACAGAGAGGGGTTGATTCCATCTTTGTGGCGGTGGACAGGTTTTCAAAAATGGCACATTTTATTCCATGCCAGAAGACTAGCGATGCAACCCACATCGCAAACTTGTTTTTCAAAGAGGTTGTTAGACTTCATGGATTGTCGAGAAGCATAGTCTCGGACAGGGACACAAAATTCATAGGTCATTTTTGGAGGATGCGATGGAAGAAGCTAGGAACTAATCTGGCATTTAGTTTTTCTTACCATCCACAGACAGACGGATAGACCGAAGTGGTCAATATAAGTCTTGGAGACTTGCCGAGGAGCTTGGTGACAGAACACCATGGTAGCTGGGACAACAAATTGCCGCAGGCAGAGTTTGCATACAACGATTCGGTGAATCGGAGTACATGTAAGAGTCCATTCCAGATTGTGTATGGGACACAACCGAGGGGATTTTCTGAACTCAGGGAGTTAGAACAGACTATAATTAGCAGTGCTAGTGCTGAAGCGTTCGCTGAAGAATTTGTTGAAGCAATGAAAGAACTTCACAGCAAGGTGAAGCAGCGATTGCAAGACTCAAATCAGGAGTACAAGCGCAGAGCCGATCAGCGGAAGAGACAAATTCAGTTCAAAGTTGGTGATTTGGTTCTAGCACACTTGAGGAAGGAAAGGTTCCCAAGGGGAACATACAATAAACTCAAGATGAAGAAAATCGGAGCATGCAGAGTCCTGAAGAAGATCGCAGAGAATGCTTATGAGATTGAGTTTCCAGATGACATCGGGATATCTCCGATATTCAACATAGTAGATTTATACCCATACAGGGCCGGAGAAATAGAAACTGGAACTGAGGAACCAGTAATCCAGTGGTATAAGCAATTACTTGTAGCAGAGAAGCCACAGATGGAGTGCATACTGGACAAGCGAGCGGGTAAGAAAACTAGATGAAAGCAGTACTTCCAGTATCTGGTAAAATGGAAGAATCACCCAGTGGAAGATGCTAGCTGGGAGACTGAAGCAGTTATCCAGAAGCATGGATAGACTGTGCAGGAGCTCATGGACAGGAGCCCATGAAAGTTTTCAAACCGAGGAGTATGATGTAGGAGCATCGCTCACTCATCAAGCGAGCTAGCACATTGAGAGGAAACAACTGGACAACTCCAACATGCATTTTGAAATACTTTGGAAGTATTGTGCCGTCCTTTAAATGAATTCATTCATAAAGAAGCGCACTTGTATTGTAAAGGGGACCTTGAGCCTTTAATCTCTCGTCCTTAGTAGATAAGAAAGTATTTAATAGATTTAATGCAGGTAGATAGAATAGTTAAGTCTAGATTAGACAGTTTAGAGTTCGAGAGGGAAAACAGATATAGAAACCCTCCTTTGTACATTGTATGATTATTATTCATTCATCTAGGAGCAAGAAGAGAGAGCAGGCAGAGAATTTGTGAAGAACACCCATGTACAGATGGTTTTGAATTAATAGAAGAGAGTCTTTGATTCAATTTCATGTCTGGTGTTGTTTCTCTGTGTATGTTGGTCATATGCTCATGAATGTTTGTTTTTTGTCATACATTTTCTTTGATATGCTGTGTATGTGATTTCATAGTTGGATTGAAATCTGTGAGAGTAAGAAATTAGTTTCAAATGTTTCTCTACATTGAACCAGAGAATTCCTGCAAAGGGTGTAGTGGAATTTGTCCGCAAGGAGTGCGTGACTGCAGGGTTCGATCAGAGGAAACTTTTGTTCTAAGCTTTCAGAAGTGAAGATTTGGCACCGAAGCCATGCAAGGCGTGCGCAGGCCGGAAGAAGACTCAGAGTTGTGATTCTGAGTGAAAGGAATTAGGACTGCTACTGCAGGTGAGTGCGCAGAGTCAAGGAAGCTTCAACACCTAGTCGTGTTCGAAGAGTTGCCGCAAGGAGTGCATGCAACAAGTCCCCATAAATACTTTTGAAGTGAAGACAAGCTCAGAAGGAATAGGTCTACAGTCCATTAGAGGAGAATCGTAGGAGTGCTATGGAACGTCCGGGAGAATCTCCACAGTTTGGCGAGTGGTTGAACAAGTCTTCAGGAGGAAGCGTTTGATTCATCTCGTAGGAAATATCAAAGGAAGGACGGACGGGTGAAATCTCCTGGAGAGATTCCACGAGAACCTGAGGACCGTCAGATCTTGCCAAGGTACGCGGAGATTACAGTGCGATTATTTAGAAGTTCGAAGCTCAGGAGGAAGGAGTGCCGTCGATCTGGGTTCATAGGAACCGTCAGATTTTCTCGTGCCATTGCATATCGACATATCGTGAGTTGAAGTACCAAGCCATTGGGGTGGGAGTGCCGATATCGTGATCCGCGATATTCCGATAGGATCACGACCATTGATCGTAGGGACACGTGTCAAGAAATCCCATCAAATCGGGGTTCGGAGAATCGGGGTTCTCGACGAGAGAAAACACTTGCATGTCAGATTCACGATCTGCGATATCTCGAAGGTGATGTGGCAGTGTGGGACCCCGACAGCTTGTGGAGTACAGGTGGCATTGTATCGGAGGATCGGCATATCGGGGTTCGGAGTTTGGAAATTCAATTTGTTAATGGTGCAAGTCACGATTTCCCAATAGGGGGAAGTTCCGATAGCAGAGGGGAGTCAATGTTGACTTGCATCGGACCTCGAGGAATCATGAGGTGAAAAACACACGACCACAGGATTCGCAAAATCACGAATTTTGATTTCTCGATTTGGTAAGGGAGATAAGTGGAGAGTTCTTGTAGGTAAAGAATTCCCGAAGGGGAATTAGAAGAGCAATACCGCTCTTCGGGGCTGAGGTCAGAGAAGTTCCTGGTGATCGCGGACGTGCATTGGTGACGTTGGCATCAGAAACACTACCTTGTTGGATGAAAATTTGAATTAAAGACTGATCATTGTGGGTTGCAACACATTTTCACGCAAAGTGACCTGAACGCGCGACAATGGCGTTGGTCGGAATTGCTTAGTGAGTACGACTTTGAGATTACTTACATAAAGGAAACAGTGAACCAAGTGGCGGATTCTTTGAGTCAGAGGCCACGAATATTTTCGGTGTTGCCTCTTCAAACAAATCTACATGAGAAGATTCTCACTTTACAGCGTGACGATGACTGGTACAAAGAAGTCGAGGATTTTATCAGACCAAAACCCAATGATGGTACCACGATATGAGGGATTTTCTTTTGATAGCGATGGGTTATTGAGGTTTAGAAGTCAGATTTACATACCGCCAAATGACGATTTGAGGATGTTGATCCTGAGCCAGGCTCATAGAGCAGTTTACATGGCTCACCCAGGAGTTACGAAGATGAGGGCAGACCTTAAACCCTTATTCTTCTGGAGGGGAATGAAGCCCGACATAGTCAACTTTGTGGCTAGATGTCTAGAGTGTCAGCAGGTAAAGGTGGAACATAGACACCCGGCAGGATTACTTCAACCACATGCCATTCAGGAATCGAAATGGGAAGTTATTTCGATGGATTTTATTATTGGATTGCCACTGACGGCAAGGAGACACGACTCGATTTTTGTAGTATTAGACACTCTGACGAAGAGTGCTCACTTTATTCACGTGCGTACGACGTATCAGGCACCTGACATAGTGAGAGTTTTCATCAGTGAGATTGTGAGGCTGCATGGCGTGCCTAAAAAGATTATATCTGATCGAGGATCGATGTTTACTGGATGATTTTGGACGAGTTTCCAAGAGGCCTTGGGAACCCAACTTAACTTAGTACTTCTTATCACCCAGAGATGGAAGGACAGACAGAACGAACCAACCAAACCTTGGAGGACATGTTGCGCATGTATTTGATGGACCAACAAAAGTGTTGGGAGGAATTCTTGCCTCTAGCAGAGTTCACTTACAACAACAGTTACTAGAGCACCATTAATATGGCGCCTTTCGAGTTTCTTTATGGGCGACCGGGTCAAACGCCCTTGAGTTGGGATCGGCTTGAGGATAGGGTCCTGGTGGGACCAGAAGCGATCCAAGAAATGGAAGAGCAAATGAAAACCATAAGACCAAGAATTAAAGAAGCGCGGGATCGGCAGAAGAGTTATGCCGATGCACACTGAGTCGACCGTAGTTACGAGGTCGGCGATCGAGTCTTCTTTCAGGTTGAACTACATAAGAGTTTGATTAAGTTTGGAAAGGGAGCTAAACTCTCTCCTAGATTCATGGGACCTTTCGAGATTGTGGAGAGAAAGGGGCCCATGGCCTATTGACTAGCCTTGCCTGATTCTTTGAGGCGTATGCACGATGTTTTTCATGTATCTGTTCTGAGACATTATATTAGTGATCCTACACACGTGATTGACATGAGTTCATTGTAGGTATCAGACGAGGGAGCGCTCACGGTTGAGCCGATCAACATATTAGATCATCGCATTCGACAGTTATGACGTCGAACGGTAGATCAGGTCAAGGTCCAGTGGGATAGTTATAGTCCACACTCAGCGACTTGGGAGGACGCATATGATATGCATCAGCAGTTTCCATTTTGTTTTGATAGATAGACTTATGATACTGTGATACTTTTATTTCAGCATATATACTGAGAAACTTCGGGACAAAGTTTAGACCAAGAGGGGGTGTATGTAACATCCCTCTCTGGCACACTGAGAAAACTTATTATTTGAGGACACTTGCTCGCAAGTGATCTAGACTTTTCTGAAGTTAAAACATTTATACTTGATTATGATGCGTTATGATAGACGACATGAGGTTTTACTATTTGATGTAGACAGGTGCTATTGACTCAGTTTTATTGAGTGTGCAGGGTTTTGGACCTTGATGATGCAGAGGCATTGGTGGAACCCCCTTGGAATCCAGATTGAGTAAAGGAGTGTGCTATTGGGTTGATTTATTTACTGTGATATTCCATTTGATTTGATGATATGATGTTGACATTTCTGACATGATTGTTGATGATGTAGGCTAACGATAGCTTGTCGACCAGACTCACATATGGAGTAAAGGGGCCACACATGATTTCCAGAGAGGTTGAGGGAGAGGTGTGGACAACAGCCCTGCCACAGCCTACTAGCACTCCCTCCGTGGCTCGAACAGTAGGTTAATGATTACCTAGTTCGAGAGGATCCACGATGCCATGAGGGAAGACTGCAATAGTCGCTCACGATGATTCTAAGGGGCGCGCAATAAGGCGGGGGCCTTATTCCTTAGAGCCTTAGTCTCCCACAAGTTCACCTGGCGGAGTATTGACTCCAGGGGTTATAGATGTCTACCAATCAATCAAGTTGGCGAGTGGCACCGTTGGAGCACGTGGTGCATCCTGAAGGGCACGTCGCACAAAAGAAACACAAGAAGTGAGTGGCACCCTTGGAGCACGTGGTGCATCCTGAAGGGCACGTTGCGCAAATAAAATGAACGAGGCGAGCGACACCCTTGGAGCACGTGGTGCA
>JZKD02S1699261.1:0-10272 GCA_000966675.3 Picea glauca
TAACATCACCTCATTACCAACATTTTGGTTTTTAAAGATAATTTGTTAATTAGCATATATAGTCAAAGTTAATAATTAGACTTAAAGTTTCCATGATAAAACTTGTTTTACTTACATTCATGAACCTTTTTTTGACATTGTGTCTAATGGTCATGGAGCTAACACACAAGGTTAAAAGCTTGTTGACTTCCATTACCACTATTCAACTCTAGTAACACATCAATCTACAACATTCTATGTATTATATCTTTCATTATTAATCTTCTCTTAAGAGTTTCTCTCTCTCTCTCTCTCTCTCTCTCTCTATATATATATATATATATATATAGAATGGATATAACTTATTTTTAATAATTAGAAAACCCTTTAATATTGATAAAGTTTTTCACTCCTTATCATCAATTATTATAACAATTTTCATATGAAAGTAATAAACTAATTAAGAATATAGTTATGATTCTTTTTCATAAATGGTGTTACTTTGGTAAAGCCATTATCTCTATGACATATTATCAGCTTGTATAAAATTTGGTATGATAACAATAAATGTGGTTCAAAATTTTCTCTTATACACCTTATGCAATTTGTTCTTGAGATAAACAATTCAAATCACCTTACAATACAATAAATGAGAACCTAGTTACACATTGTATCAATTTATGAAAGAGGATGCGATGCAATCCTAAGTAGTAAAGAACCATGGGTTAACTCACAGTTAAAAAAAATCATTCCACCATGATGGTGATAGAGCTTATTCCACGTAATGGTTCCACTAAAGGGGACTGATAGCCCCTTCACCAAACTCATACCTTCTCTCGTGGTTATGGCTTGTTTTTCAAGCCTAGGATTAATTCATTACCTCGATGCTCAACAAAAGAACCATAATATTTTGGCTCAAAGACATAGAGACTTTAGGCTCAAGCGTTTACCCATCTAATGATTTTGTAAGCATTTTCCATGAGTTGTGCTAAGTCATATTTTTCTATTCTTAAATACTATAGAATTTTTTTTATTAAAAAATTCCTTTTAACAACGTAACTATGAATTATTTCTCATTGTGTTAAGGTGCAGGTCGACTCTTATATACGCACTTAAATTACCACCAACTCATGTTGGCTCTTTTTCCTTATTTCCTCAATGTAAACTGATATTCATACTAAGTGTGTAGACTCTCTAACTCACATGGAAACACTATACTAGTTTTTCATTCATTTATATTTCAGGATCTTTGATCCTATGATCAACTTCATGTAGCCTTCATATTGTATTTTTCTTTAACTTATTTTTCATGCACAACACATTCAGTAATAGGTTTAATAAGTTACTCTTACCCGTGTCCTCAATAATATTCAGGATTATGGTAGGGTTGTTTGGTTTTTTATGGATTTCACAATTTGTATAATGTTCACAGCCAAACCAAACATTTTTTTCCAGGTTACTCACAGGGGATAAATAATTTCTTTCCCCAATTTCTTTTTACTTGGGTTAATAAATTTTGATGGTGTCCTCCTTGGGAAATTCCTTGCATATGGATGAGGATGGTCAAAAAGTAAACGTTCAACTCATTTAAGGATTCAAATAATGAAAGAAAACATTCATATTTTAAATTTTGGGTTGATTACTATGCGTAACGTACATTCTTTTTGCACCTGTTAGCAAGACGTAGTGAATATTTAATGCAAAGTTATGAAAAAACCCTCAATCTAGTCATCAAAGACTTGAGACAACAAGTTGGTGTAACTCACATATGACCCAAACTAGGACAAAGTCCAAATCGAACTCGTTATCATGGACTCCATACTCGGTCTCACACTTCTGAGGTCAAGTAATCTCCTTGACATTTATCACAAAGTAAACATGTGCTCATTACCAGTACCAAGGTTCCAAGTTTATATAGTCTCGAGTGGAGTATACCCTAAACGGGTAGCCATGAAATAGCTACAATGATAGCCTATTAGCAAAAAATTATTTTATTCTTTCATATTTCATTTTGAGACTAGGAAAAACTTCGTAATTCATGTGGTCATTGTTTAATTTGTTTACTTTTATCTATGTATACATTTACTTATGTTTATTAATTCTAGGGTTTCTTTCAAAGTAAAACCCCTAACATATTCTTTGGAAAAGATCTCTATATACATTTCTTTTTATATAAAAATTATAATATTCTTTGACTTCTTGTTGACGTTTGGAAAAGATTTTCAATATATTCTTATATATATATGACATGATATTTATAATATCACATATAAATATACTTAATAAATAAGTAGTTACTTATTATCCAACGGACACATCCTTTCATGGATGGTCATTATATGCTCTATGTATATGGAAATCTTATCATTTTAATAATATATAAATCTATTATAATCATTTTGTCTTGAAATTGTTTACTATACTCTGTGCATGGTTATTCTTCTTGTTACCTTGGTTATTATATTTTCTATTGTTCATGGTTTATACTTCAATTCACGTAAATTTGTAAAGAAATTGAATGGAATTGAAAAACATTAAACTCCAACATGGTATTAGAACAACGTTCTTGAAAGAATACTATTGCACATGTGTTAAACTTCTACAAAAACTCTTGCAATTCATTGTTTTGTTGCAACTTAGGTTAAAGTTTCTACACTCTTCCAACAGCCATGGTGAACCATATTTTGGTGGAAGATAGGCTTGATGGAAAAACCAACTTTAGTTCTTGGAAATCTATATTGCTCATCACTCTATAAGAGATTGACCTAATGAATCATGTAGAAGAAGTTGTACCAGAATCAACTGATGATGCAGAAAAATATCAATGGAGGGAGAATTATGCAAAAGAGAGAAAGATCATTATCTATTCTGTCAGATACCATTTAATCCCTCACATATAAAGCCTGAAAAACAACTAAGTATATGTACAAACCCTTGAATAAGTTTTTTGAGAGCAACAACAACAACAAATCACTTTCCTTGAGAGACTAGATTCATAATATCAAGATGGCGAAGTTTGATACAGTTTCCACCTTCTTCATGAAGATTTCGGAGATCAGAGGTTAGTTGGGTGCTATTGGAGAAATCATCTATAATAGAGAACTTGTCATGATTACCTATAATGGTCTTCGAAGACACTCATATCAATTCATTCAAATTATAAGTGGGCGATCAAAATTTCCCAAGTTTGATCATTTATGGGAAGAATGTACTCAAGAGGAGACTAGACTTGTAGCTAGAGGCATGCAATGTTACCATCATGATGACAATGAATCCCTTGCCACTCATGCAAGGGAAATCAAAGGAAAAGGAGATGTTTCGGAAAAACATTTAAAGGAAGGAAGTCAACACCAACTTCTAAGAACAAAAAGAAGGAGATGTCAAAGGTTCAATGTTTCATATGTGACAAGTATGGCCACTATGTGAAAAAATTTCCTACATGGAAGAAAGGAAAGAAACTTTCTTCTATTTCTAATGTTGATTTAGAACCACCTCAAAGGAATTCAAGGAATGAAAGCATGAATGATGAAGAGTTCTTCTTCACTTCATCCCTCTCAAGTATGGTTCCTACTAGTAATGATATTTGGTTGATTCACAGTGGTGCTTTCAAACATATGACTCGATACAAAGAGAACCTTACAGATCTAGTAGATAAAGAATCTCTTTTTCATGTTGTAGTTGGTGATGATGTGAGATATACTGTGAAAGGATTTGGATCCACTTCCTTACAATTGGATTCATGTACCCCACTCCATTTGAGTGATGTATTATTTGTACCTAGGATGAGAGGGAACCTTCTCTCTATTTTAGCCTTAGCGAACAAAGGCTACAAGGTTTCTTTCTCTGATATAAAGGTTCTTGCAAGCAATAATAACTCTAGTATGGATTCTTCTTGGGTGATTGGTGTTCAAGAGGACATATTGTATAGATTGATTGTCCGACCAATTCAGGCCTTAATAAATTATTCAATTAGTTTGATAAAACTATAGTATAGGAGACTTGATCATTTAAATTATAGACCTCTTCTCGCTCCCACGAAGATGCTGACAAGCCTTCCAAAGATCCATGTTGAAGATGATTGCATTTTCAAAGGTTGTTCTCTTGGAAAGAATGCCAGGGGGTCCTTTTCGAGCAACGACGGGACATCCAAGGGGATATTAGACTTGATTCATATAGATTTATGTAAACCCATGACAATTTCTTCCTTGACTGGATACCTATACAATGTTATCTTCATTGATGACCACTCTGAGAAGACTTGGATTTAATTCTTGAAGACCAAGGATGGATTCCTTGCCATATTTCAAGAGTACAGAGAAAAGATCAAAAATATGACTGGAGAGAAGATCAAAGTGTTGAGATGAGATAATGGAGGAGAATACAACTCCCAAGATTTTAGTGATTTATACATTAAGGCGCAAATCAAGAGGGAGTACACTATTCCTTACAACCCTAAACATAATTGGGTCACAGAGACAAAGAACATATATATTGTTGATGAAGTCAAGTAGATGATTCATGATCAACATTTCCATATTTTTTTCTGGGAAGAAGCATCCATGACTATAGTGTATGTTCATAACATAAGTCCTCATAAGACTTTAAGGAACATGACTCTCAAGGAGGCCTTCAATGAAGTGAAGCCTAAGGTTGGAAACTTCATTGGGTGTCAAGTATACATGCATATACCCAAAGAGAAAAGGACCAAGCTAGACCCTTCAGGTAGAAAGGGTACATTTGTGGGGTATAGTGATTCTTTGAAGGCATGTCATATCTAATTCATTGGTCAAGTACAAATTGAGGTGAGACAAGATGTTACCTTTGAGGAGGATGTATCCTTCATGAGATTTAGAGGATCTCACATGGAAATTGATAGTGAGAAGTAGGAATAGATGGTTCCTTCTCCCCCTCACCCTCCAATAGTTCATAGGGAGACAATTGAGGTTATTGATCCCATTGATCATTTACCTCAAGTTGATGTTCCCAGAGATATTGTAGTAGATCATAAGTGACCTACATGGGATTGTCAGACTCTGTAGGAGGTAAAAGTACATGCAAATCCCCATGGTACCTTTTGAGAGAGAAAAATACCTCAAAGATATTTGTGCTATGCCGCAACTATGAGACACATAATTGATTATGAGAATTCATGTTATGAGGAGGAATCTAGTCAGCCAGTATGGAGAGATGCCATGATGGAGGATTATATGTCCACCATGGAGAATGATGTGTGGGATATTGTTCCAACACCTAGAGGGAGGTCTGTATTGACTTCCAAATGGATCTATAAGATCAAACATATAGATGATAGAAGCATCGAGAAGAATAAAGAAATATTTGTTGCTGGATGATTTTCTCAAGTGGAGGGAATAGATTATGAGGATACATTTTCTCCTATTGCTCGATACACTTCTATTTGAATGATCATTTCCCTTACAACATCCATGGGTTGGAGACTACATCATATGGATGTGAGGAGAACATTTCTCAATGGAGATATTGAGGAAGACATATACATCGAGCATCGAAATGGTTTCGCCATACATGAGAAGGAGTCTCATGTGTGTAGGTTGAAGAAGGCCCTATATGGACTCAAGCATGCACCTCAATCTTGGTATTCGAGGATTGATGGACACATGATGATTTTGGGATTCAAAAAGAGTTTTTTTGATCCAGACATGTACTACAAGACTGTTAATGGTGAGGCCCTGATTCTAGTCCTCTACGTTGATGATTTATTCCTCATTGGTACAAAGGGCCTTATTATTGAATGAAAGCATGTGTTTGCCTCTAAGTTTGAGATGAAGGACCTTGGTATGATTCACTACTTCTTAGGAATAGAGGTGTGGAAGAGAACTTATGAGATGTTCCTATGTCAAGGGATGTACATAGTTGGGATATTGAAAAAGTTTGGGATGATGAACTGTAAACCCATGGCTACACCAATGGTGATGAATATGAATAAACTAAGTGTGTATTCTTCTTATTTCGAATAGATTGATACAACCCTATACAGACAACTGATTAGATCATTGATCTATTTGGTTAACACCAAACCATATATTTTCTATGAAGTGCACTTATCCAATTTATGATCCAACTGAGATAGACACACTATATTGATGTGAAACATGTGTTGAGATACCTACGAGGAACAATTGGACATGGTCTGAGATATACTTCTAGTATTGACATGAGATTGCAGGGATATAATCACTCGGATTGGGCAGGGAGCACAATGGACAAGAAGATAACCTCCAAGTGTTTCTTCACTTTGGGATCTACCATGGTTTCCTCGTGTAGCAGGAAAAAAACTTATGTGCCCTTGACTACTGCAGAAGCAGGTACATTGCATTGAGTGTGGAAGTCCGTGAAGTAGTTCAGTTTCAAAAAATCCTTGCATATTTATTTGTACATGTGCTAAATTCTATTGTTACTAATAATGATAAGCAGGTTTGTGTGAAACTCTCAGATAATAGAGTGTTTCATGAAAAATAAAAACACATTGAGATCATGTACCATTACATATGAGACATGGTTTAAAGGAAGGAAGTATCGGTGCAATACCTTCCTACAAATGAGTAGGTTTTTGATGTTCTTATCGAACTCCTTACTAGGATGAAGTTTGAGTGCTTTCGTGATAGACTTGGTGTGGAAGAGAATGCCTCCCTCACTGAAAGGGAGTGTTTATGTTTGTATCTTCCTAAAACATTCTCTATATCACACTCCTTTTTAAGTGAAGTGAATTGATCTGTTATGACACTTATATAAGAAGGGATAAGAGGGTTTGGGATTATATAAAAATGTACCATGTGGAGAGAACATGAGGACATTTCAAGGGAGTTTACCATTGACATCACACCCTATGAGAGTTGACCCTAGTGTTTCTAGAGGGTGTAGCCTCTATAAGTCCACATGGGAGTGCCAAGTGTGACAAAAATTCTCTAGATAGTACTCCTCTATGAATTGAGTTGAGTTGATATGTGAGGACACTTATTCAATAAGCGATAGGTGGGAAACTTATTTGAGAAGGGACAAGTTCATTTGGGATTATAGCCCAACGTACCATGTGGAGAGCACATGAGGGCATGTCAAGGGATTTGACCATTGATGTCACACATTATGGGAGTTTGACCTAGTGTTTCTAGAGGGTGTAGCCTCTAGAAGTCCACATGGGAGTGCCATGTGTGAAAACAATTTTTCTACTATGGTGGTTGTGTACCACTAAAGGAGATTGTGTGTCTCTAGATAGTAGTTGTGTACTACTATGGAAATATACCTCCCTAGATAAGGGGGAGTTTTGATGTTTCAGAATCGGGTGGAGATTCTCCTAGATTATGCTATAGACTAAGGGAGATATGATACATTTATCATCAAGGTGCACTTGTGGTAAATGGGCCTAGATGTAGTCCTTCCTTGATCATGACAAGAAATAATATGGACTCAAGTTGCTTGAGGTGTTTTCCATGTGTCAATTAGCATCATGATAACATTCACTCATAAGGGTGTACCTATGGAGAACAACCTTGGTTGAGAATGTCTCCCTCATTGAAAGGGAGTGTTGATGTTTGGACAACATTGAGAATACATTCTTCCATATATATATATATATATATATATATATCTAAAGGGAAGTTTGTAGTGACTTCCAAATGGATCTATAATATCAAACATACAATTGAAGGAAGCATCGAGAAGAAAAGAAAATATTTGTTTCTAGAGGATTATCTCAGCTAGAGGGAATATATTATGAGGAGACATTCACTCTTGTTTCTCAACACACTTCTATCTGGATGATTATTTCCCTCGCAACATCCATGGGTTGGAGACAAAATCATATGGATGTGAAGACAACCTTTCAAAATGGAGAGATTTAGGAAGAAATATACATCAAACAACCATATGTTTTCGTCATACATGAGAAACAGTCTCATGTGTGTATATTGAAGAAGGCCCTCTATCGAATCAAGAACGCACCTCGAGCTTGGTATGGGAGGATTGATGGAAGCCTGAAGAGTTTGGGATTCAACAAAAGTGTTGTTGATCCAAACATGTACTACAATACTGTTAATGGTGAGGCCCTGATTCTGGTCCTCTACGTTAATGATTTATTCCTCACTAGTATAGAGAGCCTTATTATTGAATGTAAGTATGCGTTGGCCTTTAATTTTGAGATGAAGGATCTCTGGATGATGCACTACTTCTTGGCACTAGAGGTGTGACAAATAACTAATGAGATCTTCCTAATTCAAGGGAAGTAAACAATTGAGATATTGAAAAAGTATGGGATCATGAGCTGTAAACACATGGCTACACCAATGGTGATGAATCTGAAGAAACTAATTGTGTCTTATTCCAATTCTGACCAGATTGATCTGACCCTATACAGACAACATATTGGATCATTATTGTATCTAGTTAATACCAGAACATATATTCTCTATACAATGAGTTCACTTAGCCAATTTATTATCCAACTAAGACAAACACACACGATTGTTGTGAATCATGTGTTGAGATATTGTAAGGTCTATCCATACATAGCCTTATAAAACATAAATTTAAATATAGAAATTCTATCAAAATTTCTTTATAGTTCATTATTCAACATAATAACAATGTTCAACAGAATTAAAAATGAGCAGCATGATAATAAACAACATATTCAACATAATTATTATGAACAATATATAAATAATGAACATAAACATAATAATGATGATAATAAAACATATCTACCTCAAATTGATGTTGTTTTGAATCTCTGCCTGAAGCTCTACCCAAACTGATTAACCTCCCAACCAGCTAGGAACAACCTATCTATCTCCCTAGCCCTAGTATTCCTTACAGTTTCCTAGCCCTCGAGCACAATATTCCTAGCAACAGGTGCCCCCTGTGAAAGTCCTCAAGTCTGTAATCACAAAACGGTCTTCCTCCCTTCTCCTTTCCCCTCCATTTTTTTTCTCACCTTCCCTAATATGAAAAATGTTACTCCACCAAAAAATCTCCCCTTCTCGAGTCCTCTCCCTTGCCATATCCCCTTCTCCTTCCTTCCAACTGACTTATCCGCCCATTAAAAATAAACCACCTTTACCCCTCCATTAAGCCTCAACCACCTTATCCCCCCATTAATGGGGCCATCTACCAATACAATTAAATTATAAAATAAGTCTTAAAAAATAAAATTAAGAATTTATTAAACTAATATTTATTGAACTAATATTTATTAAAAAAATATTTAATCATGATACTTAATTAATTCATTAGGGTTGTTACATACACCCACCCTTCAGGAAACTTCGTCTCGAAGTTAAAGTAATTCATAATACAAGGGAAATGACACATGGTTCACACATTCATATCCAATAAACAACATTATCAGTAAGTAAGAGAATGAAAACTCATAAATACTAGTGTACATGTGTAAGAAATGCATGTGTAGCTAGCACATACAAGTCTCGCACATGTACTAATGAAAATAACTATCACCTCTATAGTAATTCTTGTATGCATCCAACCCAATCAACAAGACGATTCATTTTATAAAAGATAATATACCAATTAAATATTTGTGAAATCCTTTAATTACAATAATCTATGTCAACAACGTTTATTTAGACAATTGTAGTTCAGTTAAGTAATTATGAATATACATATATATGTATTTTCTTTTCGGAAGGAAAACGATAAATTCCACCATAAGGAAAATATCCATGCACTCTCAACTATTTCTATTCATCCTTCCTCCCTAACTTACTTCCATCTTCCATTCCTATCCTTCCTCTCCTGGACTATCTTGGAGCATCAACTATATTGACCTAACTCTAAATAGAACCCGTAAGTGTAAGTGTCACAATCTTGACCAAGCTTCCCCAACAGGAAACTGACATTCATCATCACATGTCTAGGGGAGTGTTAGCTAACACCGTCCTCCCATGAATCCATGTTTCGGAGGATACACGGTGGGAAATGTCTCCACACCTCCTAATAGGAGTAGGGTCCACACCCTCCAATGGAATATACAGTGTCACTGTGTTGTTGGGAATTTTCTCATCATTTATTTAGTTTGGGTAGTCTCACCACCTGAAAACCTGTACTAGTCCATATATCATAACAATGCATTCATACCAATACAATTTCACATACAAATATTCATACCATATTGTTTCTTCGTCGATGGTCATGACATCTCCTTTTATTACCATTATCCCTTGCCTATTTCGTATCCCATTGACCTGCAAATTAGTCTATAACACAAACTTATACATATCTATCCATTATCATAATGTAAAC
>JZKD02S1699261.1:39828-53113 GCA_000966675.3 Picea glauca
TAGGGTTCGGTTTTTTTCTTGTTTTTTTTCTCCTCTCTACACTATCTTCTTGTTTTCATATCTAACCTCTACTGCCTCTACAACCGATGCCATGCATATACTATGAAAACCCCTATATTCATAGTATTTAGGGTTCTATGGCCTCTTCAAACCTATCCAACACCAATATCATTTGAGTATCCTAACTGATTGACCCTAATGGCTCCCAAAATCTTGTCAAAGCCCTAATATGAGTTCCCCTTCCAAGAAAAGAGCACATGATGAAACCATCCTCTTTTTTCTAGCTATTGATTTTTGAATAAAAAACTTGACTATTTTCCAAAGTTACATCGAAATACTTCATGGTAACTCCTCTGATAATATCAAAGAATTTAACATTAACTCCTGTCATATGGTGGGAATGCTAGGTCAAGCTACAATATGATAGTGTAGGCTAGTTTAGGATATCTTAGGCTAAGATAAGCTAGGATATCCTAGGTATTAGGTTAGGTTAAGTAATGGTAGGCTTAATATAAGGTATGCAAGATTATCTTACGCTATCTTAGGGAATGTTTTTGTAGCCTGGGTTTGATTAGGTTAGGTTTATATATGCTATGTTTAAGTAGGTTATGGTAAGTTACAATATAGTATGCTAGGATAATGTATATGAGGGTAATCAGGAGAGGGTAGGTTAATATAATAAATATTAGGGTATGTTTGGCTAGGCAAGGCTAGTATAGGCTATGCTAAGCTAGGATTGTGATATGTTAGATAGGCCAGGATATGATTGGTTAGTCTATGGTAGGTTGGGTTGGGATAGGTTTTGCAAGGCTAGGTTATCTTATTTTATAGTATATTAGGGTATGATAAGCTAGGTTATGATATTATAGTATTACAGTAAGTTATGATAGGATAGGTAAGGGTATGTTATTCTGGGTTAGGTTAGGTTAGGGTAAACTATGTTAGGCTACATTGGGATAAGCTAAGTTAGGGTTATGCTAGGGTATACTAAACTAGAATATGATGAAGCTACAATAGACTAATATAGGAGAAGGTTAGGCTTTTCTAGACTATGATACACTAGACTACATTAGTCTAGGTTATGGTAGGTTAAGTTCTAGTAGGATACGATAGGCTAGGTTTTAGTAGGCTATGATCTAATAGCATAGGGTAGGCAAGTTTAATATAGGGTAGGATAGTGTAAGGTAGGTTAGTTTAAGGTCGGATAGCTTTGAAAATGTGGTGACATTATTTGTTAGGAAATAAATTCTTGTTAAAGAAAGACAACGTTAGTATCAAATATTTATTTCTTCAAAAGAACTTAAATGCAATACAACCTAGGTGTTTGGATTTCCTAAGAGAATATTATTTTGTTATTGAACACATTAAAGGAAAGGAAAACAAGGTGGAAGATGCCCTTAGTAGGAAGATAAATGCAATTTCTTGTAGCAACATCCAATCTGATTTAAAAAAAAATTGAGTTGGAAGCAGGAAAAGACATGGAGTACAAACAAATTCAAGAAAACTATCAAAACAATACTCTAACTAGAAAAGAATCAAAATCCAGATGTATCCCAAAAAGTTTATTTTTCTATAAGAACATATTTTTTGTGCTAAATAATGCATATTTGAAAAACTTAATTCTAGGAGAAATTCACAAGAAACCATATTCGGGCGATATGGGGTATCAAAAAACAATAATAGAATTAAAGAAAGAATATTTTTGGCCTAAAATGAAAACAAAATGGGAGGAATACATTGCTATATGTATAGAATTCCAGTACGTTAAAGAAGAGAAACAACACCCGACTGGATTAATATAGCCTATACCCCTTCCAGATCGAAAATGGGAAGTGATCAACATGGATTTCATCACCTATTTACCTATATCAAGGAAACATAATTATTCTATTATGGTTGTGATTGATAAACTTAGAAAATAACCACATTTTGTCTCAGTAAATTCCACTTATGAATATATTAATATTGCATAAGTTATTATAAAGGAAATTTCAAAATGAACGGGTTTCCTAAAACCATTATTTTGGACAGAGACCCAAAATTCACTTCCAACTTTTGGAAGACTTTCTTTAGTGGAATGGACACACAATTGAGTTTCAACATTACTTACCATCGTCAAAATGATGGTTATACTACAAGGATTAACCGTATTGTTGAGGATATGTTACAAATGTAAGTCATGAACTACACAATAAAATTGGAACATTATCTCCACCTAATTGAATTTTCATACAACAATGGTTACCAATCATCCTTAAATATTAGTCCTTTCGAATTATTTCATGGTCAAAGGTGTAGGGCACCAATGAGTTGATACGATCTTATTAAAAGGATTATTATAGGGCATGACATGTTAAAATAAATGGAAACAATGGTACAAAAAGTGAAACAAGATTTGAAAAGTGCATGGGACAATAAAAGAAGTTATGTATATTGAAAAAGAACACATAAGGATTTTAATGTTGGAGACCATGTTTATCTAAAAATAAAACCGAAAAACAATTCACTCAGACTTGGAAAATATTCTAAGACAACACCATGATATTGTCGACCCTTTGAAGTGTTGACCAGAGTAAGATGAATGGCCTAACATATTTCACTACTAGTCCATTTGAAAGTACATAATTGTTTTCATGTTTTATTATTGAAGAAATATGTATCTAGTATAAATCATGTTGTAAATTGGAATGTGATCCTGGTGGAACCCGAGGGAGAGTTATAGGTGGAACTACTATGCATACTCGACAAGAAATAAATCATGTTGTAGAATAGATCCATTTCTTAGGTTAAAGTGAAGCAGTTTAGTCCTGATGAGGCCTCTTGGGAAATGGAAGAGGCTATGATTAAATCCTATCCATTTCTGTTCCAAGGTTGGGAACTTGATTGGAACACTGAGGATGATGTTCATTTCAAGGGGGGAATATGTAACATCCCTCCAAATTAAATATTAGAGTAAATTTATGTGGTTATGATTATTGAATTTTGACATTGGAAAAAACTTTGATTAACATTTTTATCACCATAAGTAATTGATGGTGACATGTTTTTATGTAAATATTATTTTATTTAAAATTGCTTGAAATAAATTGATGAGAGAAGCCAACTATGATAAGAGAAATACTTTATTCCATGGGAAAAGTGAAAAGAGGATAGAAACCATGAGGGTAAAAGTTATTGTTGTCCATGAGGACAACTTTGAACCTACCACCAAGAATGTGGGAGGTTAGGAAAAAAGATAGAAAACAATTAGGCCAATACTCGAAAGAGTTAAGGAGAAAGATAACTCAAAAAGGAAAGAAAACTTCTAGGCATTCTATTATTCTAGTCTCGATAAAATAAGGGAGAAGGAACATGTTAACTCCCAAAATGAAACCGTCCTTTTGGCTGAGTTTGTAGTGGATATCATGGCTATCGGTAGTGTCCTCAAGTTATTTTTGAGTTTTTATAGCTGCAAAAATTTAGGTTTTGGTTTTGTCTTAGAAAATAATTTGACCAATAAAGTCTTCTTTTCAAAATTTTCATTTTTCACTTTCCGCAGCTAAAGTGTGTCAAAAAGTTGACTGTGCGTTGTGGAATGTGGCGAATTTCAACAGCTAAGGAGTGCTTTTCATAAGTCTTTGCGCTGTTGAAAGTGGTGAATTTCAAAATGAGAGAGAATCATTTTTGCGGGTCGTGCGTTGTTGAAAGTGCATACTTTTTGCAGCTAAGGAGTGCTTTTTACAAAGTGGTGCGTTGTTGAAAGTGTATACTTTCTGCAACTAACAAGGGTTTTCCACAGGGTCGCACGCTGGCATAAGTGGCATGTATGAACAACTGACAGAGGCATTTTCCACAGGCCATTGTTGAAGAAAGCAGGAATCACATACATGATATCCATGTCTGAAGGTAATGATGATATGATCATCCCATGTCAGGAAAATCCATATCATGCACTGATGAGAGTGGGTAATGATGGAAACTCAATTTTGCATGCCAGAATAGGATTGTGATGTGAATTCAGGTCAGAAACTCACGCTCGACACTCATGGCATCCAGGATGACAAGTTCGAGTTCGGTGGTGCAGGTACAAAGGAGGTACCATCGACCTGACAACATCAAATCGAATAGTGGTTCCCATATCACAAACCATTTCTGGAAGTCTATTGAAGTTTCAATTGTTTCAAAACAGAGCCAAAGCCCAAACTGCTTTCAACAGCATAGAACCTCGGCTTGACTCGTAGTTGCAGGGGTTAAAATTGTCGGGATTTTCGAGCTACAAAATGGTGAGAAAAAACAGTGGTGCTCTGCTCAAGAGAGAGATGGATAACCTATCCTTTTTACAAACACATCCCAAAGTCCATAAACATTTTTCGAATGCAGAATGTATTGAATTCGTTGAAAGGTTGCAAGTTGGGTGCCACCAGGCTACAACAGAAGCCTTTTCCAAGACTTTCGATGGCAATAAAGCTCACATCATGTCCATGGAAATCAGAGTGGATGAGGCTGTCATTACCGCAGCTACAAGTTTACCAAGAACCGGTCAGAGCTAGTTTAAAACCACTGCTCCCAAAAATATGGATTTCAGAGTTTATTTGAAAGAGGGGTACATGCACAAAGCATGGAAAAAGGTATGCTAGTTTCTTATCTAGACGAAGAATGGTAGGAGTTGTTCAAAGGTATCCAATTGTATATTACCTCTGAAAGAAGATATGATAAACTGATGATGTACCACTTCAAACTATTGGATCATTTCATAGGCAAGACCCCTCTTAATTTTCTTTATTTCCTACATAGAAGTTTGACTAAGGTTTGCAAAAAGATTAGAGCTCAACCCTTGAGCATCAAAACTACTCTGTGTCACTTCGACCTCATAAAATTGATTATCCTAGAGGAATTGAAACAACAGGGAAGGAGCTGGGAACATTTCCTATTCTGGGAAGGTTTTGAAACACAGAACCAGATTGCAAATGAACAGGGGAAGAGTTCAAAGAGACAATCCTCTCCTCAAAGTAGTTCAAGAAAAAGAAAGACCCTGTCAGGACCTTCAGAGGATAGAATTTCTGGAGTGAAGTACCTCAAGTCGAATAAAAGGTTATATTTTGAGCAAACCACAGAACAGACCATGGAGAAAATCATAGAGTAGAGTACAGGGAAGAATATACTAAACTTGCCCTATTCAGATTCAGAATCTGAGCAGCAAAATCAATGCCCGATCATCAAGAGTTCTGAGCATTCAGCTGAGTGTTCATAGAACTATGAAACCTTCAATCAGAGAGAACAGGGAGAATCATAAAAAAATTCTAAATCAAAGAAGTCTCAGAAGATCAAGAATCTCAAGGAGGTAATTGCCCAGCAAGAGGTTTTGGAGCGGGTGATTAAGGAAATGTATAAGAAGTTATCAGATAACTTCGCCAAGACCAATGCTGTGTTTGAAAGATTGGCTAAGGAAAGTGTTAGAGAGAAAAAGAGGAAGAAAAAACTCACCAAAGACTACAATAGCCTGTGGTGGCTTGACAAACGCCTCAAAAGGCAGATAAGGAGGTTGAAACAAAAACTAAGCCAAAAAACCCATCCAGATCTGAAGGTACTCTTTCAAGTCGCCGTTAATATGCAAGGTGAGAAATCGGATACCCATTGATTTTTGTTTGAAATAAAATTTTGGAGAAGAAAACTCATTTTGAGCGCAATCAGGACTTTCCCCAGTGCAAAGATATTATTTTATAACCCGTTAGCGGTGGAAAGTGACGGATTTCAATAGCTAACCCACAAAAAATTAAAAGGAGTGCACTGTTGAAATATAGAAAACTAATTTTGAAGCCAAGAACAGGACAGTTCATTCCAAAAGGGTTTTGAAGGGGCTCCAGTGTATCAGTGGGCTATCAGATCGTATGCAAAAGGTTCAGCATCAGGGATTCGAGAAGATTTTGGTAACACATGTAAAACCATTTCCTCAAAAATCGACCATAAATGTTGGCAAATCCAACAGTCAAAGACAGGTGTCCTGCTATTTTTCACCACATTGCAGATACCAGGAGCTGAAGGATGCAAATGGTGATTTTGGAGATTGAAGGCAGTTTGACTATTAAGTTTAGTTGTTAAAAACTTTATTTTCAAGATGTTTAGATAGAATTGAGTTGTCTTTATTAAATACAGATCCATGTTTTTAGGATCTGTATATCTGTTTGTAATAGGCTATAAATGCCTGTTTTTGATATGAGACAAGGGTTCAAACTGGGCGACATTTTGATGCCATTGTATAGACTCTTTTTGCAATAATAAAGTGGAGTTTCCTTTCGCTTGGAGTACCAGAATTATTCATCTTTCATTCTTTGTACTTTAATTTCAGTTTATTCTAGTTCATAAAGACTGTTATCTCTTTGTTGAAATCATAGGCTTGAAATTAGAGGATTCCTTGTTGTCTTGTATTAGGCCCTACTTTCACTAAGTATTAGAAAATAAAGAATAGTTTTCTCCATAATATCTTTCAATTATTGGATCTTGTTATTGTTTACTGAAAGCACTTTATCTGTGAATGTGTGGTGAGTTGTTTCTTATACAAACCATTGAAGACCCCATTGTCCCAAATACATAAAAACCATTATTCTTAAGTTACCAAGCACCTTTGGTCTACAACCACAGAGGGTTTCTTGGAGTGATAACAAATTGGCGTCATTGCCGCGGAGAGGAGATCAAAGCTCAACTTCTCTGGGAGACGACATAGATCTGGTTCTTGATGATAGACAAGAAGTAGACACTATCAAGTTGTACATTTTCTATCTGGTGACTCCATTGAAACGAAGTCACTCCCAAAAGGGCTCACACTAGGGAAAACCCAGAAGGCCCATTGACAACATCAGTTCCTGATCTAGAAAAGATCATCAGTAAGGGAAAGGCTTTGCAAAAATAGGCTTTCGTATCTACAAGTGCAATTGATTCATTTATTCTAACTGATACTCATCATTCCATATCTAAAAAGTCTTTGGTTGAATCCCCTACCGAAACTCAAAATTCCCAGGAAATAAAAAATTCATCTCAAGTTTCTAAGGTAGAAGAACCTTCTTTTTCTTCTAATATTACYGATTCTATTCTTGAGATTGATATTTCATCCCATCCAAAAGAATTCAATACAGAATCCTCCAAACAGAAGGAAAATTCTTCTTCATCTTCTTTCGATTCATCACCCATCAAATATTCGAAAGGTGTTTTACACACTTACACTAATCTGCCCATTCTTGAAGATATCCTCCATGATCTGTCCTCTAAAGGAGAAGAAAATATAGCTTTGGTGCTTGGTTAGTTCTATAAATCCTCTTATTTCTCATCCATTTCCGAAAACTCTGCTCAAGGTGAAGTAAGAAAGCCCTTCTATTCTAACTGAGGTAGCTCATCTCCTCCATCATCTCCTACAAGTTCCTCGTCTGTATCAATCACCAAGATTGTCATTGTTGCTCCTTTGACCAGAATGGAACAAATCTTAGCAAACAGATATGCCCCACTTGTATTGCCAAATCCCTTGTCTTCCATGCCAACCGGTGACTATCAGAAATACATGCCAAAATTTACAGGAGCAAGGGAGTATACTGCTGAAGAACACATTGAAGCATTTTATGCTTACGCTGAAAATATCAATATCTCAGAAGAAGATGTGTTGACTAGAGTTTTTGTTCAGATCTTGGATGGTCAAGCCTGAAAGTGGTTCAAAGAGCTACCAACAAATTCAATCACTGACATTGAACAATTAGATGAGGTATTCTTGAAACATTAGGGAGAAAGAAGAGATCTGTTATACTACATTTCTGAGTTTGGAAATTTGAAGAGGGAGGATGGAGAATCGGTTTCAGATTTTATCAAGAGATTTAATAAAATGTTTTGTAAGATCCCTGTAGAGATTAAACCAAGTGATGCATCGGCAAAAATCACATTTTCTGCTACATTTGATTCAGATTTTTTCCTTATCCTAAGGGAAAGATGATCAACCACGCTTTCTTTAATGCAAGATGTCACCCTCGAGGTTGAGTCCAACATCACAACATCTCAAAAGCTTAAAGGAAGGGCTGAGAGGAAGAAGTCTATTGTCGACTCCTCTTCTTATTCTAACAGTAAAATGGAAAAGATGGCTAAGATGTTGGATAGTCTAACATATGAAATGTCAAAGTTGAAGGTTCATAATCAACAACCAGCAAGAGAAAAAGAGCCAAATGCTTTTGCCCCCAGAAATCCAAATGCTTTTCCCTACAGAAGGAATAATCCACAAACTCAGATTCTGCAAAGAGATAGGAATTCTAATGAATATTAGAGGATAAAAGTCCCTCCTCATAATGTGGTAATGGACGAAGACAATGCCAAAGATCAAGAAGATGGGGAAGGCGAAATTCATTGTGTTGGAGAAGAGACAGGGAAGTCTTATCTAACACAACAAGATTATGAGGAATCATTAATGACTGAACAGACAAAAGATGATCTTCTTGGTGATGGTATTTTCAAAGAAGAGGATAAGAACAGACACAACCTCTGATCCAAATATAATGTCGCCCAACAAGATGCACCAGCCTCTCCTAAAGAGCCTGCTGCCCCTGTTAAGGAAAAGGACCAAACATTAGAAGATCAACCAACAAATTCTTCAAAGGTGAAAGCATCAACTCCTCCCAAGAAGACTGCTGCCCCTATCAGACACCAAGCTCTAGAAAGTCAGCCTCTTGTTGAACATCAAAAAAATCAGGAAGCCCCTTCAAGCCAGGTAAAGATTCCTAATAAAACTTCTGATAAGGTTCCATATTCTTTTAATTTTGAGGCTGAAATACAAAAGATTAAGATTCCTATCCCTCTTGTTGAGCTGATGAAAAATGAGATGTTTAAAAAGGATATCCTCAAAACTTTAGATCCCCAGTCTATATCTCATTCTGCTGATATCCTCAACATTTATAATGATAAGCCAACCATCATTCTGGGCCAAATGGTAGAATACAGAGATGAAAGTTGTCCTCCCTTTTACATCTCTTTGAATATTCATGAGAAAACACTGCATAATTGTTTGTTGGACTCTGGTGCTTCACACAACTTGATGCCAAAGGCTGTCAAGGATGAGCTTGGGATGGAGATCACCAAGTCTTATCATGACATTTTCTCCTTTGATTCTCGAAAAGTCAAATTCCTTGGGATGATTAAGGATTTGGCTGTAACCTTGACCCAAGCATCAATGAAAACAATGGTGATGGACATAGTGGTGGCTGACATACCTCCCAAATTTGGATGTCTCCTATCAAGATCATGGATGAGGAGACTAGGTGGCACTCTTCAAATGGATCTCTCCTACGCTACTATCCTTGTTTTCGGAGGGGTGAACAGAAGACTTTATAGGGAATATCAGTTGGCATATGTAATCAGTGATGAGAAGAATACATCCAATCATCCTATTTATGCGGTCGACACAGATATGGGATCTTGTATCTTGCAAATTGATGACTCACTGCCTGATACATTGCTGCTCAGAAAACCCACAGATCAAATCACAGTTCAGCCCATAGAAACAGCAGAGGATGATCTCTGGACCATGTTCTTTGACGGTGCTTGCACCAAGGAATTAGCTGGAGAAGGATGTTGAGTTTTGTACCTAAGGAGGTGTTCCCCATGTGTTTTCCCTCCTTAGCACATGTGGGAAGGTTTATGGAACTTTGTCCTAGTACTTTATGTCTATTTGTACTCTGACTTTGGATAAAGTACATTATGTCACTTTTGGCAAAAGTGAACATTAAATTACCTTTTTGGTGATTTTGAGGAGACATGAGTAGACTTAGGGAATTAACCCAAAAATGGGTTTTGAGATTAGATTTATGTGGAGTGATCTCATCCTTTGATTTGGGATGATCTCATCCATCCAAATCTAGGTTTCCCTATTCTTGCCTAAAGAGGGGAAAAAGAGACAAAGGAGTGGTGCATTGTTCAAGGAGGCTTTTGTTCATGAGAGGAGGAGATTTTGAGCTATGGAGATGAGGTTTGTTGCATGAGGAGAGGAAGAGGAGGCCGCTAGCATTCATTCATGGCAGCTTGGATCAGCTTTCTTCCTTTATTTATTGGAGAGACTTCTACTTTGAGGAGGGCGCATGGCTTTGGTAGGCTGTTTGCTTCATGGAGAGGTTTCTAGCCATCAAATTTCCTTGATGTTAGTTGCAGAGTGAGGAAAACAGCAGGAGGATCATTGTTGTTGAGGTGTTTTCAATTCTGGCATCTCAGTTGGATTCTGGAGCAGATCTGGCAGTTTCAGAGGGGGCGCATCATCCTGTTGTGCTTCTGGCAGTTAGAGCTTGGATATCTTCTTCATTCTGGAGTTGCTATTGTACCAGGTTCTTATTGTATTTTGTTTACTCTAAAAGATATTAGCTCTACCTCATATATACACTATATCTCAAAACTGGTTTTCCCCGGGGGGGGTTTATCCAGGGTCATGTTGACAAAAAATACCTGTGTCTACACATGCATTTTAGTGGTTGTTATTATCTCTTAGATCTGTTCATATTTTAGCAGAAAAGATAGTTTAGGTGTGTTGTTGTTATTTGGTAAGCATGTATGTATTTTTCCTAACATAAAACTACTTGCTAGAGCACCCAAACAGAGACAACAACCATAACAAATCAACATAACTAAAAACTACTATTGGCTGTTATAAAACAACAGAAATTAAAAGTTAGCACAACAGAAAACTTAGAGTCTTAGCTTGGTCAAAGACAGACCAAGAAGACAGTTGATAGGACCTGGAAAATTCTACATGGTATCAGAGCTTCGTTTGCTGATTTTCAGGACAGTTTGGACAACGATTTGTGTGGCTGCCATATACATTCATTAGGAAGATTTTGAGGACATCCATTGACTCCTTCAGTGGCTGACACTTGGCAGAATTTTGCAATGATTTTTTGGGCAGTTTGAGACACGTTGAGATCAGTCTCTTTTCACACCTACGCAGTAGGAGTGAGGCTGATTTCATTGACCTCTTTTCACACCCATTATGTTGGGAGTGAGGTCAGTTCACATTGTCTCTTTTCACACCTGTTTTGATAGGAGTGAGACAGTGTGTTCCTTGGCAGAGCACCATCAGTTGGAGCTTGCAGATTGGCAGTGATGTTAGCATCTCAGATGCGGGTTGAGGATAGGCTAGCTGGGGCTAGCAACTGGTCTTCTTGGAAGGCCAAAATGGTCTTCGTCTTGGAGGACCTCGAGCTATGGGATATAGTCGAGGTGGTTGTTCCTACGATACCTGTGACTGCTTCTGTCTTGGTGGCATAATACAGGAAGAGAAACAACAAGGTGAAGAGGACGATTTCTGATGGAGTCTGGTATCACATCATACCCCATGTGACGGGGAAGGCCCATGCATATCAGATGTGGGTAGCTTTGACCAGCCTATATGAGAGATCGAATGAGAAACGGAATATGGTTCTTCATGATAGACTCAAGAGCATTCGCATGCTCAAGGATGATTCAGTTTCTTCATTTCTTGCTAGATTCACCCAGATCAGAGACGAGCTTGGAGCCGTCGGTGAGGTGATTGTGCCCAACTCTTTATTGAGGCAAGCTTTGCATAGCTTCACCAAACCGTGGGGTCCACTCATTCAGGGCATTGTTGCCAGGGAGCATTTACCCACATGGGAGAGGATGTGGGATGACTTCACTCAGGAGGAGATCATATTAGCATCAGAGTCTTCTGGGCAGAGGCAGCAGCAGAGTGGTCAGGGTGGAGAGGATCTTGCTCTTTGGGAAAAGGGCAAGAAGAAGGCCAGTTGTGGTGGTCGACAAGGTCCCAAGACTGGGGGCCATCCTTAGAGGAGTAGAGGAGGAGCAAAGAGTGGCAGTGGTCAGAGTGGCAGTGGCCAGAGTAGTGGTCATGGCAGTGGTCAGGGTAGAGATATGAGCAAAGTGAAGTGATTTGTTTGTAAGAAGTTCGGGCACTATGTGGGACAGTGTCCGAACAGGAAGAAGAAGAGTGGTGGTACAACGGCTACAACAGAGGAAGATTTTCAGACTCAGTTTCAGCAGGAGTGTGCATTTCCAGTTTGCTGCAGTTCGATTGAGTATTCACCAGATATCTGGTATATTGACAGCAGAGCATTGAGTCACATCACTAGTGTGAGAGAGCACTTTTTTGATCTCAGAGACACCGAGGTCAGGATAGATATCTCACTGGGAGATAACAGGATTGTTACAATTGCTAGGATTGGCACAGTTTCTTTTAGGAGAGAGGACTTGCCACCGATATCATTCATTGATGTTCTTTTCGTCCCAGGGATGAAGAAGAACTTGATTTCATTCTCCACCCTCCAGGATAGAGGTTTTGAGGTCTTAGTCAGGGGCACCGAGGTACTCACTTATCCTCGGAGTTTCTCTATGGACTCAGGACAGGCGATTGGAGTGAGAGAGGGAGACTTGTATCGGTTATTGTTTCAGCCACTACATGCATTGGTGGCTAGTAGCATCAACAGCGGACAATTGTGTGAGTTGTGGCATCACAGGATGGGACACCTACATCATGGGGCTCTTGGAGGACTGAGAGAGATTTTGACCGGAGTGCCACAGATCAGTATTGAGCATCAGGATGTTTGTAGAGGGTGTGTGCTTGGAAAGTTTTCCAAGGCTTCGTTCCCCAGCAGTGACAGTAGATCAGCTGGGATACTAGATTTAGTACACACGGATGTGTGTGGGCCCATGTCTCAGAAGTCCTTGAGTGTTTGTGAGTATTATCTCACATTTATTGATGACTACTCGAAGAAGACTTGGATCTATTTCCTGAAGGCCAAGAGCATGGTCTTCGCATGGTTCCAAGAGTTCAAAGCTCTTGTGGAGAACCAGTTAGGAAAGAGGATCAAGGTCTTGTGGTCAGACAACAGGGGAGAGTATTCCTCGAGACAGTTTGTGGACTTCTGTGCCCAACATGGCATCAGGAGAGAGATGACCATACCATACAACCCCCAGCAGAACGGGGTTTCCGAGAGGAAGAACCAGGCTATTACTGGTGCAGGGAGATCTATGCTACATGATCAGAGTTTACCTTTGTACTTGTGGGCAGAGGCATGTTGTACTACAGTTTATCTGCAGAACAGGAGTCCCCATAGGATTTTGGGAAAGATGACTCTTGAGGAGGCCTTCACTGGGAGGAGGCTCGATGTTGAGCATATCAGGATCTTTTGAAGCTCGACGTTCTCACATGTCCCCTTGGAGAGGAGGATGAAGCTAGACCCCACAACTGAGCAGGGGATTCTAGTAGGATACTCAAAGGTGTCAAAATCCTATCGGATCTACATTCCGCCACTTAGGAAAG
>JZKD02S1699261.1:55502-69621 GCA_000966675.3 Picea glauca
TATGTGGAGTGATCTCATCCTTTGATTTGGGATGATCTCATCCATCCAAATCTAGGTTTCCCTATTCTTGCCTAAAGAGGGGCAAAAGAGCCAAAGGAGAGGAGCATTGTTCAAGGAGGCTTTTGTTCATGAGAGGAGGAGCTTTTGAGCTATGGAGATGAGGTTTGTTGCTTGAGGAGAGTAAGAGGAGACTGCTAGCATTCATTCATGGAAGCTTGGAGTAGCTTTCTTCCTTTATTTATTGGAGAGACTTCTACTTTGAGGAGGGCGCATGGCTTTGGTAGGCTGTTTTCTTCCTGGAGAGGTTTCTAGCCATCAGACTTCCTTGATGTCAGTTGCAGAGTGAGGACAGCAGTAGGAGGATCATTGCTGTGGAGGGGTTTTCCATTCTGGCATCTAAGTTGGATTCTGGAGCAGATCTGGCAGTTTCAGAGGGGACGCACCATCCTATTGTGCTTCTGGAAGTTAGAGCTTGGATATATTACACATTTTGGAGTTGCTATTGTACCAGGTTCTTATTTTATTTTTTTTACTATAAAATATATTAGCTCTACCTCATATATACACTATATCTCAAAACTGGTTTTCCCCGGGGGGGTTTTATCCAGGGTCATGTTGACCAAAAATACCTGTGTCTACACATGCATTTTAGTGGTTGTTATTAGCTCTTAGATCTGTCCATATTTCAGTAGAAAAGATAGTTTAGGTGTGTTATTGTTATTTGGTAAGAATGTATGTATTTTTCCTAACATAAAACTACTTTCTAGAGAACCCAAATAGAGACAACAACCATAACAAATCAGCAGAACTAAAAACTACTGTTGGCTGTTATAAAACAATAGAAATTAAAATTTAACACAACAGAAAACTTAAAGTCTTATCTTGGTCAAAGACAGACCAAGAAGACAGCTGATAGGACCTGGAAAATTCTACACAGGAGTGGTATTCATTTCTCCCTCTAAGAAAACTTCTCATTTTTCCTTTAAACTTGATTTTAAAGTGACTAATAACATTGCTGAATATGAAGCACTACTTTTGGGGCTGAACGTGGCAATGGAGAAGGGCATTAAAAAATTACAGGTGTTTGGAGATGCAGATTTGATTATTCAATAGGTGAATAAGTCCTTTCAAGCCAAGCATGTCAGGCTGAAGGCATACATAGATGAAGTATTGAAGGCAATTCAAAACTTTGTAGATTTTAAAATTACATTTGTACCTAGAGTAATGAATGAGTTATTTGATTCATTGGTTGTGTCTTCTTGTAGATTCATACCTCCTCTGCCTCACAAATTATGTTACAAAATTCAAGTTAAATATAGACCCTCTCTCCCTGATAATGTAAAGTTTTGGAAGGTTTTTGAGGACGGTGCTAAACTCACCAGGTTCCTTGCAGTGATAGATGAGTTTTCCAATCTGCAGATTGATCAGGAGAATGAACATGACAATAAAGTTGAGCAGCCAAAGCTCAAGAGCAAAATTGAAGCACATGATATAGTTCAGCTGTCCACCAACAAAATTCCTAAAGGTTTGGTCCCGTTGGAAAGGTTGTTCGATAACAATGATGTGGTTGTCAAATTGCAAAGTGGGGAGAAAGAGTCAGATGTTTTGCAGTATAATGTGGCCAGTGAGCAAGATCCCAAACATGTCAACTTGGCCTCACATTTGACTGAAAAACAAAGGGCTGATTATGGAGAATTGCTGAAGGAATTTGCAGACATGTTTGCATGGAAGTATGATGATTTGAAGAATTTTGATACAGAGGTGATCCAGCATAAAATTCCCTTGAATAAAGACACCAAACCATTCAGGAAGAAGCTTAGATCCTTCAACCCCTTGCTGCTGCCCACAATGGAAAGAGAAATTAAAAAAATGTTGGATGCCCACATTATCATTCCTCTCAGGTATTCAGAATGGATTGCTAATCTTGTCGCAGTTGGGAAGAAGAATGGGGAGATTAGACTCTGCGTTGACTTCAGAAATTTGAACAAATGCTCTAGGAAAGACAACTACCCTCTGCCTAAAATGGAGCATATGTTGCAAAAGGTGTCAGGATCGAAGTTAATGTCCTTTATTGATAGGTTTTTCGGATACAATCAGATTGTTGTTCATCTGGAAGACAAATAAAAAACTGCCTTTACCACTCCATGGGGTACGTTTATGTACGAGAATATGCCCTTTGGATTGATGAATGCAGGGGTGACATTCCAAAGAGCAATGGACATTGCTTTCATTGGGGAGAAAGATAAATTTGTCCTGATTTATCTTGATGATATCACTGTTTTCTCAAGCAGTCATGAACTTCATTTGCAGCACTTAAGAAGGACATTTCTGAAATGTCAAAGGTATGGCATCTCTCTTAATCCAAAAAAATCAAATTTTGCAGTTAAGGAGGGAAAATTACTTGGGCATATTGTTTCAGCTGATGGGGTTAAGATTGACCCAAAGAGGGTAGAAGCAATTAAAAATTTGTCTCTTCCTAGATCAAAGAAAGACATTCAGTATTTCCTTGGGACTATTAATTTTGTTAGAAGATTCATAGTGAATTTTGCTGAACTCACAAAGTATATCACTGCTATGTTGAGGAAAGACTCTGAGGTAAAGTGGACTGAAGCAGCCAGACATTCACTCAATGCCATCAAGGAATCTTTCACAACAGCCCCTGTGTTGATCAACCCCGATTTTTCTAAGGTATTTTACAATTTTTCATTTGCTTCCAATGATATGATCGCAACAGTACTCTTGTAGAAGAATTTTGATGACCAAGAGCAGTCGGTTGCCTTCTTTAGTAAGGTCTTGAGGGATGCAGAGGTAAAGTATGATTTGCTAGAAAAACAAGCATATGCACTTGTCAAGTCACTGAAAGCTTTCAGGGTCTACATTCTTTAGGCAAAGGTAATAGCTTTTGTTCCCTCTAGTTCAGTTAAAGATGCTCTTGTCCAACCTGACATTGATGGAAAAAGGAGTAAGTGGATAGCCAGATTGATTGAGTTCAATGTTGAAATCAAACCAACAAAACTAGTGAAAGGCCAGGGTCTTGCCAAAGTCCTGGCAGAGGAGAATTGCAGGCTGCTTGACATAAATCTGATGAGTATTGATGCATAAAATGTTTCATCTTCAGAGAACAAATAAGGTGAGGGAATGCAGGTTTCATCTCATCTAGCTGATTGCAAGTGGTACAGCCATATCATTCAGTTTTTGCAAACTTTATCAGTCCCATCAGATTTGACAAAGACTCAAAGAAGGGCTTTGAAGCTCAGAGCTATAAATTTATGCATCAATGATAATTTGTTGTTCTGGAAGAATCCCATTGGTTTGTTGTTGAGGTGTGTAAATCAAGAGGAGGTAGCTAAAGTCATGTGTGAACTTCACAATAGTGAATGCGGAGGACATCACTATTGGAAAACCACAGTACACAAAATCTTAAGATCTGGTTACTATTGGCCGTCCTTATTTTCAGATGGATATGAGTTTGTGAAAACATGTGACAAATGTCAGAGATTTGAAGGTAAACAACAACTGAAGTCCCTTCCTCTCAAACCTATAGTGGTCACAGGGCCTTTCCAATAGTGGGGCCTAGAATTCATAGGTGAGATTCATCCACCTTCTAGTGGTCAGCATCGGTGGATCCTGGTTTCCACCGATTACTTCACAAAGTGGATTGAGGCTATTCCCACCCAGAACACCAATCACATGGTCATCATAAACTTTCTACAGGAGAACATATTTGCCAGATTTGGCTGCCCCAAGAGATTGGTCACTGATAATGCTACTGCATTCAAAGATAAACACTTGGTGAAATTGTGTGAAGAGCTAGGAATTCGGCTGGTACATTCCACAACCTACTATCTGCAAGCGAATGGTTTAGTTGAGTCATCAAACAAGAGTTTAGTCAGAATCATAAAGAATCTACTTGAAAAAAATGTGAGAGGTTGGGATTCCAAACTAAAGTTTGCCTTGTGGGCTGATAGGGTAACATGTAACAAATCAATTGGTACATCTCCTTTCAAGTTGGTATATGGTACTGAAGCCATATTTCCTATTCAACTTGCATTACCAGTTGCTAAATTCTTACACGAAACTGATTCTGAACGAAGTGATTTGACTAGGAGGATTCATAATTTGGTAGAACTACAACAAGATAGAGAGCAACTCTTGGAAAAAACTGAATTGCATCAGGAAAAGATCAAGCAAACTTTCGATAAGAAATTCAAATCAGATGTCTTCAAAATAGGGGATTTGGTCTTAAAGTGGGATGCAACAAGGCAGGAGAAATGGAAACACGAAAAATTTGAGGCTCTTTGGACAGGTCCTTTTGTCATAACAGCGGTGCAGCAGAACAATACCTTTGTTCTCCAGACTCTTTCAGGCAAGCCAGTAACAGGGGGCCCTTTCAACGGGTGCTTCCTGAAGATATATTTCTCATAAGGCTTCCTCTGAAGCCAGGTTCTTCTTGTACATATTTTCTTTTTCAGTTATGTTTTCTTTATTTCTGTCATTCAAATAACTCCATGCCCAATGGTACTAGCAACTTTTTTTCAAATGTTTGTTTCAAATTGCAATAAGGCTACTGAGTCTTGCTAGGTTCTTGGTCACCTCATGGGGAGATGCCCATCCCAGTTGGAGCCAAATGTTAACTCCCAAAATGAAACCGTCCTTTTGGTTGAGTTTGTAGTGGATATCATGGCTATCGGTAGTGTCCTCAAGTTATTTTTGAGTTTTTATAGCAGCAAAAATTTAGGTTTTGGTTTTGTCTTAGAAAATGAATTGACCCATAAAGTCTTCTTTTCAAAATTTTCATTATTCACTTTCCACAGCTAACGTGTGTCCAAAAGTTGAGTGTGCTGTGTGGAAAGTGGCGACTTTCAGCAGCTCATGAGCGCTTTTCATAAGTCTTTGCGTTGTTGAAAGTGGTGAATTTCAAAATGAGCGAGAATCATTTTTGCGGGTCATGCGCTGTTGAAAGTGCATACTTTTCATAGCTAAGGAGTGCTTTTTACAAAGTGGTGCGCTGTTGAAAGTGTATACTTTACGTAGCTAACAGGGGTTTTCCATAGGGTCACGCACTGGCGTAAGTGGCAAGTATGAACAACTGACATAGGCTTTTTCTACGGGCCATTGTTGAAGAAAGAGGGAATCACGTGCGTGATATCCACTTCTGAAGGTAATGATGATATGATCATCCCACGTCAGGAAAATCCAAATCATGCACTGATTAGAGTGGGTAATGATGGAAACTCAATTTTACACACTAGAATAGGATTGTGATGTGAATTCGGCTTAGAAACTTATGCTCGACACTCATGGCATCCGAGATGGCATGTTTGAGTTCGGTGGTGTAGGTACAGAGGAGGTACCGCCGGCCTGACAACATCAAATCGAATAGTTGTTCCCATATCACAAACTGTTTCTGGAAGTCTGTTGAAGTTTCAATTGTTTCAAAACAGAGACGAAGCCCGAACTGCTTTCAACAGTGAAGAACCTCGGCTTGAATGGAAGTTGCAGTGGTTAAAATTGTCGGGATTTTTGAGCTACAGAATGGTGAGAAAATGCAGTGGTGCTCTGCTCAACAGAGAGCTGGATAACCTGTCCTTTTTACAAACACATCCCGAAGTCTAGAAGCATTTTCTGAATGTAGGATGTATTGAATTCATTGAAAGGTTGCAAGATTGGTGCCACTAGGCTACAGCAGAAGCCTTTCCCAAGAATTTGGATGGAAATAAAGCTCGTGTTGGGTCCATGGAAATCAGAGTGGATGAGGCTATCATTGCCACAGCTACAATTTTACCAAGAACCGGTCAGAGCTGGTTTAAAACCACTGCTCCCAAAAATCTGGATTTCATAGTTTATTTGAAAGAGGGGTACACGCACAAAGCATGGAAAAAGGGTATGCTAGTTTCTTATGTAGACGAAGAATGGCATAAATTGTTCAAAGGTATCCAATTGTATATTACCTATGAAGGAAGATATGATAAACTGATGATGTACCACTTCAAACTACTGAATCATTTCACAGGCAAGACCCCTCTTAATTTGCCTAATTTCCTACATAGAAGTTTGACTAAGGTTTGCAAAAAGATTAGAGCTCAACCCTTGAGAATCAGAACTACTCTGTGTCACTTCAGCCTCATAAAATTGATTATCCTAGAGGAATTGAAACAACAGGGAAGGAGCTGAGAACATTTCTTATTCTAGGAAGGTTTTGAAACACAAGAACCAAATTGCAAATGAACAGGGGAAGAGTTCAAAGAGACAATCCTCTCCTCAAAGCAGTTCAAGAAAAAGAAATACCCTGTCAGGACCTTCAGAGGATAGAATTTCTAGAGTGAAGCCCCTCAAGTCAAAGAAAAGGGTAAATTTTGAGCAAACCATAGAACAGACCATGGAGAAAATCACGGAGAAGAGTACATGGAAGAATATATTAAACTTTCCCTATTCAGATTCAGAATCTGAGCAACAAAATCAATGCCCGGTCATCAAGAGTTCTGAGCAGTCAGTTGAGTGTGCACAGAACTATGAAACCTTCAATTAGACAGAACAGGGAGAATCATCAAAAAACTCCAAATCAAAGAAGTCTCAAAAGATCAAGCATCTCAAGGAGGTAATTTCCCAGCAAGAGGTTTTGGAGCGGGTGATTAAGGAAAGGTATAAGAAGTTATCTGATAACTTCGCCAAGACCAATGTTGTGATTGAAAGATTGGATAAGGAAAGTGTTAGAGAGAAAAAGAGGAAGAAAAAACTCACCAAAGACTACAACAGCCTATGGTGGCTTGCCAAACACCTCAAAAGGCAGATAAGGAGGTTGAAACAAAAACTAAGACAAAAAAGCCATCCAGATCTGAAGGTACTCGCTCAAGTCATCGTTAATATGCAAGGTGAGAAATCGGATACCCATTGATTTTTGTTTGAAATCAAGTTTTGGAGAAGAAAACTCATTTTGAGTGCAATCAGGACTTTCCCCAGCACAAAGCTATTATTTTATAACCCGTTAGTTGTGGAAAGTAACGGCTTTCAATAGCTAACCCACAAAAAATTAAAAGTAGTGCACTGTTGAAAGATGGAAAACTAATTTTGAAGCCAAGGATAGGACAGTTCATTCCAAACGGGTTTTGAAGGGGCTCCAGTGTATCGGTGGGCTATCAGATCGTATGCAAAAGGTTCAGCATCAGGGATTCGAGAAGATTTTGGTAACACATGTAAAACCATTTCCTCAAAAATCGACCATAAACGTTGGGAATCCAACAGTTAAAGACAGGTGTCCTGCTATTTTTAGTCACATTGCAGATACCAGGAGTTGAAGGATGCAGCTGGCGATTTTGGAGATTGAAGACAGTTCGACTATTAAGTTTAGTTGTTAAAAACTTTATTTTCAAGTTGTTTAGATAGAATTGAGTTGTCTTTATTAAATACAAATCCATGTTTTTAGGATCTGTATAATTGTTTGTAAGAGCCTATAAATGCCTATTTTTGATATGAAAGAAGGGTTCAAACTGGGTGACATTTTGATGCCATTGTATAGACTCTTTTTTCAATAATAAAGTGGAGTTTCCTTTCGCTTGCAATACCAGAATTATTCATCTTTCATTCTTTGTACTTTAATTTCAAGTTATTCTAGTTCATAAAGACTGTTATCTCTTTGTTGAACTCATAGGCTTGAAATTAGAGGATTCCTTGCTGTCTTGTATTAGGCCCTACTTTCACTAAGTATTGGAAAATCAAGAATAGTTTTCTCCATAATCTCTTTCAATTATTGGATCTGGTTATTGTTTATGGAAAACACTTTATCTTTGAATGTGTGATGAGCTGTTTCTTATACAAACCATTGAAGACCCCATTGTCCCAAATACATAAAAACCATTATTCTTAAGTTACCAAGCACCTTTGGTCTACAACCACATAGGGTTTCTTGGAGTGATAACAGAACAAGTATGGTGTAAATAGGATGTTGTTGATTATTTTTTCAGAGTTAGATCTTGGTGGTTCTTAAAATGAGACAAGTTCTAGAAAGTTACCTGGAGAAGGTTCTTGACATTTTCATTTTCTTGTGGAATAAATTATTTGGCTCAAGGGTGACCAGATCTAGAAGACTGTGGCTCCTATAGTCTCATTGGGAGGATCTATATTCTCTCCTCATTTTTCCCTCTCTTCATAAATGGACAAATTCTCAAATGCTACATAAGCTATCCATTGAGGCTACCACTCACTTGAACATAAATAAATCTCTGAATTTTACCTTCTTTCTCCCCATTTATTTTTGTTATTTGTTTTCTATACTTTTCAGAGTATGGATTGATTTTTTTTTTAAGTTTTTTAGATTCTTGTTTCTTCCTAAAAAAATTCTACCTTGATATTTTGATTTCCCAATATATTAGTCTTGGTCATACATTTTTTTTTTTATCACATGTAGTGAAAATAACATAAATATTTTGTGACGTGGTATTTATCCACATAACACCCCAACCATTTAAACCTTTTTATGCACTATATCAAGTAATATCTAGTGGAGGAACATGGATTATCAATATGCAAGAATAATATAAAGAAACAAAGAACCAAAGACCCATACTTAAGAATATAATATTACATTATGTGAAATGAAAGATAATTATTTGTAAGATATGTCTGTAGCAATATAGATATCATGACTCATGAGATTCACTCATCTATAATCAATATAGAAAATGGAACCATCACATGGTTCATACTTAGTGCCTTTAAAGGATAACTGGAATCCCCCCATCCACCTCTCTCTAAAGAAAAGAGAATCTAATTTTACAAAAGGTAAAGGCTTGGGGAAAGGCTTTCCAAATCACATGGGGCATGCAAGTATCTTCATTGGGGCTATGGACGCTTGCTATCAGTAGAGAAACACCAGAGAAATGAGATATAACTTGATTTATCATCATTCCTGATGTTTCACTTCTTTCATGCTCACTACACCTCATCCTTTGGTTAATCATCATATGGATAAGAAACAATTTTAAGACAATATGGTCAAATGTAAGGCCTTGACCCTTTCTCTGTAACATCAAAGTTCTCTTAGAATATGAGTTATGGGACCTATTTTTTATCTCTTGATATTGCACATGAAAAATGAACCCTTCTCAGAAACATGTATGGATATCATATAATAGAGATTCACGGATTCTACCAGTTTGTTTCCATTTGTTGTGCCAAGAAATAAAACCCTCCATTTTCATACTTCAATTGCAATTTCTTTTTGAGAAATGGAGCCCCTTATTTTTAAACAATTTTGAAAGATTCTTCCATTAGCCTCATCCTTTAACTCAATCCCATTTGGGAAGTTTTAATTACTTCAATTCAACAATGGAAACATGAAATACTTAAAGAAATTGATTTTTAAGAAAATTTGAGATAATCGATAAAGTTAACTTTAACTCCTCTGATTTACATCGGAGGAGTTCCCTCTAACTCCTATGATGTAACTCTGAGGAATTTACTCTAAATCCTCTAATGCACATGTTTTCCTCAACTTCTTTGATCGAATTGTAGGAGTTGACTCCAACTCCTCTAATGTCCAACGTAGGAATTTCATCCATGTTCGCAAACAAGAATAGAAGAATTGAAATTAAGTTCTATGATATGCATCGAACGAATTCCCATGAAGTCCTCTGATGTAAATCAGAGGACTTAACCTCGATACCTTTGATCATAAATACCCAACCAATGAAATTAAATGCTAAAATTGTCAATTTCTATATATTCATCGATTAACCCGTCATTCTCATCATTTCGCCAAGAGTTAAGGAATAGAGTAAAAAATTGTCTCTCAAAATGAAGAATGCACCAATCTCTCTCCTTCATATCCATAGCCTCTCATGGAATTCCATGTGGTAGCGCATCGACAGGTAAACCTCAAGGCATTTCCATTGCTAGGTTTAGGTTTTTTTCTTATTATGTTTTCCTCTCTACACTACCCTATTGTTTTCATATCTACCCTCTACCTCCTCTGTGTTAGGATATTTAGACACTGAGGAGTTAGTTAATATCTACTTGGTCTAATGTTTCATTAGGTAAAATTGTGTTTCTTTAGTATGCATTAGTATGCATTTGTAGTTAGGAAATCTGACCGTCACGATATGTTTCCAATATAGAGTGATCCAACAGTTCATACTCTCCTTGATATTAACAACCATTGATATGTGGCCTAACACTTGATTGCTCCATTATATCTATTTAAATATCATGGAGGGTCATTTTTTGATGATCGATTGTGAGAAACTCTCTTGCAAAAACTCTCTCTAGTATTTTTCTTTTGCATTAATAAGATGCTCTAAGTGGTCGTGTTGGTTGGGGTCGTGGATGTTTCCTCGTAGGAATTTTACCAAGTGAAAAAATATGTGTGTTGATCTTTGATATGGTTATGTAAGTGGTTATTGAAGTGTTTTGTCCTCTGTTGGAATACCTATCTTGTCGAACATGGTATTAGAGCCTATTTGAAGACCCTCTCCTGTTGTAGATCGAGATCATGAATTTGAGTTCCATTGAGTTTGGAGTGCTCATTTAATTCAGGAACACATTTATTTTCACTCGAAAAGGTTTCTATTTACCCAAGATACATCCATTTCAGTCTGATCTGAAGGTATAAAGCATGCATATGCATTTTGAAAATTTTTGTAGAGTATTATTATTTTGGTTTTGTATTATTTATTTTTGGGTTGCTACTCTTTTAGATCTGCGTATGCTCTTTTCCCCGTGCCCTGTGTCATCTCAGCAAATCATAAATACATAGGAAAAGGTACATCTTTTGGGTAATCTAACTGAGATCTAACCCTTGTTGTCATCGAGAAGAAAAAAAAAATCTTCTATGAAAAGAGTTTTTTTTAGCACGCTCTCCAGGGCCGCCGACACCAACAACAACAACCCCAATCCTCTTCCTAAGAAATTCAATATTTTTTGCTAAACCATTTGGTTAAAAGTTGTCGTATTAAGTCAGAGGTCTTGAGTTCAAGTCTCTCTTTTGTTACTATTTTTGAAAAAGTTCATGCTCAAATTGCAAAGTGTATTTCACTTCAAGTATAAAAGTGAATCACTATAATTAGCTTTAATATTTTATTTTAGAGTTATTTATTTTGCATGAAACTTTTGTTTTATAAAGTAACCTCATTTTAAAAGTGATCCCCACTTCTCTTTATAAAAGTGATTCACTTCATAAAACAACTTACACTATCATGTGCTTGTTTGGATATCATTTATGCCTTTTTTAAAAAGGGCATAAATCTCACATCCAAAGTCCGTTTTTAGTGACTTTTTTTTCAAAACGCATAAATTTTCGAGATATTTCCATCCAGATGATGAGTGTCAGTTTTTAAACCCATATTATTTTCATATTTAATATGGATTCTACAAGTAATCTCTTGCTTACCAACACCAAGTACTTCCAATGGGAATCTCATATGGAAGATTTATTAAGAAGTAAAGTCTTGTACCATATTACCTTGGGAAAAGAAAAAGCACCCACTGATGATGATAAGCAATTCAAATTGGATAATATGAGTGACGAAGCATGTTGAATAATCAGAATGTGCATCTCTCCTGATTTAAGGTTTCACCTTAAAGAAATTGATGACCCCCATGAAGCTTGGAAAAATATTGAATATATGTTTGGAAAACTCAATATTATTTGAGCACAACAGTTAGAAAATCAAGTACTGACCTTAATTCCAAGTGATTTTTGTTGCCTTGGAGACTATCTATCTAATTTTAAAACACTCAGAATGTTATTTGAAGAATGTGAGATAGAAATCGAGAAAGAGAGTTGCATATATGTTATTATTTCTAAGATAGGTAGTCCATATTATGTGTTTGTATCTACCTTTGATTCCATGAGAGAGGCTATAGGGAAATCTTATCAAAATACCACTCTTGAGTCCTTTTGTGTTTCTTTTATTAGAGAGGAAGATAATCTTGTACAACTTGGAGTGATCAACACTGTAGGTACCTCCAACAAATCCTTATTTTCCCAGTAGAAAGATAAACCAAAGTATCCCAAGAAGAAACATCCTTTCTACAACAACAAAGAACGTAAGGGTCCCAAAGCCACTCAGACAGCTTCAGCTCCTAGTAGTGACAAAGGAGAAAAATATAAAAATAACAAGACTGAAAGGCATTGCAACTTCTATGATAAAGATGGTCATGATGATTTCAAATGTTTCAATAATATGGAAACTTTAGAAGAAACTATGAAGAATAAGAACATCGATATTGACTCCACCTCTTCTTCTTCTTCTCATGGGCATGCACCTTCTTCTTCTGGTTTCTCCTTCAATAAAACTTCTACTTCTTCTTCTGATGAGTGGCTTCTTGATTCAGGAGAATCTTATCATATGGATAAGGATAAAGACATATTTTCTTCTCTAAATGAATGTAACACCAAGAAAATACTTGTTGGTGATTATAGATCTCTTAGTGTTGTAGGATCTAGAACATTTCAAGTAGATAATGGTCATTTCAATGATGTGTTATGTGTTCAAAGTCTTTCTTGTAACCTTCTATCAATATATCAAATCACTCATTTAAGTCAAGGTAAAACCATAGAGTTTTCACCTCACCAAGCTATAATAAAGGATATAAAATATACTAAAAATGTTCTTGCAAGTGGAATTTCTGATGATATTACCATGTTGTACAAGTTTGAAAACTTTGGTTCATCATCTTTTTCATCGATTTTTGTTTCTCATAGCGATGACTTGAGAAAAAATTGGCATGAGAAGTTTGTTCATCGAAACTATCACTCATTACAACAACTATGTAATCAACATATGGTGATTGGTCTTCCTCCTTTTTTATGTAGAGATGTTCTTAGAAAACATCATCGAGATAGTTTTGACAAAAGTGCCTCATCGCATGCCTCTCACCATTTGAAACTTGTTCACGTTTATTTGTGTGGTCCACTTTCTTCTCCTTCATTTGTTGGGTGCAAGTATTTCTTAACTTTCATTGATGATTTTTCCAAACGTATTGGGGTTTACATCTTAAAACATAAGAGATAAGATTTTGACAAGTGTTTGGCGTACAAGGTCCTTGCAGAAAAGAAACGTGTACATCAAATTCAAAAGTTAAGAACAAATAATGGTGGTGAATATGTGTGTAATAATTTTACAAGTTATTGCACTACATAGGGCATCCAAATGCAACACACTATTCCATATACACCACAACAAAATGGTGTTTTTGAAAGAAAAAACTGCACATTAAAATAAATGGATAATTGTATGATCAAATCTAAGGGATTAATTCTAAAGTATTGGGTGGAAGCAATCAAATATGCAAATTACATAGTCAGTCACACTCCCACAAAGGCTCTTAAAAATATAACACCAAAATATTCTTGGAATAAAATTAAACCAGATGTAAGTCACTTTTGTGTATTTGGTAGTATAACATGGGCTCACATTACTTATGAGAAAAGGAAAGCATTGTAGCCTAAATGTGAGAAGTGTATATTTTTTGGTTATTGTGAAGATGTCAAAGGTTATAGACTTCTTCAACCACACTGTAATGAAATTATTATTAGAAGAGATGAAAAACTTGATGAAAATATCTTGGCCTGTGAGCTTAATGGAACGATTGCACCTTCTTTGGCCTGCTAGCCATCTTCGGCATTTGTGACTTCCTCTAATCCTATTCTGGTTTCTTCTTCAGATGATGAAAGTGAGGATGAAAATACACCTTCATCTTCTCACCTTCCTCTAGACGAGTCCTTTGAACCTGAACCAACACCAGTTCCATCGCTTCCTACATGGGATTTTTCAACATGAGAAGCAGTTGGTGGTCTTGTTGGTGACCCTTCAAATCAACGTCGAACACGTTTATAGTTCTAGCGAGCCTCTTCTCTTTTGGCTCAAGTTTCAAAGAGTCATGATCGAGAGACATTTGTAGAAGCTTCAGGTCATGCAAATTGAGATACAACAATGAATTAAGAGTATCGTTATTTAATGGAAAATGATACTTTGGATATTGTACCTCTTTGAAAAGGAAGAAAACTTGTCAGATGTAAATGGGTCTATAGAACTAAGTATTCATCAGATTAAAGTCTTGAAATACATAAGGCTCAGTTAGTTGCAAAAGGATTTTCCCAAGTTGAAGGAATTGACTATAA
>JZKD02S1699272.1:0-41099 GCA_000966675.3 Picea glauca
TAGAACTAGCTCATCTTGTTATTGAAAATTTAGCATAAGCACAACTAGCTAGTATAGGTTTTGCTTGAAAATCTTCGAAACAACATATTTGAATTTCTATCCCATTTAAGCGAAGATTTCACATAATTTCTTTTAAGCTAAACAAATAAGTAATGTACCAAGAAACAATTCCATTGAACACCACCATAATAAAAAACAAAAACACATATGCCCCAACCATACTTTAACATCACTATGTCAATAAGAAAAAAAAATATACATATGCCCCAACCATACTTTTTACTGATAAAACCCTCATAGTCTTTTCAATATGAGAGAGCCCTTTTTAAGGATAAACCCTCATAACCTTCCCAATATAAGATATTGGTTAGAGTACTAAAAAATGAAATTTTTGGTGGTTTGGGTAGGATATTTTCAATGCTATAGTTTTTTCAATATATGTTGGAGATTAACATCCATTGAGACTAAATTTTGTCTATTGGATCTTTAATTTTAAATTAATTATTTGGATTTATTATGTTGTTTTTATGATAAAATAATTTGGAAATAAAATTCATTCTTTTTGATTTTTATGGGTTAGCAAGTTATGGAATTTGGTTGTATATATATTAATATTTGTTTAAAAGTCCCCCATGTATGTTTCCATCTTGAAAAATATGTGTATGGAAGGACAAATTTCCTTATGATAAAGTTTTCATATTCAGGCGTTTGATAAGTACTATTACTATATTTCTAAGTTAAGGTGAAGTATGTAGTTAATGGGGCTTTGGTCCAATGGTGAGGTCAATGGATTATTACGCCATCCACCAATGGCCATTCTCATTGTGTTCTACACCACCTAAGTAGCATGCGAAAAAATGGACAAGGTTGGGTGTAATTCTTTTGGTGTAAGAGACATTGCCACTACAATTGTTGAATCGAAATTTGTGTTCGGTTGAACAATTGTAGTGGAAATGTCTCTTGCTAGAAACCATTCTTACTCAACAACATCAACAACAAATTTATCGACTTAATGAGAACTGTGACCTCAAAACGAGAACTCTAGCACTTAAAACCCAAATTTTTGCATAAAAAAAATGAAAATCAACCCCTGAATTAAAAAGTGGTGCTACTGACAACATCATTTTTTTTAGTCTGGGTTAAAATTACACCATTTTTCAAGCATAGCCTTAAAAAATCACATAGTTTCTTAGAAAAACCTTAAAATAAACACCTAAATCAAAAAATGGTGCTACCAAAAGCAAAATGTTTTTTCTAAATGTTAAAATTATAACTTGTTTGAAATATTATCCTTGACAATTGGTACCATTGCAACCTATTGAGCACTCAACGCACCCTAAAAAGCCTCTGTCGATTTTTTTCTTTTTGGGTACCACTTGATCTTTTTCACTGTCTGATTCGACTTCATCTTTTCGAAATGTTTTGTCTTTTCCTATTCTCATGACTCTCATCACCTATTTAGGTTTGTGTGAACTTATGAAAACCCATGACTTAAAAGGACTAACACTTGAATAAGGAGTCGACAACCAAAACACTTCACCTGACGTGCTCAGATTCAACATCAGAAGGATTTTAAAGAAGGGAAAGAACCACTTGGAAAACGTCAGTTGCCAAGCGTCGATCCCCATCGGCATTGGCAAAAGGAAGTTTCTGTTTTGCGTCAAGTATTTCATACGGATATCGTGGATAGCTAATTCCACTTCAACATCAGTAAAAGATGAGGGGATAAACGTTAACAAAGAGAGAAGAGATATCACCGATAGCCGATGCCCGACGCACTTATCGGAATCGGGGAGAACTGAAAAATATCGCAACAAACATTCTGACCACACTAAAGTTTATCCCCGATCGCCGATCCCCGATGCGTTTTCGATATCGGGACTTTTTTGAGGGAGCTAATCCGAATAAAGCACTTAATAGATTTATTTCCGATCGCCGACCCTGGATAGTTTTTTGGCATCAACAAGCTAAGGTATGTATTAGAACAAATAACTTAAAGGAAAGTCCCGACTCCGATTAATACACGAGAATTAGGTCACCAGTCTTCAATGCCACGTGTCTTTATTAGACTGGAGAACCGTACGATCTAGTTTTACCCCGAGTCATTCTTGGTTCCCTAGGTCTGAGTCACACCTCCGAGTCAGCTTTGCCACGACATCATTGTACGGTGAAATTGATCGTCGTCAGAGATTTTTGAAGAAGGAAATCAATGATAATGTTCATAGCACATCCCCGATCCCCGATCCACCCACTAAGAGAGCGACACGATGGGACGTTTTAGCGTTAGATACGATCAGATTTTGAGCATTTAAAGGGCTAATTAATACCAAATCCCGCATTAGTTGCTACCTAGTGCACCAATCAATACAACTATTTAAAATCACCGATAGACCGCATTTCCACTAGCGCCTTCGCCGTCAACCCACGATGAAGTTAAGTTATGGTGATTCAACGACAAATTTGTTTAAATTTCACTCATCACCCGAATTGAATGGCTGATGCGACACTGTAAGTTCTTCCCTATTTAAATTCTCTTGAGCCATTGTAAACAAAATCATTCTACGTGCGAGGAAATTCAGAGCATCCGAAGAATCAAGACGAGTAATTCAAAGGCTACAGAGATCCCGTGAGTATCAAAATAACCAGGTTTTAGTAAGCTTCACAAGTATGTATCCAAGTATGTAAATTTTACATGGCTACAAATTATATGTTTCTTATCTAGTTTTGTTATTTACACAACCTATGAAGGTTTATTTTAGTTGCAGGAACAATGCCACCAAGAAATCCAACCACCAGAGGATTGCTGAGGGCACCGAATCTTAAAGAACCAGAGGTAGGCGAAGGTTCCTCCCAGGGGAAGTAAAATAATTATAATACACTCCAAGGCCAGAACCTATCATTAAGACATTGACGAAGAAGGTTTTCATCCAGCCTCTAGCCTTTGGAGATACAAAGGAAAGCAGAGGGCCCAAGATGGCGCTCCCACAGTGGGGAGAACTCTATAACAAGATCAGTCAGGAGGAATACCCGAAATATGTCCCACACAGTAATCCAGATGTAAGAGCACTCGACGATGAGGTGTTCCCGAACATCCGACGGTCGTACCAACATATGGTGGCAAGCAGAACCCCTATTTTTCCTTGTATTGAAGTCTTGAAGTGGCTCATCGACCACACAGACACACATAAATGTTTAATCAACGATGACAATGGTGGGTGTGTCAGAGTGTTCTTACAGGTAGAGGTTCAGAAATACTACAAGCTAAGATATTTTGAGGATTGGCTAAACACAGACTTCGTGGTGAAGTTTTACAAATGCCACGACACCAGCTAAGTAATGGCCTTATGGTGGATGGAGGAAAAGAAGTACACCAATCAGAGCGTTGGCTGGTACGGGATGAACAATTTGAGGGAGCCATACATCTATTTGATGGCTCTCATCTGTCGATTATATTGAAAGAAGGACTGCTCCATATTTTTAGATGCATGGATTCCCTTGGCTTACACAGTGGCTATCTCCAGGAGCACTTTTAATTGGGGAGGGATAATTTCTAAACAATTAAGCATCTGTATACAACAAGCTCAGATGCCGAAGGAAGGAGAGAAACCATCTTTCTACATGGCTTTATATCTGCTTGATGTCATGTGCGCCAAAAAAATCTTCACCATCATGAATCTGAGCCGGCATGTCGCAGAGCTCCCGATCCATGTCTATTTCAACGTGCTATGGGAGAAAATGTATAAGAAGTCTTACTCCCTCATATACGATGAATTCATCATGCAAATTTATTTTATTCTTTTTAAGAAGGAATGCCAGAGACTATCGGCTGCAACCAAGAAAATGATATCCAAGGTAGGCCACTGGTACCTGGACGAGTGCGACACCTACATCAGGGTGTTCGCGGCCACCAGAGCACCACATCTCCTACCAGCTCATGTCCTGGACTGGCTTGTAATAGGATAAATATGCTATCAAACATCTTGCAAGACTACAACGCCACCCTGGTCAAGGACAAGAAGCAGACATTCATACCCTTATATGGTTTCCATGTAGGGTTATACTTGGTAAAAGATACAGCTCAAGCCAAATAAGAAGGGTTGATCCAACTCGAGTTTAGATTCCAGACATGCTGATTCTGTAAGGACAATCCAAAGGACCTGGTCTTGAAACATGCTTCACAAGTATCATCTTGCTGGCTGTACGCCCACGAAAAATTCAAAGATGAAGTATTCATAGAAAATGCCTAGGACTGGGATGAGGTGGTAGCAAGAATAGCTGACACCAAAATGACCAGGTTCAGGGCCATGAGCCTGGATGAATAGGCGACGGTGATAGAGCAGTTGGCTCAAGAGGCCTTCAGATCCAGGGAAGAACTTAGAGCGATAGAGGCAACATAGGTTCCCTTGGAGGCTTCGGTGCAAGATAGGGGATTTCCTATGATCCAGGATGCACGAGTGAAGGGATTGCTCATGATAGAACATGCACAATGAGTAATTGATCAGCTAGAGTACAACCCAGACCTTGTAGGTATGACAAGGACCCCTACTGACAACCTAGATGAAATCTGGGCAGGTCCAAGTGGCCTGAAGCTAATACAAATTGATGAAATCGCCAGGTTAGATAAACCTTAAGTTACAACGCTACAGGACAGATCACCAGGGGATGTTTCAGCTCAGTCAGAGATAGAAAGAACATCAGGTAGATTAGGTGCACCAAACCCCCTCCACGACTTGATAACAATCTACGATGATGAGGAAAGTTCAGAGGTATCCCTGGTGACTCCTATGCAGATCACAAAGGAAAAGGAGCCTGAGAAGGCATCTTCCCTAGTTCCCGATTCTCAAATTCAGGGCTTACCACAGAATTACCAGGAGGTCGAAAGTGTCTTAGACATTGAGATACTCGATGTACTGGAGACCCAAATGGATAGTCTGATGAACGAGCCAGGGTTAGGAGAACAAAAAGAAGAAGTTCCACAGTAGGAAATCAACATCTCAACAACCGATTATCAATTAAGTACCGAGCCTATCCCGTTCGACAACACAAGTATTCCAAAAGAGCATGAAAACCTTCAATAACCACTCACATAACCAGATCAAATATCAACACAATGATGTTTTCACGTGGTAAAACCCCTACGGGGAAACATCCATGGCCCTGACTAACGCGACCACTTGGAGAAGTTTATTAATGCAAAATAAAAATATTACAAAGAGATTTTACAATAGATTTTATCACAATCAATCATCGGAAAATGACCCTCCATGATCTTTAAATAGATATCATGGACCAATTAGGTGTTAAGCCACAAATCAATGGCCGTTAAGATCGAGGAGAGTATGAACCGTCAGATCACTCTATGTCGGGAATATATTGTGACCGTCAAATTTCCTAACTTTAAATGCATACTAATGCATACTAAAGAAACACACTAAGAAACACACTTTTACCTAATGACATATTAGACCAAGTAGATATTAACTAACTCCTAAGTGTCTAAATATCCTAACATCCCCCCTGAGGAACAACTTGGGATAGGATTGAAGGATTTAAAATGTTGACACAATAGGAGAAGGAAGGAGGCATTAGAGCCTATCCCCCCTTAATGACAGCTTCCTGAACTCCTAACCAAGATTGAAGTCTAGAAAACTTCGCTTCTGTAAGAGACTTTGTGAAAATTTCTGCAACTTGATCTTCTGTAGGGAAAAAGAGCAATTCAATAACTTAATCATGAATGAAATTTCTGATGAAGTGCATGTGTAGCTCGATGTGCTTGCTGCACTAATTTTGAACTTGGTCTTTGGCGAGCTTGATGGCACTTTGATTGTCACACCAAAGGCAGGTCGGATGCTGCTGCTCGAATCCAAACTTTGAAAGGATCTGTCGAAGCCACAAGGATTCCTAACTTGCATTTACCATTGCTCGGTACTCTGCTTCTGCTGAAGAAAGTGAAATATCCTATTGTTTCTTACAGGCCCAAGTGACAGGTCCTGAACCAAGTCTGAAAACATAACCTATAGTAGAATTTTGATCATCAAGGTTGCCAACCCAATATGAATCAGTGAAACCAACCAATAAAGGAGTCTCCCCTGAACTGTAATGTATCCCGATCTGAACTGTACCACAAACACAATGAAATATCCTTTTAACTACTTTCCAATGGCTTTCATGAGGTGTTTGCATATACCAGGCAACAAGACCAACAACAAAGGAAAGATCAGGACGAGTATGAGTCAAGTATAAGAGGCTACCAACTAACTGACGGTACAGGGTGGTATCAACTTCAAGAGAAATACATGTGTCAATAAGCTTGACTCTAGACTGGAAGGGAGAAGGGGTTGGTTTACAATCATCCATGTGAAAATGATGAAGAAGGTCACAAGAATACTTAGACTGGGAAGGAAAAATTCCTTCATTGGTTTGCAAAACTTGGAGGCCAAGGAAATAGTGCAAAAAGCCTAAGTCTGTCATTTCAAATTTCTTCTTAAGACTGGTTTTCACATGGTTTAAAAGTTTTGAGTCACTACCAGTAAGGATAAGGTCATCAACATAAAGGACAAGGATTATGAGATGGATTCCTACTTTCTTGGTATAAACATTAGAATCAGAATGGCATCTAGAGAATCCGATGTCAATAAAAAAGCTGTCCATTTTGGCATACCAAGCTCGGGGAGCTTGCTTAAGACCATAAAGAGATTTCTTAAGGTGACAAACAAGGCTAGAGTCATTATGGACATAGCCAGGAGGTTTTTCCATGTATATTTCTTCTTTCAAATCACCATGCAAGAAGGCAGATTTAACATCCATCTGATGGACCTCCCATTTATGTGAAGCAACAAGGGCAAGAACAAGGTGGATGGAATTCATTTTGGCTATAGGGGCAAAGACTTCATTATAGTCAATTCCTTCAACTTGGGAGAATCCTTTGGAAAATAACTCAGCCTTATGTCTTTCAACACTTCCATCTGATGCATACTTAGTTCTGTACACCCATTTACATCTGAAAAGTTTTCTTCCTTTTGGAAGAGGTACAAGATCCTAAGTATCGTTTTCCATTAAATAACAACACTCTTCATTCATTGTTGTATCCCAATCTGGATGAATTGAAGCTTCTGCAAATGTCTATGGATCATGAGTCTCTGAAACTTGAGCCAAAAGAGAAGAGGTTCATTGGAACTGCGAACGTGTTCGACATTGATTTGAAGGATCATCGACAAAATCACCAGCTGCTTCTCGTGTTGAACAGACCCATCTAGGAAGTGGTGGAACTGGTTATTGTTCAAGTTCAAAGGAATCATATGGAGGAAGGTCAGCAGGCAGAGGTGGATTTTCATCCTCACTGTCATCATCTGAGGAAGAAACCGTAATAGGAATAGAAGAAGGCACAAATGCCGAAGATGGCTAGTAGGCCGAAGAAGGCACAACTGCCGAATTAGGATCGCAGGCCAAGAGATTTTCATCAAATTTAACATTTCTTATAAGAATAATTTCATTACAATGTGGTTGAAGAAGTCTATAACCTTTGACATCTTCGGAATAACCAACAAATATACACTTCTCACTCTTAGGCTGCAATGCTTTCCTTTTCTCATCAGGAATGTAAGCCCATGCTATACTGCCAAATACACATAAGTGACTTACATCTGGTTTAATTTTAGTCCAAGCTGCTTCCGTTTTTATATTTTTAAGAGCCTTTGTGGGAGTGCGATTGACTATGTAATTTGCACAGTTGATTGCTTTTTCCCAATACTTTAGACTTAATTCCTTAGATTGGATCATACAATTAGTCATTTATTTCAATGTGCAGTTCTTTCTCTTAACAACACCATTTTGTTGTGGTGTATATGGAATAGTGTGTTGCATTTGGATGCCCTGTGTAGTTCACATATTCACCTCTATTATCTGTTCTTAAATTTTGAATTTGATGTCCATATTGCTTTTCTACAAGGGCCTTGTAGGCCAAAAACTTGTCAAAAAATTCACTCTTAAGTTTTAAGAAGTAAACCCAAGTACGTCTGGAAAAATCATCAATGAAAGTTAAGAAATACTTGCACCTAGAAAAAGAAGGAGAAGAAAATGGACCTCACAAATCACCGTGAACAAGTTGTAAAGGGCTCGAGGCATGCCAAGAGGCACGTTTGTCAAAACTATCCCGATGATGTTTGCTGAGAACACAACCGACACAAACACCATCTTTGCATGAAACAAGAGGAAGACCAGTCACCATCTGTTGATTACATAGTTTCTACAATGAGCGATAGTTTAGATGACCAAACCGCTCATGCCAAAGTTTTCTCAAGTCATCGCTATGAGCAATAAAAATTGATGAAAAAGATGATGACCCAAAGTTGTCAAAATTGTACAACCTGGTAATATCATCAACAGTTCCAGTTGCAAGAACATGATTAGGATATTTTAGATCCTTGATTACAACTTGGTGAGGTGAAAACTCAATGGTTTTACCTTCACCCGAATGAGTGATTTGATATACTGATAGAAGGTTACAAGAAAGACTTAGAACACATAATACATCATTGAATGGCCATTTTTGACTTGTACTGTTCTAGATCCTTCAACACTAAGAGATCTATCATCACCAACAAATATTTTCTTGGTGTTACATTCATTTAGAGTAGAAAATATGTCTCTATCCTTAGCCATATGATAAGATGCTCTAGAATCAATAAGCCACTTATCAGAAGTAGAAGTAGAAGGTGTATTGAAGTAGAAACCAGAAGCAGAAAGTGCATGTGCATGAGAAGAATAAGAAGAAGTAGTAGAATAAATACTGATGTTGTGCTTCTTCATCGCTGCTTCTAAAGCTGCCATCTTCTTGAAACATTTGGTCTCATCATGACCATCTTTATCACAAAAGTTGCAATGTATGTTAGTATTCTTTTTTTTATATTTTGCTCCTTTGTCACCATTAGGAGCTAAAGCTGTTTGAGCGGGTTTGGGACCCTTATGTTGCTTGTTTTTGTAGCGAGCATGTTGCTTCTTGGGATACTTGGGTTTATCTTTCCGCTGGGAAACTAAAGCTTTGTTGGAGATACCTGCAATGTTGATCACTCCAAGTTTTACAAGCTTATCTTCCTCTCTAATAAAAGAAGCAAAAAAGGACTAAAGAGTGGGTTTTTCATAAGATTTCCCTAGAGCCTCTCTCATGGCATAAAAGGTAGATACAAACATAGAATATGAACTACCTAGCTTAGAAAGAATAAGATAGATGCAACGCTCTTCCTCCATTTTTATCTTACATTCTTCACATAAAATTTTGAGTGTTTTAAACCTAGATAGATAGTCTCCAAGGCAAGAAAAATCACTTGGACTCAAGGTCAATATTTGATTTTCTAACTGTTGTGCTCGAATAATATTGAGTTTACCAAACACATATTCAATCTTGTCCCAAGATTCTTCTGGGTCATCAATTTCTTGGAGGTGGTGTCTTAAATCAGGAGAGATGGACATTCCGATTAGTCCACGTGCTTCATCACTCCTATTAGCCCATTTGGATTTCTTATCATCATCAATGGGTTCTTTTTCCTTTCCCAAGGTAATCCGGTACAAGCCTTTACTTCTTAATAAATCTTCCATATGAGAATTCCATTGGAAGTAGTTGTTGCTGTTAAGCAAGACGTTACTTGTAGAAGCCATATGAAATATGTAGATAATGTGGATTTAAAAACTGAAACTGATGATATGGATGGAAATATCTCAAAAAGTTATGTTGTTTTAAAAAAAAGGGCAACTGAAAATGGACTTCTGATGTGAGAGTTATGCCCTTTTAAAAAAAGGCATAAACGGTAACCAACTGACCATGTGATAGTGCAAGTTTCTTTATGAAGTGACCCACTTTTATAAAGAGAAGTGGGGATCACTTTTACAATGAAGTTACTTTATAACAAAAAAATTGCATACAAAATAAATAACTCTAAAATAAAATATTAAAGCTACTTATAGTGATTCACTTTTATACTTGAAGTGAAATACACTTTACAATTTTAGCATGAACTTTTTAAAAAAAGTAACAAAAGAGAGACTTGAACTCAAGACCTCTTACTTAATAAGGAAAATTTTAACCACATGGTCTAGAAAAACATATTGTAATGTTCAGAAGGAGGATTGGGGTTGTTTTTGTTTTTGTTGTTGTTGTGGAAGACGGCCTTGGAGAGTGTGCTAAAAAAAAACTCTTTTCACACAAGAAAAACAAATTTTGCTTCTCGATGACAACAAGGGTTAGATCTCGGTTAGCTTACCTGAAAGATGCACCTTTTCCTATCCGTTTCTGATTTTCTGAGATCACACAGGGCACAGGGCAAAGAGCATACACACATCTAAAAGAGTAGCAACCCAGAAATAAAAAAATACAAACCGAAATAAAACCAAAATAAAACTTTGCAGAAATTAAAAAAATGCATATTCAGGCTTTATACCTCTGGATCTGACTGTAATGGCCGTATCTTGGGCAAACATAAACCTTTTTGAGTGAAATGAAAAGTGTTCTTAAATGAAACGAGTGCTCCAGATGCATTGGAACAGTCCTCTCAACCAGAAATGTATGAAAATTCCAGCAAATGGAGATGAGGCAACTCGTCTTCACGATCTCGATCTACAATAGGAGCGGGTCTTCAAACAGGCTCTGATACCATGTTCGAAAACACAGGTATTCTAACAGAGGGCGAACACTTTCAGTAACCACTCACATAACGAGATCAAAGATCAACACACCGATGTTTTCACATGGTAAAACCCGTACGGGGAAACATCCACGACCCCAACCAACGCGGCCACTTGGAGCAGTTTATTAATGCAAAAGAAAAAGATTATAGAGATATTTTACAATAGAGTTTCTCACAATCAATCATTGGAAAATGACCCTCCATGCTCTTTAAATAGAGATCATGGGCCAATCGGGTGCTAAGCCACAAATCAATAGCCGTTAAGATCGAGGAGAGTATGAACTGTTAGATCACTCTATATCGGGAACATATCGTGACCGTCGGATTTCCTAACTACAAATTCATACTAATGCATACTAAAGAAACACACTGATAAGCACACTTTTACCTAACGACATATTAGAGCAAGTAGATCTTAACTATCTCCTAAGTGTCTAAATATCCTCACATATCCCCGATGCTTCAATTTCAATCGGTACTCAACCTCCCGACGGGAAGCAACTAGAGGCCGAGCCTTCAGAACACATGGAAGAGGTTCAAGAGCCTACTCTTGAACAAATATACACCGTCGGAAGCCTGGGAAACATGCTTACCTGGGGAGATCAACAAATCCATGAACCCGTGGATGACGTTGCTTATATACATGCCATGTCCTATGACTGGAAAGGAAAGCTATCGTGAAGAGAACCACCAAGAAGAGAAGGATTTCTCTATATCGTTCCATCCTCATCACCACAGAGGAAAAGTTACAGAGCATGCCAAGACATCCGAGCTTATCGATGCAGGGATGGAAATCACAGATGCCACCCTGAACAAAGTGAAAAGGGATGAAGATGATTTGGCCGCTGCGTTGAAGGAATTGGAACATCTACGCCATTTGGCGAAATATTACCAGGACACCAAACAGGCTGCAATGTTCCTGAGGAGCGAATTCGAGGAGGCCTATAGTAAATTCACGGATGAGCGACACCTATTCACTGCAAGGATAGCCCAGCTTCAAGAAGAGACCCTCATGGTGCTGGAGATGTGCAACGATATGGAGAGGTGGTATGAGAAAACACACCAGGCCGTGGAAAGGATCGACTATATCAACGCAATTCAACAGGGACGAGATGCCAAAGAGAAAGACATCCAGGTACTAAGGGAAAGCAACATCGACCGCATAAAGAAGTCGGCCAAATATTGGGTAAAAATGGCTGAAGAACCTCATCGGGAAATCCAAGAGAAATGAGACGAGTGCAAAAAGAGCTGGACCAAGATCAACCGGACAATGAGAGACATCGACCTCCCCAAATTTGGCACACCCGACGACTTTGTCGACTTGTGCAACATAGTCAAATTAAATGCCGAACAAGACTCATCATGGGCTGCAGATATAGTAAGGGTGGTGAACATGGCGCCCGATCAAGTGCAACAGTTTATGGAACACTCGATCAAAGCTTGAACCATGTTGCAACAATTAAGTACTAGAATAGTCAAGTATTGGGCATGTGCAGTAGAGATAAGAGAGATCCTTTCGGCCCCAATGAAACAACATAGATTCCCGTATGCTAACACATGTGAGTATCTCTTCGTCAAATGGTCGGATTACGAGAAGAGTCATCCACTCAAGTGAGGTCATTTGATGACTCTTAGTAGACTGAGAGATGAAAGTGCCATGTGACGAGTTTTTTCTTTACTTAGCTGCACTTTTAATAATTATTTTTAGTTAATAATATGTTATATAAGAGGATCGACCTGTTAGCAAAAGGGTCGATGGTTGTTGCAAAGACCCTCATTTTTGGATTTGTAAAGAACTATTTTAGAGATGCCTTAATTGAGAAGTCCTGTTTAGGACCAGAGACAAAGTTGTGTTTTTCATCAAAAGCGTGTGTGATTGGATCTGAAGAAGAATTATTTCTAATTTTATCTCATGAATGGATGTTGTAACGAGTAAGAACTTCTAAATCTGTTGATAAGTTATTTGATTCAATATTTTTATAAGTTCTTGTATTTAATGATGAAAAGTAAATCGTCGTGTTAATATGTGATTGATGATTAGAGTAAAGGAAACTGTTTTTCTTGCCATCGTTTATTGCATGTATGTTTTCTTCTGATAATTGTACCTCAGTCAATAATTGGAACACCAACAGGTTAATGTATTAGTACTAGGCTTGTGGTAGAGAATCATTGTCTGCATGCTAGAGTGAAAGGGTTGTCCCAAGCACATCCTTCTCCAGTAGTTAATCTTTCCCACTTTGTTACCTAGTTGGTTTATACCTAATTTTATCTTATATCGGTCCCACCTATAAGAGAAAATACAAAAAGAGAATGTCCAAACTGAAGGAGGAGCTTTCACAAGAAAACGTAAATCCCATCGATTAATTGGATGAATCACAAGATCTGGAGAACCATTCCACCATTAAACGCTGCAGAGTCTAATTGGGCCTCAGTGGCGGGTTTGGTTCCTACTGTTGAGTTAAAGGGATTTAGGACCCCTCAACACAACCAAAACCTAAAAATCCACCATTAAATTGAAAAATACTGCTTCTAGTAACACCCATTGTTTCCAAACTTAAAATTGTAACATTTTTTAAACATAAGCCTTAAGAATTTGTACCATTGCAATAAAGTCAATAGCACCCCCTCTTCAATGGGGGATTAAAATTGCAACATTTTTTTAAAGCGATGTAAAAAATCATCACCACTGTAAACAAAATCATAAAATCAACCCTTAAATGTTTACTTTTTAAAGGTTAGTTTATCACTCCAAGCACATGACAATACACAATGCCATGAAAATATCACTCTATAATTTAAAAATTCAACATCACTTTCAAATATGTTTTTAATTTTAATAAAAAAAATTCAATACAAATTACAATGAGCGAAACATAAATTATTTCTTAAAAATGTTGTTACATTGACCATACTCAAAACAGACAAGCTAAGAAATTTTGTTATATTCTCCATAATCAAAACACATAATTCATAAAACATAGAAATGATTCATAACTTCATGTAAGATCATATGTAAGTTAGAACACTCATTTCTAGTTACCAAACAAACATCATATGGATCAAAAATATATAAAATATTTCATACACTTATTGAAATTCACTCATGGATTATGAAATACTATAAGAATCTACATTGTCTTTAGATGAATGATTGGATGAAGATGTAGATGATGTATACTCTTCTATATTATCAATGAATGCACCATCTGAGTCTACATGTATGCCCAACATTTCATATGTCAAAATATTTTTAGATCTATGACTAGGTTCAATAGACTCCCATCTTGCAGTTATTTCTTGCCACTGCAAGGAGAACACCTTGTAAGGGAGGTTTTCAGTGTTACAAAATTTTGCAAAATTTTCAGAAAAGCCTTTGCTACAACCTCCTCTATTGGCTGTGGAGGTTTTAATGAATGTTCCATAATTAAAAAAAATTGGGTGGGTGGAGGTTGTAGCGAATGTTTTTTTTTTGCTGGTGCTTTAATTGTCAAAACACACTGGCGTGCCATTAAATAAAGTTCCTTGGTGCGTAACTAAACATAAAACACACCGTAATGAACTTCCATAAAATGCCCCAGAACGTACATAAAACCCAAAAACACACAGGTGCACCATTACATAAATTCTTGGTGCAGACATAAAACAAAAATGCACAAGGGCACCATTACACGAAATGTCCCGATGCATACATAAGACAAAAACATGTTGGTTCTCCATTACATCACTGTCCCGATGCATACATATGACGCAAATGCACTGGGGTGGTTATGGTTATTATGCCTTGGATTCCCATTTTGTTGTATGCAACTCTAGTGCGCTTGTATTTTATGTCCGTCCTAGTTCTTGTATAATTCATACGTTTCTGTGTCTATATTAAATATAAAGCACCGATGCGTTTATCTTATTTAACACACTGGTGCTATTATTATATTGAAAAAACCAATGTTTATTTATCACATGCGCACCGTAAAATTTGAAAACGATAGATATTATCACACATTTTATGCATCGGGGCTTCTGTATAATTAATATGTACCGATGCTTTAGTATGCTTAATATGCACCAATGCATATAACCCCTTAAAAAACATCGATTTCTATATTGTTTCAGGCACCATTTTGTGAGTTCATAAGAATGCACCGATATGTATATATTTTAATGATTTTTTTTTTACAGTTTTTTTTATAATAGTATTGTTTTTAATATTTTTGTTATTGCATTTTGATACAATGAAAACATTAATGCCTTATCCAATGGATTACACCTATGTTATTTGCAACAATGTAAACCATTCACATATTAATTAATCAATTATTTGCAACAATGTAAATCATTCACATATTAATTAATCAACAACACAACATTTTACAACATTTGACAATACAATAAAATAACAAACCTATTTTTATTATATATGAATAAGAGGCCCATGGTCATACAAAATGGGACAACATAAAGGTCCACAATAATCAAGATGGAGCCAATATGTACTTGTTACAGTTATTGGTAACATGTCCTTATGCAATTGGTACATCATGTCCACTACATTAAACAAAAATATCCCTGATTTTTACAGACCAATATTACAAAACATACAACTTGCAGTAACATTCAATTATATTAATTGTCATTCATCACTTAAACTGTTGTCATTAGTCGAGCTGTTGGCATCCCTCATTTCTTGGTCAATTATATGCAATATTGTTCTTTGGTTATTTAAACAGATGTTTTCTTGCTCGACTTCTTGTTGACGTTCCAATTGTTCATGTTCCATCTACAAACATAGAAATAAAGCATAATAAGTAAATCTACTTTTATAATATAGAAGAATATACATACTTGCGTAAGTAAAAAAGTGTACCATAGCAATGAGTGATTCATAAACCATACACATGATTTCAAAGCTTGGCCTCATGCTGGTTATCACAAGATTTTCTATTTTCTCCTCTCCATACTTTGTTTCCTACATGTTTAATACGCCATGAGAAAGAATAGTCGATATAATTAATACAAAGGTTTTTTAGCGTTCCATTAATTATAAAACAAGGGAAGTTAAACAACATAGCTATTTACAAATTTTTAATTAAACCTTTATATTTCAACATATACTCACAACACTTAGTTAGCCCAATGTTGATCAATTGTTTGATTGCCTATTCTTTGTATGATAGCACCTATTAAAAGACATCCATGGATCAATGCAAATTAATTATTTAAATATAAATATCACAACAAATATGAAGACTTAAGTAATGTCGAAAATGTAAGTACTCACAAACTTTTCAATCAAAACAAAGTTACCAACTTAACGAGAACATTTTAGAGTTCTCGTTTTTTAGAGGTCACATTTTTTACCGCCGTTTCAAAAAATGGTGCTATCGGTAGCACCCCTTTTTTGCAGGATGGTGAAATTGTGATTTGCTTGAAACCATTGGCTTGACAACCAATACTGTTAAAATTACATTGCAGAAAATTGACTCTCAAATCGAAAAGTGATGCTACCGGTAGCACATTTTTTTATATTTGGAGTTAAAATTACGACTTAATTAAAACAATAGCCCCAATCACTGGTACTGTCACGAACAAAGAACTTCAAATTAGCTTGTAAATAAAAAAGTAGTATTTTATTTATTAATCAATTTTATTTTATTTTTTAAATTTACATTAAAAAAAAATAAATCGAAAAATGAAACTCCACATACATGTTTCTTTTTTTCTTTAAAAAAAACACATTTTTCTATTTTATTTTTTTGAATGAAAAACTAAAAATAGGTTTATAGAAAAAAACATGATTGTTTATAAAAAACAGTTTTTAATAAAAAAGCCCCTTTTTTAAAATGAAAAGTTGTCTTATTTAAAGAAAATATGTATTTTTAATTGAAAATCTCAATTTTTTAATGAAAAAAACACCCCATTTTTATTAAAAAAACACAATTTTTTTGTTGAAAAAGATTAAAAAAAAACAAAAAATGAAAACCATAACATAAACATTAAAAACAACAGTTTAAATTATCTTTAAGAAAAATATGTCAAATAAAAATTTAAAAACAATTTTTTTAAAGCCAAAATTAATCAAACACAAAAAAATCAAAATTTAAAAAGCAAACTTAAAAGAGATAAAAAAAAATAAAAATAAAAAGAAAACACGTCAGATTAAAAAAGATTAAAAAAACTGCATGAAAAAAAAGAAATTAAAAAAAGACATAAAAAGAAAGAAATTAAAAAAAAAAACTTAAAAAACGCGTAAAAAATAAAAAATTAAAAAGAAAACGCCTCAAATTAAAAAAAAAATAAAAAAATTGCATAAAATAATTAAAAAAAAGCATCACAACAATTTTTTTTTATAAAAAAGATGTGAAGTTAAACAAAATATGGAAAAAATTAATGTGAAGGGGGGGAGAGCGATGGTGGGCATCACTCTCCTCTCCACTAAGCTTTGTTTATGTATATGTATAAAACAAAGCATAGCGGGGAGGGGGGTGATGTAGAGCATCACCCTCCCCCCTTTCAACCTCATGACATTGTTAGATTTTCCTTATTTACAAAGTACTAGTGTAACTTGTGTTCTTTTACTATATCTATATCTATATCTATATCTATATCTATATCTACATCTATATCTATATATATATATATATCATGTACTTGTACTGTGTAGTAGCAACATAAACATGAGACAAAAGAACAAAAGAGATTTATCCTAAGAAATCCCCAAATGGGGGAAAAACCCAACAACCTTTCTTAGATAGATTTCGTTCCCAAAGAAAGTCCAATCAGATAAACCCTATCACAAAGGCTAGCTCAACTAGAAATATCACCACAACTGCAACAACAACACTACACCAAGATAACACACCTCCTCAAGGAGTAGCACACAAGAGAGAGATACCAAAAGACTGAACAAGAAGAAATTGAGTCACTGCAATAGTTGGATTACCTTCTCCAAACTTGCGCCTTGCTTATGTGTCATTGAGAGAGTGTGAGTGAGTGAACAAATGAGCTAAGGAACCTCCTTATTTATACTCTTCCTATCCTTCTAGTTGGGCCAACTTCTCTTATGGGAAGGTGCCCTTTCATTATAATTAATTCTTCTGGGCCGACTTCTCTTCTAGGGTATTTCAACATCTGTCCAATGGATTTCTTGCTTCCAGAATTTTCTCCGCATCTAAGAAAGGTCATCCAGGAGGGAAATATCCTTCCAAAAATACTAAAACATCAACATTCTGATGCAGGAGCATCACCATCAACATTCAATGAGGTTGAGTGGAGGACAACTCAACATCCAACGCACAAATTCAAAGTAGTCTGGATTCCAAGGAGAGCGCGTCACTTTAATATTTTGAAAGTATTGTAATTAAAGGCCCCGTAATATTTTGAGGCAAGAGCCACTGTAAACAATGCAAGAGATTGTAATTTATTTAATGCCTAAATGATTGTATAGATTTGGAGCATCGACTCATATCTATATTGCAAATGCTCATTTATTTGTAATAATCCTAGTGGTAGAATGATTTAATTATGATGTGAAAGCACTAGAGTTGTTAGGGACCTAACCCCTCATGTAGGTAGAATAATATATTTCCATGTAATAAAGGTCAATATTAATAAGGCCTAGCAATAAGGAAGAATAAGTCCAATATAAGAAGACCTAATAGAAGCATCTTCTCCTAGAAGGATCTTCCTCTAGATGTTTCTTTTGATAGACATATTTAGTATAAATAAGAGTAGAGGGTATGGGAACTTTTGTCTTGGATATTATTGTAATAGAGATCTGCTCTGCTGAAGGTTGCCCCCTCGAAGAGGCAAGTGAACATTGCTTTTAGTAATCAAAGTGCTCTTTCCGGTGTTATTATGGTATCATTTCGGTATTATTGTGGTGTTTTTCTGGTTATATTGTTGTTCATTTGCCATTTCTAGCTATTTATTTCCGTTCTGCATACTTTTCATATCTGGAATATTACAAGTGGTATCAGAGCACATTCCTCGACAGAAAATTGTGGGTTAATTTTTTTCTAGGGTAGAGACGTATTCCGACGTCTTTAAGCTACATAGATCTATTGTCACGCGCATAAACCCTCGGTCGGGGATTCAAACATGCAAGAAATACAAGTGGTACTTAAGCACACATCTGTTGGCCACCCTTGTAACGCCTCTTGGTACCCCTTTGAGTGGTAGCGCATCAGACAACACCTGTATACATATCGGCCTAGATTTCTTGAAGCCCTCCATAGATAAACTGATCAACTGCATGACTGCTATAGTTCCATCGAGAACAACACTCGGGAAGATACTCTCTAGTACCTAGGTAGTTGGGTAGTACGACTAAGGGAATGATCTAGCCTCCTTACTTGGTGCCCTGAGATATTGGGCCGAGTACTACTGTTGGACCCCGCATGTATATCAGAGAGCTATAGCACAGGGAAAACCCTTCTCTATAGAACCCTTGAATACCTAAGCCTTGGGAAGGAAACAAAAATAGAACAGACAAGATCTATTGTCGCGCAGCTATGTCTCCTGCATTCGAGTTGCGAAATTACTACACATTTCTTCCTGTTAAACATTTGGGCATTTCATCACTGTAGTATTTTTCAGATCAGAGTATAACTCCATAGGAGTAAAAAAAAAACAAAAACAAATGCACCATTATTTGGTACCTATTCCGTTGGATTTCTCTCTTCTCCCTTATCGCAGTCATACCTATCAATTTTCAGATTTTTTTTTTTTTGTGGACCCAAACCCCTTCCAACACCCTTATTTAGGCTTTACCCCATTGGATTCAACTCGTCGCCCTGATAGTTGTGATCAACTTCACCCATAACCCATTTTCTGTGTGGTCCCACCCTCCCCTTTTTGTGTTCCCTCATCATCATGGCCCATACCCATAGCCAAGATTTGGAGGCTCGCTTCAATACCTTGCACTCTAATTTCATAGAAACCCAACAAGAAGTGCGACAACGCAGTGCCAATATTGTCTCCATCAATCAAAAAATGCATTCCTCCATAGTTTCCTCAATCGTGGAACTCAAACAAGACCTCAAACAAGACATGACTACCCAACTTGAATCGGTCACTACGATGATCTGTGCCAAGCTGCATATCCCTTCACATCTTCCCTTATTTGACCCACCTTTGCATACCAAAGGTGAAACTTCCTCTCATTCCCAGAATTTTCAGCCCCATCACTTTCAGCGTGACCTACGCCTTCCACGTGTGGATGTGACCAAATTTGATGGCTCAGATCCCACTCCCTTGGTAACTCAAATGGAACATTATTTCTTGTTGTATGGAATTACATATGAGTTGGCCAAACTCTGGTATGATGTTCTCCATCTAGATCAAGAACGTTGGCAATGGTGGTAATGGAGAAAAAATGCCCGCCAAGGGTATGTGGCTTGGACACACTTTGTGGCAGAGATTTATGAACACTTTGACAGTGACACCAACCATTTAGGCCGTTTGACAAAGTTAAAACAATCCGTCACAATGGAAGGATTTATATGTTCTTTTGAGCGACTGGAGTTTCATACAGAGGGCATGTCTAATGATTTTTTCCGAGAATTTTTTATCAGTGGCCTAAAGGATGAGATTCATGCCCATGTCCTCATGGATCGACCTCATAGTTGGGTGGATGCTACTAAAAGAGCTAAGAAAGCACAACAGGTTGTCTCTTCTCAAAACTGAAAACCTCCTTTACTCCTTGCACTAAACTAGTAACTCCCACTCCTCCTTCTACTCCTCTAAAGATCCATAATTTGACCAGGGCTGAAATGGTTGAACGCCAACTCAAAGGCCTTTGTTATAATTGTGATGAAAAATATTTTTAGGGACACAAGTGTAAGGAACAAAATCTGTTTATGGCCATCTCAGAGGATGTTTTGGAAGAGGATGTTGAGGCTCCCCTTGTGTCTGTGTCACTTGAACCCACTGGCATAACCCCTCCCTCATACCCTCCCAAAGTAGAACCAATCATTTCCCTAAATGCTCTCACTAGCTTCTCTGCTCCCAAAACCCTCAAGATAATTGGTTACATCAAGAATATGAAGGCCATCATTCTTGTTGATAGTGGAAGCACCCATAATTTTATTCATCGTCGCATTGCCCAAGAAACTAATTGCTATATCCAGACAATCAATAATTTTCAAATCATGATTGCCAATGGAGGGTCCATGAAATGTGGAGGGCATTGTGAAAATGTGTGTCTCCAAATGGGTGACTACCACTTGAAAAATCATATGTTTACTATCCACATGGGCAGTTGTGACATTGTGTTGGGTGCAGAATGGCTAAGGACTTTGGGTCCCATTCTCATGGATTTTAAGGAATTAACCATGCAATTCGACCAGGAGGGCCAACCATATAAGTTCCAAGGCATCATTTCCGGTTCCCCGAAGATCATTAGTTCCCATCTCATGGAAAAGCTGCTAAGAAAAGGTCATTCTAGCTTTATTTCCCAACTCCATGCCATACAAGCAACTGAGACACCCTCTGTGCCATAAGACCTTCAATCCATCCTCTCTAAACATCAAGTGGTTTTTTCCACTCCCCAGGGACTCCCTCCTTCCCATGGTGTTCATGATGATTCCATTCCCCTTGTCCCAAGCAACCTTCCTCCCAATATCCATCCCTATCGTCACCCATTTTCCCAAAAAAATGAAATTGAGAAAATTGTTCAAGAACTGCTCAATGTAGGTGTTATCCGCCCTAGTACGATCCCCTACTCTTCTCTTGTTGTCATGGTCCTTAATAAAGAAGGTTCTTGGCACATGTGTCCTAACTTTTGCGCCCTAAAAAAACTCACCATTAAAGACAAATTTCCCATCCCTGTCATTGATGACCTATTGGATGAATTGAGTGGTGCCCAGTTCTTTACTAAACTTGATCTTCGTTCTGGCTACCACCATATCTATATGAAAGGAGAAAACATTCCTAAGACTGCATTTAGAACTCATTAGGGACACTATGAGTTTTTGGTCATGCCCCTTGCCTCTGTAATTCTCCCTCCACTTTCTAAAGCCTCATGAATAATGTCTTCCGTCATTTTCTCCGTCATTTTGTCTTAGTTTTCTTTGATGCTATCCTCATCTGTTGTAAAACCTAGACAATCCATCTTTCTCATGTGGATCAAGTTCTCCATCTACTCTCTTAGCACCAAATTTTCCTCAAACAATCTAAATGTGCTTTTGGTGCCTCAGAAGTTGAGTGCTTGGGTCATCTTGTTGGCAAGGCCGACGTCGGGGTGGATCCAAAAAAGATTGAAGCTATGCAAGATTGGCCTCACCCAAAGAATCTCAAAAGCTTGCATGTATTTCTGGGTTTAACAAGTTATTATCGCAAGTTTGTTAAGAATTATGGAAAGATTGTGACACCTCTCACTGCACTCCTTAAAAATAATTCTTTCACTTGGACTCTAGAAACTACTCAAGATTTTCAAACCTTGAAGATTTCCATGTGCACCACTCCAGTCCCAACCCTTCCTGATTTCACAAAGACCTTTTTCCTCGAATGTGATGCTTCTGTGAAAGGAATTGGTGCTATCATTATGCAAGAGGGTCAGCCTTTGGCCTTTACCAACAAATAACTGACCAACAAACAATTGTCCAAGTGAAATTTTTGCAAATCAATCTATGAAAAGGAAATGTTGGCTATTTTGCATGCCGTGGATCTTTGGCACCCTTATCTATTGGGGAAACACTTCCAAATTAAGACAGATCATCAAAGCCTCAAGTATTTTCTGGAACAATGCCTTTCCTCCCCAGAGCAATACAAATGGGTAACTAAGCTCTTTGGATATTATTATGATATCATTTACAAAAAAGGCAAAGACAATGTGGTTGCTGATGCACTTTCCAGAAAATATGAATATGAAGGGTCCCTTTTTTCTCCCTCCTTCATTGTACCAGATTGACTCCAAGCTGTTCGCTAGGAATGGCTACACGATCCCAAAAGTTTGCATCTGATACAACAATTACAGTCGAATTCTCCAGTTTCCCCAGGGTACTCTTGGCTCAATGATGAGCTTCGATACATAGGCCATTTGTATTTAAGTAAATAGTCAAAACTTAAATCCACAGACTTTCCGAGCTTCATGCTACACCCACAACAGGGCACTCCGAGTTTCCAAAAACCTATGACTGGGTCAAACGTTATTTTTTTTCTGGGATGGTTTGAAACATGACGTTCATAATTTTGTGGCTGAATGTGATGTTTATCAACGCATCAAGGTAAAAAGAGTCAAATCTCCTGGCACACTGCAACCGCTTCCAATTCCACCTGATATTTGGCGAGATATATCTATGGATTTTATTGTAGGCTTACCTAAATCGGGCAATAGATCATGCTGAAATAATGTAAATGGAAAGAGTATTCTTATTATTATTTGGTATATTATTCATTGGATCAATCCCCATTGTGGATTGATCATGTCAGCTATTGTAATAGGACCAAATCCCCTTTTGCGGATTGGTCAAATGATAATTATAATAGGAAGAATAAGAAGTTGGCCCCAACAGATATTAAAGAGGCCCTAGAACATAATAAAGGTGGTTATAACCACCCAGTTGGAGAAGTCGACCCTGCCAGTGAAGAGACACTTCACACGTGCCAGTCTAATATAAATAAGGAGGCTAGCGCCTCACTTAGACACACAACTCACTTGCTCATTTCGTAAGAAAAGTTTCGGATCTCTAGTTTGAGAGGAAAGAGAGAGAGTGGCACATATCTGGGAGAGAATCTTCTGTATTAGTTTAAGAGATCTCTTGGCATTGTATTAGCTATCTATAATAAGGAAGTTTTGCTAGGTTTTCTTCGCCCAGAGGGTTTCCTAGGATAAATGCTGTGTCTCTTGTGATTGTGTATTTCTCAGTGATCTTGTATTATGCTATTGTTATCTAATATGCAAAGAACTACAATATTGGCTTAAACATTAACATGGTATCAGAGCCAAGATGAAGGAAGCATCTTTCACAAGAGTGAAAAACGTCATTGTTGTCGTACATGAAAATTAGGGCTTTTTGATGGTGAATATTTTCAGCCCCAAAACCATCTAGAAAAGTGCACCCTCCCCTAAGGATCACTTTGGCACTCTCAACACACCTTTTCAGTGGCTAGATCTCCCAGAAAGTGAAACCCTAGTTTCACAAAGTACCAGAAGTACCAGAAAACCAGTGTACCAGAAGTACTAGAAGCACCAGAGTACCAGAGGTACCAGAAGCACCAGTCCAGAATTCCGCAGATCAAATTTGGAGGAGCAAAAGTTGGATTTTATCAGATCCAAACACACCAGGCTACTCGCCTCAGCTAAGCGCACCTCCTAGGAAGTTCAGATTTTGATTTTGAGCACTTTCATTTTTTGGTCATTTTCCTAGCTCCAGGTAAAGATGTCTGCAAGAATTAAGCTTCTTGACAAGCTAGAAGGAGTGGAAAACTTCAGTGTCTAGAAGTATAGGATTGGCTTCATTCTTGAAGAGAATGACCTAGCAAGATTCATCAAAGAATAAGTACCAGAACCCGCCGATGCTGCAGAAAAGGCAAAGCATCAAAAGGACACAATCAGGGCCAAAAGAATCATTGCAAATTCAATCAAAGACCACCTGATTCCGTATGTGTCATCTAAGAAGACTCCGAAAGAAATTTTTGATGCCTTGATCAGACTATATGAAGGAAAAAACATAAACCGAAAGATGAATCTAAGAACTCACCTGAAGAATACAAGGATGTAGAAAGGAGAAAGAAGAGATGTACCGGAAGAGATGTTCACCAGAAAGAAGCCAGAAAGAAAGGATGTACCGGAAGAGATGTTCACCAGAAAGAAGCCAGAGGTAAGCCATCTCAAAGTATTTGGCTATCCAGTGTTTATTCATATACCTAAAGAAAAGAGAAACAAGCTGGACCCTTCAGGAAAGAAGGGAATATTTGTGGGGTACTGTGAGGTCTCCAAGGCCTTCAAAATCTATATACCAGGTCACAATCACATTGAGATCCATAGGGATGTGACCTTTGATGAAGATGCAGTGCTCAAGAAATCTAACCTATGCCAGCTTGAATAAGTATATGAAGTGGAACCCGTAATCCCCAGTTCTGTAATAAGGGAGGTTCCCAAAGCTACACAACTAGTGAGGGAAGTCATAACTTCCCCTAATGAGGAACTTCTAGAAGACCATGATATAGTAGAAGTGCAAGAACCTCCTCAGATGATGATCCTCCATAAAAGAAAGCCAGCTTGGGCTAGAGAGATTATTCAATATGGAGAGAAGTACGATGTTCCCCAAGGAACTACGAGACAGGTGAAAATACCAAAGGCATTCTCTAGTTATATGGCTTTGATGTGTGATCTCCTAGAAGAGGAGCCTACTTGCTTTGAAGAATCCATTCAAAGGAAAGAATGAGAAGATGCCATGATAGAGGAATACCAATCCATAATGAAGAACGAAGTATGGGAAATAGTTCCCAGACCAAAGAGTAAGATGTGGTATCCTCCAGATGGATCTTCGAAATAAAACATGCTGCTGATGGAAGTATTGAGAAGTATAAAGCAAGATTTGTTGCTCGTGGATTTTCCCAGAAGGAAGGAATTGACTATGAAGAGACATTCACTCCTATGGCCAGATACACTTCGACCAGAACCATCATAGCTCTTGTAGCTAAGATGAAGTGGAGGCTCAACTAGATGGACGTGAAGACATATTTCCTAAATGGTGTCATCGAAGAGGAAGTGTATATAGAGCAACCTCAAGGATTTGAGGTTGAAGATAGGAAGTCTCATGTCTGCAGATTGAAGAAAGCCTTATACGGATTGAAGAAAGCTCCTAGAGCTTGGTATGGCCATATAGATAGTTTCTTGACGAGCTTAGGATTTACCAAGAGTAAAGCAGACTCTAACCTCTACTTCAAGATCATGAACGACGAGCCGGTAATCTTAATGCTATATGTGGATGACTTATTCTTAACTGGAGAAGAAAACATCACTGAATGTAAAAAGAGACTTGCCTCGGAATTTGAAATGAAAGACCTTGGCCTAATGCATTATTTCTTAGGTCTTGAGGTATGGAAGAGTCCTAAGAGGATCTTCCTTAACCAAGGGAAGTATACGGTGGAAATATTGAAGAGATTCGACATGTTGGAATGCAAGCCTATGAATACATCCATGGAAGCGAAGCTGAAGTTGCTGGTCGATACTTCGTCAGAGTTCATTGATGCCACACTGTACAGACATATTATTGGATCGCTAATGTACTTGATGAACACCAGACCAAACATTTGTTTTTCCATGAACACCTTGAGTTAGTTTCTGGTAGAACCCATACGTGTTCACTTAGTGGCTGCAAAACATGTGATGAGGTACCTTAAAGGTACAATAGATTGTGGTCTCAGCTATGATGGAGATCATGATTTCACATTGAGTGGATATACTAATGCAGATTGTGAAGGAAGTGTTTCTGATAGGAAAAGCACTTCAGGATGCTGTTTCAGTTTTGGATCAGCTATGATCTCATGGCAGAGTAGGAAGAAATCTAGTATTGCTCTTAGCACCACAGAAGCAGAATACATTGCTGCATGTTCTGTCAGCTGTGAAGTTATATGGATTTGAAATTTGCTAACCAACTTATTTGACTTAGAGATGAGAGAAACCTTGATTCTATGTGACAACCAGAGTTGCATAAAGATGACAGAGATTCCTGTATTCCATGATAGGTCGAAGCACATAGAGATATGTTATCATTACATCTGTGACATGGTGCAGAGAGGATCCTTAAAGCTCCAATACATTAGCATGGATGAACAAGTTACTGACGTGATGACCAAGCCACTATCTCGTATAAAGTTTGAGTACTTTCGAGATAAGCTTGGTATAGTCCGAAAGGATCCTCCTCGAAAGGGGTAGTAGATGCTGTGATGAGACATATCTTACTTCTGACCTAATGGTTGTGACGTAAAGGAGGATGATGTGATATGACTAGTACTGTGCTTCCAGCTGGATAGCTGTGATGTAAAGCCAATCTAGTATCCTTCTTCCGACCTGATGGTTTTGACGTAAAGAAGGACGAGTATCCTGCTTCTGACCTGATGGTTGTGACGTAAAGCAGGACGAGTACCTTGCTTCCAACTTGATGGTTGTGACGTAAAGAAAGATGATGTGTGACTAGTACTATGCTTTCGACTGTATAGCTGTGACATAAAGCAAGTCTAGTTCCCTGCTTCCAACCTAATGGTTGTGAAGTAAAGCAGGATGTGTACCTTGCTTTCAACTTGATGGTTGTGATGCAAAGCAAGATGATATGATGAGACTAGCACTGAGCTTCCAGCTGGATAAATGTGATGTAAAGCCAATCTAGTATCCTGCTTCCGACCTGATCGTTGTGACGTAAAGCAGGACGAGTATCTTGCTTCCAGCTTGAGTGCTGTGACGTAAAGCAAGACGATGAGATGAGACTAGTACTGTGCTTCTATCTTGATAGCTGTGATGTAAAGCCAGTCTAGTATCTTGCTTCCAGCCTGAGTGCTGTGACGTAAAGCAAGACATTGAGATGAGATGAGTACTGAGCTTCCAACTTGACAACTATGACGTAAAGCCAGTCTTGTTTTATGATGAGCTAGCCTTGTGTTGTGATGATGATGATGTATCATTTTTTATACTAATACATATTGATATAGATGATGATGGCATTCCTTTGAGAATGACGATGCTGCTGATGAAGAAAACTTCTGATGATTTATAGATATGCCAGTCAATGTTCCAAGATGATATTGATGATGTTGTCCTCTCTCCCACTTGATGCTGTTGATGATGTTGTCCTCTCTCTCTCTCGCATGATGCTGCTAAAGAATACCCTTCTTGTTAAGGGGGAGTGTTGAAATAATGTAACTACAAAGAGTATTCTTATTATTATTTGATATATTATTCATTGGATCAATCCCCATTGTGGATTGATCATGTCGGCTATTGTAATAGGACCAAATCCCCTTTTGCAGATTGGTCAAATGATAATTATAATAGGCAAAATAAGAAGTCGGCCCCAACAGATATTAAAGAGGCCCCAAAACATAATAAAGGTGTTTATAACCACCCAGTTGGAGAAGTCGGCTCTGCCAGTGAAGAGACACTTCACACGTGCAAGTCTAATATAAATAAGGAGGCTAGTGCCTCACTTAGACACACAACTCACTTTCTCATTTTGTAAGACAAGTTTCCCAGAATAAATGCTGTGTCACTTGTGATTGCGTATTTCTTAGTGATCTTGTATTATGCTATTGTTATCTAATATGAAAAGAACTATAATAATGGCTTAAACATTAACAGATCAGTCATAATGGTGGTAGTTGATCGTCTTTCCAAGTATGCTCTTTTATGTTCTCTTCAACACCCATTTACAACATCCACTGTGGCTCAACTTTTCATGGATCAGGCCTTCAAGCTTCATGGCATGCCACATTCTATTGTTTATGATCACGAACCAAATTTCACCATCAATTTTTGGCAAGAAATGTTCAAGATACAAGGAACCCAATTGCATCTTAGCACAACTTATCATCCCTAGACTGATGGTCAAACTGAAATTGTCAACAAGTGTTTGGAAACATATTTGAGGTGTTTTTCATCATAAAGGAAAAAACAGTGGGATCAATGGTTACCACTAGCTGAATGGTGGTACAACACTTCATACCATACAACTACCGACATGACTCCTTTTGAAGCAATATATGGACAAAATCCACCTTCATTTCTTTCATATTTTCCATGTGTCTCGAAGGTCCATGCGGTTGACCAAACACTTACAGTTCGAGAGGATATTCTCTATACCCTCAAAGAGAATTTGGTCATGTCCCAAAATCGCATGAAGAAACAAGCAGATAAAGGTCGCTCTGAACGTCAATTTGCAGAAGGGGATCAGGTGTTTCTTCGACTGCAACTTTACAAGCAAAATTCTCTCAAGACTGACCATTGTCAGAAACTGTTGCCCGAATTTTATGGTCCTTATATCATTCTCAAGCGTGTGGGACAAGTGGCCTATCAATTATCGTTTTCTAGTCATTCTAAGCTCCATCCCATTTTTCATGTTTCTTGCTTAAAGAAGGTGATTGGAACTAAGTGCCAAACTCTAACCAGCCTTCTTGAGTTGGACGAAGAAGGCTCCATTTGGATACAACCACAAGAAGTTTTGGACTAGTGTCAGTGAACCATCAAGGAAGTGTTATTCTAGTGGAAATATACAACTCTAGTAGATGCCACTTGGTAACCAACTACCATTCTGCAACAATTACCAAATCTCTAGCCTTGTGGACAAGGTTGTTTTTAAGGGGGAGGGAATGTTAGGGACCTAACCCCTCATGTAGGTAGAATAAAATATTTCCATGTAATAAAGGTCAATATTAATAAGGCCTAGCAATAAGGAAGAATAATTCCAATGTAAGAAGACCTAATAGAAGCTTCCACTTCTAGAAAGATCTTCCTCTAGATGGTTCTTTTGATAGACATATTTAGTATAAAGAGGAGTCGAGGGTATGATAAAATTTTTCTTGGATATTATTGTAATAGAGATTTTCTCTACTGAAGGTTTCCCCCTCGAAGAGGCAAGTGAACATTGCTCTCAGTAATCAAAGTGCTATTTCTGGTGTTATGCTGGTATCATTTCGGTATTATTGTGGTGTTGTTCTGGTTATATTGTTGTTCATATGCCATTTCTAGATATTTATTTATGTTCTGCATACTTTTTTATATCTGGAATGTTACAATAGTAGTCAGGAGGAAGGCTCGAGAAGCCCCTCCATGTATAAATGTATGTTATCTATGCCCAAAATAGGTTGTTGAAGTTTATTTATGATTGCTGCTGAAGAGAATTGTAGAGAGCTGTTGTTATTTGATGAAGAGCTGTTGGAACTCTTGTAAATGTTTTGCTGAAGGAATATAATAGAGGAGATTTGCTTCACATATCTGAGTTTTCTTATCTCTAATTTATTTGGGTAATGTTGTGCTATATTTTTTTATGTGTTTATATGCCTGTGTGTGTCTTTCATGGTTGAATGAATGGACCTTTGATGTTATGTAAGTTTCAATTATTTCTCTTCTGAAATCCTGGTGCAAGGAGTGCATAGTGGCCACGTAAGGAGTGGAAAGACATAGTCATTTTTAGATTCAATATCTCAGGCAAGATAGAGTGAATTTCGTAGAGTGAGTGCAAGGAGTGCACATATACTCTTTTGAGTATAAAATCTCGAAGGATAGACCCATGCAAGGTGTGCACATGGCCAACACTTAGTGAAGTGTTGAAAGAGTCTCAAGGAGAGCGAGCGCAAGGAGTGTGCATGAGATTTTTTCTAAGTCTCAATCCTAGGAGAAGTACTGAAAAGCATGTGCCAGATCCTAAGTCCTTTAAATTTGACAAAGCTCAAGAAAGATAACAAGATTTAGTTCTCGAAGGGAAGAATCCCTTTCGTTCGAGGTTGGGTGGATGAGATCTTCTCGAGAGGGTCCAAATCTCTCACAGCCATCATATATGAGAAAGGAGCACGACCATTAAGCTGCTAAGTCCTTCGGACTTCGCTACTGTAGAAGTTTTCAAGTGTGTGTTGTGGGGAAGGAAAAAGTCCGAAAGTTCGTAGTGCATTTTGACCGTCAGATACAAGTACACGTGTTCGCAGATTGAGCATGTTCAGAAATTTGTCGCTCTGGAGAATTTGAAGTATTGTTGTAAGAGAGATAAAAAATACCAAAGCTACAAAGCCCGAAGAAGATCCTAGACATTGGTCCCATGAACACGTGTCGACAGATCTCAAAGTTCAAAATTTGACACTTCAAAAATTTTGAGGTGTGATTTGTTCTAGATAAAAAATCCCCGAAGGCCATAACCCATCTCAATCGTTCGTTGGTGTGGACAAGTGGACCATTGATAAAAGTTATTTGCGTGTTCAGAGTTTGGTACATCGAAAGGAATTGTGGTTCAAGGAGTGAAAATCTATGAATCCAGAAGCCCGAAGAAAATGTAGGCTGTCGATTAGAGGCGAACGTCAACCATCCAATCCATAAGTTCAAAGTTTGCACATTCAGAGGTATTACGTGTTGGAGTGGGGAAAAAACCCGAAGCCCAGAATCCCAAAATTTCTATGAGCCGTAGATCTCGACACGTAGTGTGAGCCATTGATCCCCTCCATTGTTCGACTGTTCGCAAATTCGAGATTTGGGAGGATCGCAATGTGTTGTTGTTAGAACTCCTGAAGCCCGGAGCTCCGTAGTGTCAGGGTTCTTGTTGGTTAAAGAGTTTTAGCCCATAGTTTTTAGCCCAAAGTCATGTGGATTTCTCTACTCGAGTGATAAGACCCTTGAAAACACAAATTTGCGTGCAGGGAAAAGGAAAAAGGACTGTGGTAGATAGTTTTGAGGGTTCAATGAGGACCCGAAAGATAATTCATCTCCCTTGTGAGAATGATCCTAGATAGGGAAGTCATGCGAGCCCCTGGGAATGGTGGGGGTTTGCATCAAGTGGTATCAGAGCAGGAAAATAAGCTCTTTAAGGAAAGGAAAATTTAGAATCATGTCGCCGAGAATATGCAAGGAGAGACCTGTAGTTAATGCATCCATGGAAGAGGAAATGAGACAAATTCGTGCAAGGTTGAATTCCACGGAGACAACACAAAGAAGAGCACCAGAATATGGTGATTTCGGTGAAGCTGAAAGTGAATATGTAGAAGCAGAAGAAGTTTATGGAGAACAAGCAACATAGGAGCGACTCCTGAGAGTTGTTGTCAAGCTGGTAACTAGATAAAATATGGAAGTCCCGATGTATGAAGGTAATTTGAATCTAGAAAAATTGCTTGACTGGATAAGTTCTTTAGACAAGTACTTTGACTATGAGGAAATTGATGATGAGAAGAATGTAAAGCATGCAGTGACCATATTGAAGGGACATGCAGCTTTATGGTGGTACAAATTGCAAGCTGGCATAAGGAGGAAAAGTAAGACCAAAATCAAGAGTTGGGATAGAATGGTAGCTAAACTCAAGGCTAAGGTCATACCCACATATTATCAGTTAAACCTATTCAAGAAGTTTCAGAATTTGAGACAGAAAGGTTTGTTGATGAAGGAGTATACCGAAGAATTTTATAAGCTGAACATAAGAGCAGGACACAGGGAGAATGATGAAGAAAAAGTTGCAAGGTACATTAATGGATTGAGGTATGAAATCCAGGATGAGATTAGAATGATGAAAATGAGAATTGTAGAAGATTCTTATCAAGTAGCCATGAAGGCAGAAGAAAATTTGGCAAGGAAGAAAAGTCAACGAAACAGAGGAAAAAGTCCTAACAGAGGAAGAGGAACCGTTAGAGAAAAGTTCTAGAAGTCCAGAGGAGAAGTTGGAAGATATAAATGTTAGATAAAGAGATGAGGAAGTTATAGAGGAGGACACTATGGAAGAATAAATTCTTTTCCCAAATGCAGAGGAAGAGGTAGAGGAGGAGAAGTGAAATGTTATGCCTGTGGAAAAATAGGGTACATGTCTTGGGAATGTCCTGAAAAGAAAAATGCAAGAGGTGGAGAAGCTCACATTTGTGAGGCACAAAAGAAGAATGTGGAGACAGACATGAAGGTAGAAGCACTGGAATAAGGAAGATAACTCATGATGAGGAAATATCTTGTAAATCTAGGGAAAGAGGTATGTGAACCAGTCTAGAGGAACAATTTGTTCAGAACTACTTGCAAGACCAAATAAAGGGTATACAAGGTGATCATAGACAATAGGAGCACTGATAACTTGGTATCCACATAGATGGTGGAAAATATGAAGCTGGAGACAACTGCACATATGAATCCGTACAAGGTGTCATGGTTGTAGAAAGGACATCAAGTCATGGTAAATCGACAATGTAAAGTTGAGTTTAAAATAGGTGGGTATAGGGATGAAGTTTTATGTGATTTTATACCCATGGATGTTTGTCATGTTTTGTTGGGAAGACTTTGGAAATATAACAGGAATGTCATACATGATGGGAGGAATAACACTTACATCCTTGAGAAGAATGGGTGTAAGCATATGTTGCTGCCAATAGAAGATAAGGGAGTCAAAGAGGAAGCTAGTCCTAGTATACTTCTCATGAGTGGGAAGGAACTCTTAAAAGAAGTTAAGAAAGACTAGAAAATATAGTTTTTTGTTGTGGGTAAGCCAAGAGTCATTATCACAAGCACCTATATGAATGATTTTCCTATAAAAGTTCAGGAGTTATTGAATAATCTTGTTGATATTGTGGTGGAGGAGTTACCTCACACTTTACCTCACGTCAGGAGTATCAATCACCATATTGACCTTACTCCGAGAGAAAGTTTTCCAAACAAAGTAGCATCCATTTTAACCCCTCAAGAGAATGAAGAGGTCAAGGAGAAAGTCCAAGAGTTGTTGGATAAAGGTTTGATCAGGGAAAGCTTGAGCCCATGTGCAGTACCAATTGTGTTGAATCCGAAGAAGGATGGAGGTTGGAGAATGTGCACATATTCTAGAGCCATCAAAAAGATAACCATCATGTATAGATTTCCTTTACCCAGAATGGATGATTTAATGGATTGCTTGAGTGGAGCTAGTTATTTTTCCAAAATAGACTTGAAGAGTGGTTATCACCAGAAAATAATGAGAGAGGGAGATGAATGGAAAACAACATTCAAAACAAATGAAGGATTGTATGAGTGGCTTGTTATGTCGTTTGTCTTAACAAATGAACCAAGTACGTTTATGAGGTTGATGAATGAGTGCTCAAATATTTTATTGGTAAGTTTATGATTGTTTATTTAGATGATATCCTAATTTTTAGTAAGATTGAAGAGGAGCATTTAAGACATTTGAAGATGGTGTTGAGAAGGTTGCATCAGGAAAAATTGTTGGTGAATCTGAAGAAATGTCTTTTATGAAAACAAAACTTGTGTATTTGGGGTTCATAATCTCTTCAAATAAATTAAAGATGGATCCAGAGAAGGTGAGGGAAATAAGAGAATGGAATTCTCCAAGAAGTGTGTTTTAAGTAAGTAATTTTCATGGGTTGGCGAGTTTTTACAGGAAATTCATCAGGAATTTCAGTTGTATTTGTGCACCCATACTGGACACCATAAAGAAGGAACATGGATCTTTTAATTGGACAAAAGAAGCTAAAAAGGGATTTAGAGTGTTGAAAGAAAAGATAATAGATCAACCTGTTTTAGTTCTACCATATTTTAAGAAGACTTTTCAAGTCAAATGTGATGCAAGTGGAGTGGCCATTGGCGTAGTTTTAAGTCAAGATAATAAGTCTGTTGCTTATTTCAGTGAGACGCTGAATGATATTAAGAGGAAGTATTCAACATATGACAAGGAATTTTATGCTGTAATTCAAGCTTTGAAAAAGTGGAGTAACTATCTTATCCCGAAGGAGTTTGTTTTGTATACTGAAAATTAGGCTTTGCAGTTTATAACCATACAAGAGAAATTGAACCAGAGACATGCCAAATGGGTAGAATTCATGTAGAATTTTACTTTTGTTATTAATTATATTAGTGGAAGTGCTAAAAAAGTTGCAGATGCTTTGAGCATGACATGTTTGATCTTGCATGAATTCCAAGTGGAGACTTTGGGATTTGAACACCTCAAGGAGATGTATCAAGAAGACCCAAATTTCAAGGAAGCATATGAAGCATGAGAGAACCATTTGCTAAGAGATAGAAATCAATGGTTGGAGTATCTGATCCAAGATAGACTGATATTCAAGGGAAGTTGGTTGTGTATCTTGAAATTCTAAATGAGGGACAATTTGCTAAAAGAGAAACATAGCGGAGGATTGGATGGATACTTTGGCCATGATAAAACATATTCACAATTGAGTTCTTCATACTATTGGCCAGGCATGAGGTTTGATGTGAAGAAGTTCATGGACAAATGAAAAATCTGCCAATATGCAAAAGGAAAGAAGCAAAACATTGGATTGTATCAACCATTGCCTATTCTAGACAGGCCGTGGGATGCTATAAGTATGGATTTTTTTTCTGGGATTGCCAAGAATCCAGAGGGGAAGTGATTCGATCTTTGTGGTGGTTGAAATATTTTCAAAGATGGAACATTTCATACCGTGTCAAAAAACCAGTGATGCTACCCACATAACAAATTTGTTTTTCAAGGAGATTGTGAGATTGCATTGGTTGGCCAGGAGTACAGTCTCAGACAAAGATACTAAATTTGTGGGACACTTCTGAAGGACCTTGTGGAAGAAGCTGGGGACAAGTTTGTATTTCAGTTCAACATATCATTCTTAGATAGATGGACAGAATGAGGTAGTGAATCAAAGCTTAGGGACTCTGTTAAGGAGTTTGTTAACTGAACATAACAGTCAGTGGGATCAAATTATGCCCCAAGAAGAGTTTGCATATAATGACTCACTGAATAGGAGTACTGGTAAGAGTCCATTCCAGATAGTATATGGGATGCATCCAAGAGGAATTTCAGAATTGAGAGATTTGGGACGAGATGAATTCCAAAGTGTAGGAAAAGAGGATTTTGCTGTAGAAATGCAGAAGTTGCATGATCGAATCAAAGGATAACTACATAATAACAACCATAAATACAAGAGTAGAGTAGACTAGAGGAGAAGAGAGGTTAATTTTGAAATTGGAGATCAAGTCTTAGCACACCCGAGGAAGGGAATATTTTCGAAAGGGAAATATAATAAGTTGAATATGAAGAAGATAGGACCTTGTAAGATCCTCATAAAATTCGATACAAATGCTTATGAAATTGAACTGTCAGAGGACATTGGAATATCACCAATATTCAATGTAGCAGAATTATACCCTTATAGGATGGATGATACAAAAGGGAAATATGATATAGAGGAGATTTCGTGGAAGTGACAGATGCCCATAATAGAGAAGCCACAGATAGAGGAATATTTTGGACCAGAGGATTTCTAAGAAGACCAGGAGAAAATTTTAGTTTGGGTATCTGGTTAAGTGGAAAGATCAACCAACAGAAGATGCCAGTTGGATAACTGCAACTCATATCCAGAAACATGGAAAAATAGTGGAGGAGCTCATGGACAGGAGTCCATGAATCTTTTTGTCCAGAGGAGTGTGATGTGGGAGCATCGCCATAAACATTCAATGAGGCCGAGTGGAGGAAAAATCAACATCCAATGCACACATTCAAAGTAGTTTGGATTGCAAGGAGAGCACACAACTTTAATATTTTGAAAGTATTGTAATTAAAGGCCCTGTAAGATTTTGAGGCAAGGGCCATTCTAAACAATCCATGAGATTTTAATATATTTAATGCCTAAATGATTTCACATATTTGGAGCATCGACTCATATATATATATATATATATATATATATATATATATTATACATGCTCATTTATTTGTAATAATCCTAGTGGTAGAATGATTTAATTATGATGTGAAAGCACTAGAGTAGTCGTGAGGAAGCCTCGGAAAGCCCCTCCATGTATAAATATATGTAATCTATGGCCAAAATAAGTTGTTGAAGTTTATTTGTGATCGTTGTTGAAGAGAATTGTAGAAAGTTGTTGTTATTTGATGAAGAGATGTTGGAACTCCTGTAAATGTTTTGCTGAAGGAATATAATATAGGAGATTTGCTTCACATGTATGAGTTTGCTTATCTTTGATTTATTTGGGTAATGTTATGTTATATATTTTTATGTGTTTATATGTCTATGTGTGTATTTCATGGTTGAATGAATGGACCTTTGATGTTTTGTAAGTTTCAATTGTTTCTCTTCTGAAATCCTGGTGCAAGGAGTGCACAATGGCCACACAAGGAGTGCAAAGGAAAAGTGGGTTTCATACTCAATAGATCAAGAGAGATAGAGTGAATTTCATAGAGTGAGTCAAAGGAGTGCACATATACTCATTTGAGTATTAAATATCTAAGGATAGACCCGTGCAAGGTGTGCACAGGGCCAACACTTAGTGAAGTGTTGAAAGAGTCTCAATGAGAGTGAGCACAAGGAGTGCACATGTGGTTTTTTCTATAAGTCTCAAGATCAGAAGAAGTAGCCCAAAGCATGCACTAGAGCCTAAGTCCTTTAAAGTTGACAAAGCTCAGGAAGGATAGAGATATTTAGTTTTAGAAGGGAAGAATCCATTTCATTCAAGTTTGGGTGGATGAGATCTGCTCGGGAGGAGCCATATCTCTCACATCCGTCAGATCTAAGAAAGGAGAACGATCGTTAATCTGCTAATTCCTTCAGACTTCGCTACTCCAAAATTTTTCAGGTGTGTGTTGTGGGGAAGGAAAACGTCCTGAAGCCTGGAGTGAATTTCGGCCGTCGAATACAAGTACATGTGTCTGCATATTGAGCGTGTCAGAAATTCGCCACTCTGGAGAATTTGAAGTTTTGTTGCAAGATCAAGAAAAACTCCCAAATATTCGAATCTCAGAGCAGATCCTAGCTGTTGGTGCCAGGAACATGTGTTGACAGATCTCAGAGTTTGAAATTTGGCACTTCGGAAGTTTCGAGGTGTGATTTGTTCTGGGTCAAAAATCCCTGAAGGCCCGAAGGCCAGAGCCCATCTCAACCGTCCATTGGCATGGACACATGGACCGCTAATCAAAGTTATTTGCATGTTCAAAGTTCAGTACTCTAGAAGGAAGCGTGGTTCAAGGTGAGAAAATATCAAAAGCCCGAATCCCAGAGGAAACATAGGCCGCCCATCTGAGTCATACGTTTATCATTCGATCTGCAAGTTCAGAGTTCACACATTCAAAGGTATTGCATGTTGGAGTGGGGAAAAATCTCGAAGCCCAAAAATCTTGAAATTTCTGTGAGCTGTAGATCTCGACACGTAGCGTGATCCTTTGATCCCCTCCATTGTTTGGTTGTTCATGAATTCAACATTCAATAGGATCGCAATGTGTTGTTGTTAGAACTCCCAAAGCCCGGAGCTCCAAAGTGCCAGGGTTCCTACTGGTTAAAGAGTTTTAGTCCATGATTTTTAGCCTGAAGTCACCTGGATTTCTCCGATGGAGTGATACCCTCGTGAAAGCAAATTTACGCACAAGGAAAAGGAAAAAGGCCTGTGGTAGATAGTTTTGATGGTCCAACGAGGATCCGAGAGATAATTTAGCTCCCTTGTGAGAACGATCCTAGACTGGGAGGTCGCGCGAGCCCCTGGGAGTGGTGGTTGTTTGCATCACACTCCCTCTTAGATAGTGAGGCATATTTCATGATGTATTCATCTAATAGTCCACTGAGTACTCTGAAATCAACTGGTAGCACACAACTTCCACAATGCCATCGATAGCTTGAATTGTCTATCATAGTCTTTGAAATCAAGTCACACTCAACTACTCTCTAGAGACACAATTCCTCTCTTCTACAATCAAATGATAGATACACAATCTACCACCATGCAATACAACAATATCTATGTTTATGCAACAATCAACTAGTGGCACACAACCACTACAATATGCCCTCATCCATAATCATAGTCTGCCACCTCCATGACTATGTAGTAATCATATAGTAGCACACAAATACTGCAATATTCTCTTAGCCATAGTTAGGATCCGTATGACTATGCAACAATCATCTAGTAGCACATCGCTACTACAATGGCATCAACCATAGTCATACCTATTATTATGCAACAATCAACTAGTAACACACAATTACTACAATATGCCATCAACCATAATCATAGTCGATGTCTCTATAACTATGAAACAATCAACTAGTAGCACACAAATACTACAATATTCCATAAACCATAGTTATAGTCTCATCCAGTAGCACGAAGCTAATCCCATAACCCTCACGACTATGCGTGTGATGTTTCTTCTCTCATCAGGTCCAACAATGCATTACCACCTTAGTCGCAAGACTGATCCAGGGAACCCTTGGCCAGAGGGGTTAGCTGACATGAGAAGAAACAACACACCTCCCTCTCAATGAGATTAGACATTATACGTCAATCCAATCTTGTCTCTGGAGGACCTCGAGTCTTTCCGTTCCTAGTGAAATCAACATGACTAATAGGAGAAGGATTGCACCTGGGCCATTCACCACTAACAAAAAATCATCATGGCTAATCCTGTGAGTGAATGTATCGTTCTCCCTTGGTCAAATAGGAATTACCAATCTGGGAGAATGTCTACCCAATGCTACTCATATGTGGATGTGTACTGGAGCTTCACAAATCCCTTCTACATCATGTCTCAGATGAATTCTTGTAAGAAAATTTCGAATCCATGCTGCTTCACGACTTGCAATGCTGGCTGCTATATACTCTTCCTCCGCTGTACTGAGTGCCACTGATGTCTGCTCCTTTCTCAACCATGAGATCTCACTGATCCTAAATTGAAGCAACATCCAAAAGTACTCTTCCGATCCACTGCACTACCTTCCCAGTCAGAGTCTGCATATCCCCCAAATTCACATCTCCATCCAAGGCATATCTCAATCCAGATTTACTCGTATCACGTAGGTATCTCAATATCTGTTTTGCTTTCAACCAATGTACATGTCTAGGTTCAACCATGTACTTGAATTATGGCTTTCAATGCAAGAAATATGCTTGACTTGGTGTTAACCAGGTACATCATGGATCTAATAAACTGTCTATACATTGTGGGATCTACCAAATATGAAGATGAATCAATCAATAGCTTTAGATTTATCATCATGGGTGTGGCCATGAAATTATAGTCCATCATCCCAAATCTCTGCAGGATCTCAACAATATATTTTCCTAGGCTAAGGAAAATCTCATTTGATCTCTGCCACTCCTCCAATCCCAAGAAGTAATGCATCAGACCTATATTCTTCATCTCTAAATTTGAAGCGATCTCCCACTGAAGCTTGACTTCGTCTGAGTATATATAATCTCTGGAGTCATCTGCTCCCTCTACATGTGCTGACTTCTTCTGAAGTCTGATCTCCTATGAATTTTTCTGGGGAGGCTTCTCCTCTATACTGGATCCTAAGGGTTGTCTCCATCTAAACTCTAGCTCCTTTATTACATGGATGTGTATAACTCTTATGTTTGGATAGCTTGCTCCATGTCTCAACTAGGGACCATCTGAAATTTTTCCTCCTGCAACCGACATTACAACTCTCTCTCAGAGCTATTACCTGTGACCTTCCTAGAACAAGCAATAAGAACAACAACATCTCCATGGTGGCCTCCATGGAATTTACAAGATAACCTTCCTGGAACAAGGTCAACAACCAAGAACATCTCCTAGACAAGATCAATTTATCTTGTAAACAAGTGCATTATTAATATGATCATTCACCTGATAGTAGTCGTACCAACAATAATAAATTGTTTAATAAACTAGTAATAGCGATAGAAATAATAGAATTCTGAAGATTACTATTCTAGTTACAACACTTAAATTGCAACAATATAAAGAAATATCAAACCTGATATGCAAACCTGGAGTTTAGTTGCTGCTGTCCCACTTGGGGTTGACTTCTATAGTTTCCCTGGTCTTGTGCTTGGAAGAACTACTAGATAAAGGAAATACTCTTCATCCTTCTCTTCATCATCTACTACATGTGCATGATGCTTCTTCTTTCCCTTTTCATTTTTAAGAGGACATTGTGTGACATAATGTCCCATCTCCTTGCAGTTGTAGCATCCAATATTTGATGGAACCTTCATGTGGCGTGGTTTCCTAGGATTATTTAGGATGCCTTCTTTCCTTACATTTCTTTTCTTCACTTGGGAAAAAAGTCCTTGATTTTCATCATCATTAGTCTTCTGTGATTTGGATATCAACCTAGATTCCTCTTGGGTGTAGTCTGCTCATAGATTGTTGAACTTGGGAAATTTTCTTCTAGCAAAAATCCCTTGAAAAAATGGATCCCAAGAGGAGGGAAATACATTGAGTGTAGTAGTCACGAGTTCAACGTCTTCTATTGGATCTCCAATGGCTGCTAACCGGTCATTGATCTGTGAGATCCTCATGAAATAGTTGGCTACTGTTTCTAATTTGTTCATGGTCATGTTTCTGAGTTGATTTCGTAGAGTAAGCTTTCAAATGGTATTTTTACTTTCATAAAGTCTGGTTAGGGAATCAAACATTTCCTTTAGTGTATTTAGTTTTGATACATTAGGTATCAGATGTGTTAGGATATTTAGACACTTAGGAGTTAGTTAAGATCTACTTGGTCTAATATTTCGTTAGGTAAAAGTGTGTTTCTTTATTATGCATTAGTATGCATTTGTAGTTAGGAAATCCGACGGTCATGATATGTTCCCGACATAGAGTGATCCGACGGTTCATACTCTCCTCGATCTTAACGGGCATTGATCCATGGCTTAACACCCAATTGGTCCATGATCTCTATTTAAAGAGCATGGAGGGTCATTTGCCGATGATCGATTGTGAGAAACTCTCTTGTAAAATCTCTCTGTAATCTTTTTATTTTCATTAATAAACTGCT